>JANQBM010000004.1:41430-152506 GCA_025594535.1 Erythroxylum domingense | reverse complement strand
TTTTGTCTTTGTTTCTTCTTTCTTCTAACTCACATTCACGACAACTCTCCTTCTTTCACTCTTTCTTTCATTAACTAAAAGCCCAAAAGACCAAAATAGCCCTCCTTCTTAAGCTTAACTTCTAACCTCTTAAGTGAACTTCCCAAAATACCCTTACACTAACTCTCATTCTTTTCAATTTCAATTTAACACCATAAGCTTTCTAATTTAATCCATCAATCTTAAAAAAAAATTTTCTACCCCTCAAAAACTTTAAAATTAAAGCCTAATCACAATAAAATAATAAAATAATCCTCAAACAATTCGGGGTCCAACAGAAGTGTTAGAATATGAAGTGTTGTTAATTGTTTCAAGTACACCGTACTGTATAGATTTTATAAATAGATACATGTACTTTAACTTTATAGAACAAAATATAAAAATTCGTATATTATATCATCTCTTCCATGGCTACTCATTTGAAAGGTGTAAAAAAGTCTACGCTAACTGATGAGATGAGAAAAGCATTATGTAAGTACAAAAATCAGCATCTCTCTTCAAGTCAAAAAGATTTGCAACAGTGAATTCAACAAAAGTTTGATCTCTCTGTTAGTCAATCAACAATATCAAATACTCTTAAAAAGTCAGCAGAGTATTTGTCAAAAGAGATAACAAATAACAATATTAAAAGGCACAAATTGGCAAAATATCCTGAATTAGAAAAGGTATTGTATGAGTGGTTTCTCCAATACCAAGAAAAAGTGAACATGATTAGAGAAATGATTCAAACTAAAGCAAGAGAGTTTCTACAAAAGATGTATGGTGATGTAAATTCAGAATTTAAATTCTCAAGTGGTTGGCTAGAACGGTTCAAGGCGAGCCATGAGATTAAGTCTTATAGAAGGTTTGGTGAAAGCGGTTCAGTTGTCATGGAGAATATTGAAGAAGTTGTACTTAAAATTCGAGCTAAATTGAACAAATTTCATCAGAGGGATATCTATAATATAGATGAAACAGGCTTATTTTATCGTTTGCAAGCAGATCATTCACTAGCTACAAAGCAATTAGAAGGATGAAAAAAGGACAAGGAAAGACTTACTGTTGCTGTTTGTTACAATAGGGATGGTTAAGATAAAGTACCTCTTTGGATTATTGGTAAATATGTTAATCCTAGATGCTTAAAAAATGTGAATATTGACAATCTTAATTGTCATTGTCGAGCCAACAAGAAAGTATGGATGACTGGATTACTCTTTCAAGAATTTATTCGTTGGTTTGATAATAGAATGACAGGTAGAAAAGTGTTGCTTATAGTAGACAATTGCCCTGCCCATCCCAAGGTTATTGAAGGCTTGAGAAATGTTGAATTATTCTTTTTGCCTCCAAATACAATATCAAAAATTCAACCACGTGATGTTGGAATTATTCAATCACTTAAGATTTATCATTGACGTCGTTTCTATTCTAACATCTTAGAAGGCTATGAGATGGGAGCAATAAATCTGGAAAAAATTAATGTCCTGGATGCTATCAATTTTATTAATGTTGCTTGGAATAGTGATGTGAAGGCCACAACTATTGCAAATTGTTTTCAACATTGCAAAATTCGATCCGAGAAAGGCATACTTCTAGAAGAAGAACTGGTGATGTTGAAGACATTCAAAAATTAGAGGAAGTTATTTCTAATTTACATTATAGAAATGCCATGAATGTAGAGCATATTCTGAATTATCCTAGTGAAAATGAAGCTTTAATGAAATCGCCTACGGACGAAGAAATTATTCAAAGAGTAATGGGTATGGAAGATGATGACAATCAAGATCCAGATGATAGTAACGCTATACCACATGTTTCTCCAAAAGAAGCTTTTCTTGCCGTAGAGACTCTGAAAAGTTACTTGTTTGAAAATGAGAAGAATATGCCGAATATAGTTTATGCCTTCCAAAAAGTTGAAAATGAAATTGAATTCAGTTCGCATAAAAAGAAGAATCAATTGGCTATAGATACATATTTTAGGAAAGCATAAAATTTGAAACAAAAATTGTTTAGGAAGTGATTTATTTTATAAATTATATACGTAATTTTCATACTTATTTAATGAATTGTTATTTTATATTTTCAGTGGGTCTCAAGGAATTTTTTAAAAACTATTATCTTATACATTTAGTGAAGATATTATTTTATCCCATTGACCCAAGTTGGGATCGAAAAAATTATTATTTAGTTGAGATTATTAATTTATCGAATATTCATTTATCAAAGTTTTACTGTAATAATAAAAAGGTATGTCTGTCTGAGTGTAAATGGATTCTGAATCCATCCGATCCGACACTTAAATAGTGTTTTTATACAAAAAAAAAAGTATATTAATTCAACTAATTTTGTTCTTCTTTTAGCATTGTCACAGGACTGAGTTTGAATGATGTTTTTAAAACAAGACACACTCGCCATGTTCTCTCAATCATGCATCAACTTCACCTATGTTAAATTACTTGCTTATTAATTCATATCTATGTTTTCCCAACCTTATCTAATCTTTGTCTGTTCCCATGTGTGGATTATTATGTGATAGTTATTAGAGTTCGTCGACTCTCGCTAAAGACGATAAGGTGGGGAATACTTGCATTTGATTCATATATCCATCATTGCTAGCTTTTATCACATGACACACACATGCAATTGTTGCTTATGGTGGGTCGCCCAGCCTGCTTTTCTCAAATTTACCCACTAAATACACTACTTTTACCGACCATCTAACGATATATTTCTTTATGCCTTGTTTGGTTAAAGAGTTATTAATAGAACGGCATAGAACATAACGTACTTTTATTGTTTAGTTGAGAGTTTTATAATAAAATGGAACGAAGTGAAAGATTTTATGTTACGTCATATTTTATCCTAAACAGTTAAAATATTAAAAGTTTAAGATGAAACATAAACTAATAAATAAATACTATCTAATACACCCTCAATAAATTTTTGTAGTACCAATTATTTATTCTAATGCTAACTCCCTTTTTCCCAAACTCATTTATTATGGTTCACGAGCTTATTACCCTCAATAATATTTTTATATTATTAATAAAAAATTGTGTATAATTAATAAAAATAAAAAATAATAAAACTTTTATTCTTTTTAAATAGAAAATATATAAAAAACAAGTTACAACCGTAACTTTTTAATTGAACATGATTTCTGTTTTAAAATCATAGCGTTAAATCTCTTACAATAACTATTTTAATATCAGGAGTATAATAGTTATTTATTATACATTACATTCCATTTTATCCATCTTCCTAACAAAAGTTCACTATATTACATTGTGAACCATTTCATCCCTCCCAAATAACTTTTCATTATTTTACGTTCCATTCCATTCCATTATATATCATTATGTTTTGTTTCATTTCGTTCTATTTTGTTCCATTAATTAACATCCTATTAAACAAGCCTTAGTGTTCACATTCCTACTTTGTATTTAGATTGCACTTTAATTATTAGATACCACATGAAGATCTGCTTAATTATATTTTGCTTGACAATATAAATGGAATCATAATCACTTGGATTTCAATGATGCTACCAAATTTATTCATCTTAGATTTCAACAACCCCACCCCAGGCCAGGAATCACCTCTTGCCTTTTTCAGGATAATGTAAACCCTGAATCCTATGTAACTTTTACAAGACAGAGCACTCACGTGGCCAGTTTTAAGGCATATATTATATAATCAGACCCATACTCGAAGTCTCAGCACGCCAAACCCACCCCTGCCCTCCCTTTTCTCGTCAACAAACAGAGATAGAACTAGAAACCAAAGAGATGAGTATTATTACTTCATTACTCCTCTTTATCGCTGTTATTTCCTTGGACTTTGTCCACTCCTGCCCGCCTTCCGACATCGCAGCATTAACGGCTTTCAAATCTTCACTCAACGACCCTTACTTGGGAGTGTTCAACTCCTGGACTGGCACCAACTGTTCGAAGTGGTACGGCGTCAGCTGTGACCCAACCACAGGCCATGTCGCGGAAATCAACCTGCGGGGAGAGTCAGAGGACCCCATCTTCCAAAAAGCTGGCCGCTCCGGTTACATGACCGGTTCCATCAACCCATCAACCTGCAAACTGGACAAGCTCACCACTCTTATCATCGCTGACTGGAAAGGCATCACCGGGGAGATCCCTGCATGCATTGTCTCTCTCCACTCACTCCGCTTCCTGGATCTGGTTGGCAACCAAATATCTGGTTCTATTCCTTACGACATCGGAAATCTCCAGAGTCTCGCTGTTCTAAACCTCGCCGAGAATCAAATCTCTGGAGTTATTCCTGCTTCTATAACCAAGTTGGTCAATCTGAAGCACTTAGAATTTAGCAACAACAGACTCTCCGGTGAGATGCCCGCGGACTTTGGTAGCCTAAAAATGCTGAGTCGTGCATTGCTAAGTCGAAACCAACTCAGTGGCTCAATCCCGAACTCCATATCCAGAATGTCCCGTCTTGCTGACTTGGATTTGAGCAAGAATCAGATTTCCGGTTCCATTCCTTCCTGGATAGGGAACATGCCGGTTCTTGCAACTCTTAATCTGGACAGTAACACGATTTCCGGTGAACTACCGGGGTCTGTGTTGAGTAGCAAGGGTTTAGGCATACTCAACCTGAGCAGAAATGCTCTTGAGGGTAAAATTCCCGACGTTTTCGGACCCAAAACTTATCTTATGGCTCTCGATCTGTCTTATAACAACTTCAAGGGTAAAATACCCGCTTCATTGTCGGCCGCGGCGTATATCGGGCATTTGGACTTGAGCCACAACCACCTCTGTGGCTCAATTCCGGTGGGATCGCCGTTCGATCATCTTGAAGCTTCGTCCTTCAGTTTCAACGACTGTCTTTGCGGCAACCCTCTCAGGACTTGCTGATGATTTGGTAGCCAATGAAATAACTATTTCTTGAATTATTAAAAGTATAAGCTTTCCGTAATTTGATTAATGCAAATTGTAATCTTCGCTTCCAAAAGCTTTTGTTATGCTGAGATTAAAAAAAGAAAAAGAAAAAGAAAAAGAAAAAGAAAAAAGAGTTAAGACATGGACAAAAGTGAATGTAGTTGCATGCACGTGAAGAACAGCATAAGCTTGAAACAGATTCTCACATTCGTAGAAATGGGTGAGAACGATGGATGGAGATAACATATAGTAATATTACTATAAATCAATGGATTCTGTATCAATGTTGTAATTTAGATTTAGATAATGCATGTATGGTTAATCAACCTCTTTGAGTTGGAAACCTTTCCACATGCAAGACTTTGCAAGCAAATTAAATGACCCATTTCGAAAGAATAGGAAAAACCTAAATAAATGGAGATGTGTGTTCATAGTAAAAAACTGAAACCCCACTCCAGCTTAATCCAACGCAATGCAGGACCGACAGGTGATAAATTTAGAAAATTGCAAAAAGCACTTTAGTCTGTTGAATCGACATCGGACATCTGTAAGGAAAGACGAGAAAACAGCTAACACGTGACCAACGAAACCAGCATTGTTTACTTTAGTCTTGTTAAATGCTACAAAGGGTTCCTCTGGATCTCCAAGAATGAAAATGAATAATAGTTTACTAGGTAATAACATAAGGAACTTGTTCGTCTTGGTCCCCTGCAGAGTTTGATGAGCAATGAATAGCCAATACCCGATCAGAATTCATTTTAATTTTTGCAGTTTTTGCACAAGAACAGATCAAAAGTAATTACCTGAAGCAGGCAAACAATAAATGTGTTGTCCTCCTAACTGACATCTACACGCAGTCCCAACTCTACGTTGCCTAGAAATGTCCTGCAGTACTTGTTGAACTGAAAAAGGAATAGCATAAGTACACGGTCAATGACCACCCTCGAAGATAGCCATAACAGAGATTATGAATGTCTGATTCGGCACTGATTCTTCTTGTTCTTATGAAAATGTCCGCACTCACTACTCTGCCCAAGCTGCTGCTTTCATTGAGCTACTTGATAGTATTTGAATCAATCCGAGCTATTAGTAACAATTCACATCATTTCATCCTCAGACTATCAATTCATAGTAAAATCATTGAAATGCCATTAATTGATCTCCAGTTACAGACTATTTCATGATTTTGGTTCACACCGAGCTATAGAATCATCCACGTTGTTTAAATAGTGAAGCCAATATGTCAGTCAACAAAAGATCACACCTCAGATTCAAACCCAATATTCCAAAACCCTTCAGGAGTCATTGGAGCGATGTACTTATGGCGTTGCCCAGAAACACCATCATGATGCTTACAGTTATGTCTATTACCATCATAATTCCTGCCTCCATTTTTAGGAAGAACTGCATTATATAATTTCTTACACTGCTTGCATTCAACTCCTTTTAAAGATTGCCGCTTAGCTTTCTTTCTAACTGCCTCAACATATTTGAAAACTCTGTTGACAGTATATAGGCCTGGTGCATGTCGGTTTTCTCTGCTACGCACAACATTTACTTTCTGTGTTTCTTCATCTGAATCGCCAGGATTCACTACTTCCTTAGTAATCTCGTTCAAGTTTCTTTTGAAGTTCTCAAGCGGAGTGTCCAGAAAATCATCATGACGGTCATTCCTACATTTGCCTTGGAAGGACCTGATATCTATCCATGAAGATGCAGGTCGCTTTACACCAATTATTGGGGCGGATTTCGTAGCAGGATGACATTTTCTACCAACAAAACCAAAAGGGGGAAAGTTGAGTTCTGATTCTGGAATGGATCTCTTGCTTGTAAGCCCCTTACCCGGCAGTGCCAGACCCTCTCCTTGTTCCGCCCGCCGGCCTATTGGAATAGCAGCCTTTATAACCACTTTATCCACCATGCCATTACTCAAGACACTCTCAATCTTCAGATTCTCCGCCTCACAAGCAGCTGCAGCCGTAGCTAATTCTTTGTTCTCCCCGTCTAGCACATGCAATGCAGATCGGTTAAAACCATGGACAACAACAGATTCAATTTATATCAGCAGGGCACTAGAATAGTTTCATCAGGATCTTTAAAGCTACATATATAACACACAACAAAACAATAACCTGAATTAGACAGATACGAGGGGATGTTGAGCAAATTTTACCTTTCTAGCATAACTGTTATTATGTCATTATCAATTTCAATAGTATAATTTTTCTGTAATATAGGAATTAAAGATAGTACTAAAAGATTCCGTACCATTTGAAGTTGTTGAATTTTGCCGATGGTTCAATGAAAGACTTTCATCCTTAGATTGGCCTTGCTCAACTACATTATCCCTTGTAATACCAAACTTTGCGCACAAGAAGTTGTACCGAGACTTCAGGTTTTTGTAAGCCTCAATTACATCACTTCTCTGCCTTATCTCAGCCTGCAGTAATTCAGAGGATTTCAATTCATTCTCCCAAAGTTGCTTTTCATAAGAGTCTTCTTCTACCCCAGTCACCTTATCATTGTTCCTGGGGTTACTCTGCAGGTCGTTTAACAGCTTCGTTAAATCATGGACTCTGTCCATGAGCAGATTCCTATCATTCTCAGACTCCTCCAACTGTTGCTTTTGCTTCGATAGATTCAAAGCATTTTCCTCAATTTCTTGAACTAATTGGGCTTGCAAAGCTTTTTCCTTTTCAATCTCTTCATTCTTCTTCTTAAGCTCAGCTTGGAGTTTGTGGAAATTCTCCTCCGCGCATTCCAATTTCTTCACAAGTTCTTCATTCTGTTTTACACGTTCAATTAACTTGGCTTCAAAATCAGCTAAGTATGAAATTACCTGACTCAGATGTCTGACTAAACATCGACCATTTTCCTGTTTCTCAGCCACTGTTTCTCTCTCTCGTCTCAGTGATTGTTGGAGCTCTTTAATTTCTCTTTCCAGACGTTCCACTTCTCTTTCCAGACGTTCCACTTTGGCGAGTAGTCTCTTCTCAGAATCTTCCTCTTCATCTCTCCAAAGTTTTTCCTTATCCACTATCAAACAATCTTCCGTTTGAACCATATTCTGGGAAGTATTGTTCATCAAGTTGAAGCCAACTTCAACTTCTTTAGAATTGTTAACTAGCTCATCAATTCTGATTTCTTGACTTCTCGTCTACCTACCCCCAGACGGAGTTATCCTTCTCAAAGACTCGATTCATCTGCAGTTGAAGCTTTCCGATGTTGAATAAACAATACTAAATAAATGCAATCATCAGTATACATGCGACACCAGAATCAAAATCAACTAAAAAAAAACAATTGTGCCAATTTCCACATGTTACGAATGGCAAAACAGATCGAAACAACTTGAATACCGCAATGGAAGAAAATTTAGAAACGATAATTCACAAGCGATGGAAGAAATAATCTCACCTCCTCACACGGTAGCTCGAGATTACAATTCTGCCTCTGATTCAACGTCTCCGGCTTCTCTCTCTCTCTCGTTCTTGAGAGGCACTGGGCAGAGGTTCAAGCCTCAAGTGTAGTATGATGAAGAGCGGAGCTAAGCGGGGATTTGGTTGACAAAAGATGAGAAGCTTGGCGGGCAAGATTCGCGTATGAAGAGAGGCATGCTTCTAAAAAATAATAGTTAATTTGGAGAGCGGCAGGTATCCTGCTAAAATTAACATACTGAAATAATAAGATTGCTGTTTCGATGGCTAAATGACCGTTAAAAGGGTAAAAATAAGTGATTGTGTGCTGTCAAAAAGAAATAAAGTAATAAAGTGATTAAAAAATTTATGAATTTAATAAGTTATTAATTATTATATAAATAATTAAAAATATATTATTTATTATATAAATTTAAAATTATAAATAATAAAAAATTAAATTAAGAATAATATAAATTTAATAAATTTAATAAATAAAATATTTCATAAAAAATATATTATAAAAATAAAAAGGACGATACATTGAATTTATTTTCTATTAGTTAAAGGTATAATAGAAAATAATAATTATCATAAAATTATTAATAAAAAGTAAAATTTCTCCTATAGATTGTTTGCTTACAGATCTAAAAATATAATTGCATTTAAAAACTACAGTAAATAAATACTTATTCCTACCACACTACAAATCCAAACGCAGCCTTAATCTAATTCAAAATTAACAAAAATAATTCAAATAAATTAAACTTTTAATTATAATTATAATGGAACCTTTTTTAATATTTAAAATTTTAAAATTAATTTTAATATAATTAAAAATAACAAAATCAAATTTTAAATAATAAAAATGGTAGTATTGTCGCTTTTAAATTATAAGCCCAACAGGGTCTTAACCTCGAATTAGCACAAGCTTGACAGTGCCAAACAAGAACTTGAGAGAAAGTAAATTGCAAAACGTCTACATCACTAGTCCAAACAATCACCAAAATCACTGGCTTAATCAAACACATAAACCAAAACTGGCGTAATATAGCTAACAACTAGTGACTTCAAACTTCCTCATCAATGACCTTGGTGCCCAACCCCTTCAATCCTTCTGGAGGAATCTCTGCAACAGTAACAAGTGAGTAGAATTCCTCCTTTGCATCTTCCTCGTCGTTCCTCTTCCGTGCGATGCGAACACGAACCCTCCTTGGTACACTTCTGATACCACGGCTCCACACCTGCTTGTTTAGCTTCACATCCACTCTAACATCAGTGGTTCCCATGGCCTTCTGAGCAAACTTCCTGATTTCCTTTATAGCCTTTGGAGCTTTCTTCTTGAAGGTGCTTCATTCAAACATTCAAGTCAAGAAACAGACAAGTCATTTGAGTAGCAAAAGGCAGTCTATCAATGACTAGACAATACGAAGGGAACTATAAATCAAACACTTGGCCAATTGAAGTCTTCACCCAATTGCATATAGCACTAACAATGGTTCCAGCAACCAACAAGAACTCTAAAGCCGCAACTTTAAATTCTCTTTGTTTTGCCATACAAATTCAGATAAACTAGACATATTAACTCAATCCTCAAACCACGCAGATCGCTAAGAACGTCAACAAATCAAAGCACAAAATGTCATGAATTCAGGATCAAAACTCTTCGATTAGTCATAAACAACAACAACTGGATTAACTCAGATAAGAGTATAATTCAACAAGGAACTTGAACAAAGGTGCAAGGAATAGCAACCGCTGCTAAGAAACATACACAAAACAGCTAGCAAATGAACACACAAAAATCAAGAATCCATATTTGATCTTATCAGATACAAAACCAGTGTTCTTAATAAGCAAAAGAAACAGGCAGTTGAAGTAATATGGAACCAGATCCAAAAGCATCTGCATCGATATCTACTATCAATGAACAACGGAAGACTTGTAGATAAAAAGAGAGACAGAAATAGATGTACCATCCATGGAGGCGTTTATGTAGGTTAATAGTGTATTCTCTGGTAACAACCTCCTCCTTCCTTCCTTTGCCCGCCTTCTCCACCATTGTTGCAGCCAAAAACTTTTCTTCTCTCGGCCGCTGTATGGTAAACAAAAGTACAAAACCCTAGCCAATCTTTTATATCTATATTTATATATATACACGCACAATAACAGTCTCTAAACCTTAAAATTACGGAACCATTGGGCCATAAGGAATCAGAATTGGGCCATTTCAGAATTGGGCTTTGTCCAGTTACTGGTAACAGTAGTTTCTCTGATAGTGAAATACTGTGGAGACGCGCGCTCGCGGCTAACCCCACACCCTTCAGCTTTCTCTGATAGTGAAAGAGTGGTTTCTCTGATAGAATTTCTAGGGTTCTTTCTGAAAGAAAAAGAGGAAGAGGAGCTGCGATTTACTTTCAGATTGATATGGTAAGTGATTCCTGCTTAAACTTGCCTCCTTATGTGTTATTGATTGAATTTCTGCTAAGGTACCTGATGTTAGGGTTTCATTTTTCCTTTTTTTTTCTTTTCACATTTTAGTCAGGAAGGAAAGAAACGGTGTTAGATTTAGCAAGGTTCGTGGATAAAGGCGTCCAAGTTAAGCTCACTGGTGGTAGGCAAGGTGGGTGTTTCTGATTAATTACCATTGTCTGCTGTTCAGTTGTTCTTGAATAATGCTCTGCTTGTCAAAACTTGCTGGTTTATCGTATCTAAACCTTTGTTTCTGCTTCTAACTATGTATACATCTGACAGAAGTTTGTTTATTTTGATGCAAAAGTATTAAACATTTCTCTTAATATTGATTTCTGACATGTTCTTTTTGGCTCAGTGACGGGAACTCTCAAAGGATATGATCAATTGCTAAACCTTGTTCTGGATGAAGCTGTTGAATTTTTGAGAGGTAATTACTTTGTGGGATTCTGGTGACATTGCAAGCGATGTTCTTTCATCTGTTGGTTGCCAGATTACTGGACATATAACTTGCATTTGTAGGATGTGAATACTTTCTAGATGAGCTGAAAATTATAGTGAACGTGCTCATATTTCTACCTATAAAAGATATCATGGCTATTTTCGTAGTCCACAACTTGTTATGTGAGCGAGGATATATATAGGAGAGGAGAGGAGATGTAATTCATTTCGCAGGCCTAATTAAGTTTAGTGTTGATGATGCTCGATGATGTATGTTACAGAACATTCTTGATTGTATTTGTTTTACCAACAATGGGCGACACGCTTATAGCTTTTGTTTTACTTGGATTTGTAGTGAGTTTAACCCGGAATTTGTTTGAATTTTATCTAGTTTCTGTATATCTATCAAGTAGTGCTGCATTGCTGAAATACTTTTATCTCGTAATCTAGCCTGAGTTTAAAAATATGCTACTTATGCTGTTCTTTGATTGTACAATCGCGATCATTATAGTGATTCGGTTAGTTGATTGTATTTAGGTTGATTTTCACTTGTGTGCAGATCCTGATGATCCAATGAAGACCACCGATCAAACCAGACGCCTTGGCTTAATCGTATGTTTTAATTATTCTCACCAACATTCACTGATAACCTTTTATATTTGATTATATGATTCCATATACCTGCAGGTGTGTAGAGGAACTGCTGTAATGCTTGTTTCACCAACTGATGGTACAGAAGAGATTGCTAACCCTTTTACCAAGACGGATGGATCTTAGTTATGCACCATGCGTAATTCTTGATCGTATGCTTTTCTGGTTATCCGTTTCAATTATAAGTTAAGACAACTGACTTGTCACAATACGTTAACCTGTAAGATCTTAATCTTAATCTGACGTCTTTCTTATGTCAGTACGGATGAATGCTAAATTTGGGATAATTATTGTCATTTCTGTAGCTAAATATAGAATTGCTTTCAAACAAGCAACCATGGAAACGGTTTGGTAATTCGGTTTCCTCCCATCATCCATCCATTGAAGCAATATCTTAATTGCATTTGCAGAAAGCATAGGTTTATCGTACTCATTTACCATTGTCATGCTTTATTTTGCACTGCCAATTTCTTTCCTTTTTCTTTTGACATGTTAGAAACTAAACATTTGGTTACTGATCGATGGAGTTTTAATGTTCAAATATTTGATAAAACTGTATAGTTTCATTTGCATGACGATAAGTTGTCATATTCAGGCTTGGCAATTAACTTCAGACCTGTCCTCAGCCCAAAATCAATGAACGTTGTCCGATTTGATCGGTTTTCATCCCAAGTTCAAACTCTCGGCTGTTTGTCCCGAAGCTTGAGACCTGAAAGTTTTTAAAAACGATGTCATTCACATTTTAAATCAAAAAAACTAACCAGACAGGTCTAAAGTTCAATCGGCTTGCCCACCTCAGTATTGATTGCATTCGAGTCATGTACCTCAGACTCGATTGAGTTTTGGGTCCGATTTAGATTCACGGTTTGAACTCAGACTTTTCATTGCCATACTTGAGCTTGTCCGTCTGATTTGGGTTTCTTTGCCGACCAACACTCCGAATTTGTATTTCCTAAAATGCAAATTTTGACTTTTCAATTATAAAATATCACAAATGTTTATTATTGTTACACTTTTGGTACAAGTGCGGTGCATGCTCCGTTTTTGTGATTGTTCACTTGGAATCATGAAAAGTCTTAAAGACGATAAGATAATAAGATAGAAAGTGACATTAATTTATATTACACCGTGTTCCGTCCAACGTAACTAGTCAGAATATGAGGTGGCGTCAACTTTTCCTTACCGCCATCTCCTACGCGCCACCTCGATGGGACGGAGGAGATAACTCCTAAGGTCATGTCATGTCTCATCGGATATCTCCACTCTCCAGCCGCTCGTGAGATTTATACCAACAGAAAGAACAGAGACGTAGTTGAGTGATTTGACATAAAACTCATGAACTCGTTTTCAAATTTACATTCAAGTGCCATCGGCGTAGCAAGCAAGCATCATATTCTTCTTCCTAAGGACATCCAAACACGCACACACCAAAGTAATAACATCAATAGTAATAATAGTAACAATAATCTTTGATTTTTGAGGAATAAAGAAACAAAAATCTATTAGATTTGTTCCAAACAGGAAGGAATTTCATCTTGATCTTCAATTTGTCTGGTTGACGATGATTCATAGATCTCTTTTCTCTCCTCCAAACAATCATCTTCTACACCTCTGTTGAAAGAGAGAAAAGAGAACGATCAGATCGAGAGCATCGATCTATCTCTTGAAACTTCTAGATTAATTTTTCGATTTTCTTTTGCTTCAAACTTTGACGATCTTGGCAGCTTTGACGACGGGATTCTCCCTCGCGATGGCTTCGCGGCCTACAGCCTTGTAATCGTAACTACAATCGTGCCGGTCAGAGTACCTGTGTTCCCAGCAGAAGAGTTCCCCACATCGACATCGGAATCCGGTCAACCCGACCTTTCTCCGACATCCAGAGCACCGATTCACCTCCCTCTTCGCCGTCTCATCTCCCGTCGCCTTCTCCGGACGTGGCGGATCTTTTACCAGCGAGCGAGTCAAGCTAGATCTCGCCGATGAGAATTTCAAGATTCCGCTAGTCGTCGTCGTCGTTGTATTAGAGGCGTTGGAGGTACTAGTGGTAGCACTGAAACACTTTTGACACATATTGTTCAAGGCAGGATTCCCCATAACCCCGCAGTTGTTTATGCACAAGGTTAAGGTTTCCGGCACCTTGAACTCGGTCTCTTCTTTCTCCGTCTTCTGCGCCATTAACAAGAGCTTTTAGTTTTAACGAAACGTTTCTGTTTTCTAATCTAGAGAGGTTGAAGAAGATGAAGAAAAGGAAGGAGGAGGTTGAGGTTTGTGGGTTAGGGTGGTGGTGGGGAAGGATGATATGTAATGGGGGGGATTGAGAGGTCGGTAATGACGATGGAATATGGGCCTCATAGAGACGCGTATCCAACATTATTTTCTTGTTTTGGCTAACTTTTCTTAATTTCCATTCTTGCCCTTCTCCTTCCCTCTTTAGTACCAGAGAAATATCACCCCTGTTAGTAAAAATTATTCAATGCGGTTTGCTTTATTTTATGGATTGATGGGACCGCCGCTTCCACCGCTTGATGCTTTAATTAATCAGATAATAATTTAATTTTTTTAGTTCAAATTCAGCTAAAACAGTTGAATTAAAATAACATTTATGTAACAACATTGTTTTAATAATTAGTGAGACTGATTTTAGATCATTATAATTAAGTATGGCTAGACTCTTAAACCTAAACAAAATTTAAAACTCAATTAATTTAGGGATCGTTTGGTTCTACTTCTTTTTTTTTTATTGCAATTTTTTTCAAATAAAAACAAAACATGTTTAGTTGTTAATGTTAATGTAGTTATATATTTTTATCACTAATAATAATTATATATTAGATAAAATTTTTTAAAAAATTATTTTTTAATTAAATAAATTTATTTAATCTCTTATATAATATTAAATATTTTAATCTTACGTTATTTTAACAAAATAAATAATTTAATATTTAATATTTAATTGTAATATATTTTAATTATTAAATAAAATTTTATTTGAATATTTATATATTTTAAATTTAATTATATTTATTAATAAATATTAAAATTTAACTACATATAATTTAATTATAAAATTAAATTATTCATAATTTTTGTTAATAATTAATATTAATTTATTAAATATATAATGTTGAATTAAATTATTAATAATTTTTATAAATTTTAAATAATTAAAGAATATATTGAATGATACTAAATGGGATTAAAAAAACCGAAATAGAAAACAAAAAATCAATTTTTATGATTTTCATAACTTTTAAAACTGAAAGAAATTAAAACTAAATACATTGATTCAAGTTCAATTTGACTTTTTTCAAAAATTAGTTGAACTGACTTATGATCGTTTGAATCTAATTAAAAAAATATTCCTAAATTTGAATCCAATTTAAAATTCAATCAATTGTAATGTTCATTCGGGTTAGACCGAGTCGATTTGTGAACATTGTTGCCACAAATTAGGATAAGGCGATCAAAAGAAGGAAAGCATTGAAGCGATCTTCCGTATATTTTGCTGATCGTGTGTCTCTTACAAGATCCCTACGTAGCATTCAACAATTAAGTATACAACCTTTTAGTAAAATGGTAATTGCAATTCTAGCCTTATTTTGCAAGACATTAGCTGATTGAAATTGACAACTTCTTTACGTAAAACTACTGCGATCAGATCAGACCTTTTTTTAATATTTATAAAATTAAGGAGGGGCAATTGTGGAATTTGACAACATCAATCAAAGTGCCCCACTTGCTGGTTACGGTGACTAGGAAGCTACGGGGCCGCCCAAGTCTGACCTCCCATCCCAGGCTCCCCTCTCCTCCTCAGTCCTCTCCTTATAGCCTTTCACTCTCTCGCCGTTGGCGTGGAAAACACGTGTGCCACGTTCTCTTAAGTGCCGTCAGCTGACGCATGCACGCGCCTCCACAACCTTCCTACATTGTGGAACCTGACGAATGCAAACGCGTAAGATGTGATTAGGGGCGGAGTTGATTCAGTCTAATAAAACAACATGTTGAAATTTTATTTGCGTAACCCCTCCTAATTCTAGCACGTTTTCAATATTCAATTATTTGTTTTTTTGTATGTCACTTAGAAACACTCGTTCAATTAATTAAAGGTATTTTTAAAATTTTCTAAATTTTAGTTTCGAGGGTTTAATTGATCAGTGATTATAATTTGACTAAAAAAAAAAGTAAAAGTAAAAATTGACACATCTATTTTCAAATCTTTCGAAGTCTTCTATATGCCTTTTGTCCTGTGATAGATTCATCACAGCTTTCCTCTAATTCTTTTTCAAAACTTACAGGTGAAACAAAATTCACACTAAATTATAAAATTAGTGGTATTTAAGTAATTTCATTTCTCATTTCATTTATTTAACCGTAATATGCATAATATAGGCCCTTTTTATTTTGCCCAAATAAAATAAGACTTTTTTTTTACTTTAACGCCTTTAAAATATTAAGCAAGGATGTGATTGCTGTCATAATTTGTATTTTTGTTAATTAAAAGTCAATTTTTAAATTTTTTATTTTTAAAATCTTCACAAATCTTCAAAACATTCAAAATTTTATGGATTAGAATTAATTAATTATTTAAATAAATACAGATTTTGCGAAAAATAAAATTAAAGTATCAAAAATTAAAATACATACACAATTAAATTAAATGATATATGATTAATTTGATTTTTATTTTATTATAATAATATTTTTAATACACTCTAAAATAATTATGTATTTTTAATATTTACAATTGAGTAATAAATACAAAAAATTGCGATGAAAAGTGTCCAAGTAGAAGGCCAAATTGGAATCCATGTCAGCAGCTATCCATTATCGCCTACTTGCAGAACTGTACGCGGCTAATAAACGCTAAACAAAAACGTTTGGACGGGCGTGGGTGGGTCCGTCCCATCTGTGCGGCTTCAACCAACGGTCCTGATTCTTTCTCTGGAAAGTGGAAACCCATCGCTTTATTGGAAAGTATAGTTCGCCCTACATCTCACCCACACGTGATATACCACCACTGGCCAGATCCGCAGACCGATGTCAACATCCTCAGACGATGTGGGCCCAGCCAAATCGGTCCTTCCCACCTTCCTGCAACTTGGTTTCTGTTTCTTCGAGAAATGGCAATTCCTTTTTTTTTTATTATTACATTAAGTGTCTAAGTTTAGTTGCACTAATCTAAGTCCTTAAGATTTGATCCCAAGAATTTTAGAGGAAGTAAATCTAGAATTTCAAAATCTCTCAGATTTTTACGTAACCTGTACATTTTTACACATAAGGAGTTGTCACATACTTATTGATCAACTGCTTATTGATCGTCGCCTTACTTAACATCAAGTTCCCAGCAGCCTTCAGGTTCCCTAATAGCTTAAACTCCCACACTGTCGCTGGAAGTGAGACGTCCGTAATTAATCTGATTAAGGAGCTTTGCCCAAGGAACTAGAGGATCATCAATAGGAAAACTTTTCATTTTTCCTCTTTTTACATGACTCGAACTCAATACTTCCTAAAAAAGAGAGCCTTAGATGAGGAGTTGAAACATGGCAATTATAGTTTGACCTGAAGTTAAGATCATACATTTCAATGTTCTAGATTACATTTTGATATTCTAAATTCACGTATTTTTAATAGGTTGATCCATATGTTACACTCAACTCAAATTGATTCAAGGTTTATTTTGTTTAAGTAAAATTACATTATTTTGTTTAAAAGAGTTAGGTCTAAAATAGGCTTAAGCTTGAATAGTCTATGCTCGAATTAATTTGAAAAAATATTATTTTATACTTTTAATTTTTTAAAAATATTTTTAAAAAATTGCCAGAAATGACCTATCATCATCTCTATTTATAATATAAGAAAATTAATAACATGTTGGAAATATCTCTTGGTTTAAATACTACAAAAGATTTTTAAAAAAAAGGAGGGATCGAAAAAGTGGTTGTTGGGCTAAGTGGACGTTGGACTTTGCTCTGAGTTGGGTTCGATAACATGGTGTTGGCCCAATTTTGTGTTTTGGGAGTTAAATATAAATTTGGTTTCACCATTCCTAACTCTGGAAGAAGGGGTTTCCTTCCATGAATCCCCAAAATCACCCAAATCTCAATCCCTATCCATCCATGACAAATCTAAGATGAGCTAAGCTAAGCTGCTTCTATAATCGGCTCTCAACCCAAACTCTAGGGTTATAGAAGAGAGCGTAGAGATGGGGAGCGTGGAGGAGAGAACATTTAAGGTGAATTTCAGTGCAGACGGAGTTGCTCAGTTAAGAGATAGAGTGATGGATAAGCTCAAGGAGTTCATGGGCGATTACACTGATCACACTCTTGTGGTTCGTATCTTGCTCATTCGAATCGCTACTTTTTGTTTGAAGAAACCTACATTATAAATGCTGTTGTGGTGAACATTGTCTGGATTCTTTCTTTTTTTGTTTATATAAATTAAACAATATTGTTCACGCTCTGTTTGGCATGAATGCACTTGTCTGGCTAGCGTAATATTATTTTCGTGGAATTTTATTATATGCAAATTTGCATCAGTACGGACGAGTCGTGACTTTATTCGCACCCTTATATCGTTGGTGAGGCGCGGCTGAACCCAAAGATGAGTGTATACCGATTTTCCTTGAGAAAAAATCTTTGTTGATTAAGGATATTCCATTTGCTGGTTGTTCATGCTGTACAAAATAATTGCTTAAGGGGTTCTTCGGATGGAAAAGAATGCAATGTTCTCTTGTTTCCGTTATTTACCTTCTTGTACGGGTTTTGTTATTTGGGGTTTGTTTAGGAAGTGATGTATTGACATTATGCATTTATTCTTTTATGAGATTTGGCAACTAAAATTTTTTAACCTCTCATTTGAATTGCAAGGAATATGTGATAGTGTTGCTGAGAAATGGCAGGCGTAAAGATGAGGCGAAGAATGAATTAGATGTTTTCTTGGGAGACGATAGCGAATCGTTTGTGTCTTGGTAATTTGCTTCTTAATTTGACCGCTGAGAAGTTTTGCATTTAGGGATAAGTGGCCATGTTTGGTTTAATATCATGTGCAAGGGTCTTATGTGCTGTTTATCGTTCAAACAGGCTGTGGGATCACCTTGCTTCTAATTTGGACGAATATGTCCACCCTCTGGAGTCTAATCGAGATGAAACACTTAAAACAAAAGCCACTGTGGAATATCAGTCTGGGAAAAGTGAATCTCAAAGTATGGATATCAAATTGGAAAAAGGGAAGTCAGATACTTTATCCAGAAAGCGGCACAAAAAAGATTGGAAAGGATTGTTGAGAGATAGAAATGAGCACCAGCCACTTTGGAACCATGATTTTAACAATAGCCATATGGAGGCACAAAGTCGCCATAAGGTTAATCAAACTGAAAGATCTGCATCTCCTCCACCCAAAGAACATAGGAAAAGGAGGCGGCATGAGGAGCGACAGCATATTAAGGTAACTCTTTCAGTCTTAACATTGTAGAGAACCATGTTCTTTCCTGCTAACTACTCTATGCTATGATATGGCAGCTTTAGGCATTTCGAATTCTGAAATATACTGCCGTACATCTACTCGTTCTTTGTGCTACCATTAGATGTAACTGCATGTCCTGGCTGTAGCTAACCAAATGTATGCGTGCAAAGTACTTCACATTACAATTGCTATCTGAATTTTTCTGCAGAGGGAGGAAGTGTCTCAAGCAACTATCAATGCTCCCCGACGACTACTTCAGTTTGCAGTACGAGATGCTGTAGGAACTTTGAAGTCATCTGGTTCAGCAAAAAAGTCTCCAGTAAAGCGTCTTCGATCTGTGGTGTCCACTTCTGCTGATGAATCATCATTGGTGGATCATCCTAGGAGAATTTCATCTATTGCAAGAGTTCCAAATGCATTGGCTACTGTCACTAAAGCAGTGCAAGAGGCTGCTGAAGATGTTATGAAATCCAAACCTAAAGGAAGTGTGTTTGACCGACTTGGCCATACTGCAGACGTTTTAGAGAACTTTGAACTAGTTGATGGATTAAGAGATGGTCCTATTGATGATGAAGAGTATGAAGAATTGCATGAAATTCCAGAAGATACCTTTTCAAATTATTCCCAAAGAGGTGATTATGTAGGGAATGTGGGGGAAAGAAATATTAGAGGAAGTGGAACTAGTTTAACTTCTGATTCATTTTCAGATAATGAAGGCTATGATGATGACAATGCTATAGGCCACAGGCCTACAAACATTTCACAAATGGTTGCATATGGCGGAAACATGAATGAGAATTCGGTTATGCTGCATCATGGTGCAAATAAGAAACTTCCTGGTGGTTTGCAAGTGTCTCAGAATAAGAATCAGAGTCAGCTAAGCTCGGCTGTAAGCACCTCTGGGAAATTAGTAAACATTTCTGCGGATGTAAATTCTTGGAGACAGCCTCGTTATAAGGAATCAAGGCGGGTTGCAGATGTGGATAATCAAAACTCTTCCCTTGGTGCTGAAGCAGAACTTGGGAAATCTGGGACACGACTTCTGAAGGGAAATAACGACCCTGTGATGATCCATAATGGAAATGTAAGATGGTCTTGTTTATTTTGAGCTTCATTCATTTTGTTACTTGCTCGTGCCACCTTTTTTCATATTTAAGGCTAAATTTTGATGATATGGCATTAATGATTGTCAGGTAAAAAGTGCCACTGGAACTGAGACAGAATCCCAAAGGATCCTACCATCTGTGCCAGGTGCATATTGCTTTTTTTTTTTTTTTGGGCTTCAATGCTACGAGGAAAAGAGAAAAGTTTTGTCATCTAGTTTGTGTTGATTTCATTTTGAGCTTTTAGATGGCATGATACTTTGATTTCTTTTCCCAGTCTCTTCCTGTTCTAATCTTGCTATTAAAGTTGAGCAGATTGATAATATGTTTTTTCTGTTGCGCGTGTGATCTTATCAGGTTCTTTTACTGCTGGTCGGCCCTTGGAGGATACTGACTCACGAACTATTTTTGTTAGCAATGTAATTACCTTCACTCATGGACTAGTAGTTTTGAAAAGATGATCTCTTTCTCTGTTGATTTCCCCTTGTCCTATATGCAGGTCAATTTTGCTGCTACCAAGGATAGTCTCTCTCGGCATTTCAATAAATTTGGAGAAGTCCTCAAGGTGGTTATTGTTACTGATGCAGCAACAGGACAACCAAAAGGGTGAAGCATCTTATATTCTTTTCTTCTTTTCCCTTTTTTCCATTCTTTTCTCGTTGATCGTCTTGTATGACTAAGTGGTAACCTGGATGCAGGTCAGCTTATGTGGAGTTCATGCGCAAAGAGGCAGCTGATAATGCATTATCTCTTGATGGCACCTCTTTTATGTCAAGAATTCTAAAGGTAATCTTTAGATGCTAAATGACCGAATTATATCTCAATGGCGCCTCAACTAGGGTCTTTCTTCATATAATTCAAGATGCACATATCAAAATTAGTGTCCTTTCTGTGCGTTAAAAAATGACAATTTAGTGGACACTTTTTGGATCTTACATGTACTTTGGTTTCTTTCCTTTACATATGACATGGCCACATGGATTATGATATGACCATCATTTTCCTTTTCTAGATTGTGAAGAGAAGCTCAACAAATCAAGAAGCTGCCCCTCCGATGACATGGCCTCGTGTTGCCCGTGGCTCTCCATTTGTAACAGCTAGGTTTGGTAGAGTTCCTTTCCCTAGGGGCATGTCTGGTCAGTTTAGACCTCGCCTTCCTCTGAAACCTGGAGCCCGAAGTTTGCAGTGGAAGCGAGATACCCAACCCACCACTGCCGATAGTGGTAGTTTGGGTTCTGTGAATAATATTATTTCCCCTACTACACGCAGTCTTACCTATGTCCGAACAGAGCCTAAGCCAGATATGAATTCGGGTACCGCATAATTCAACAAATGTTCTCTCTTTTCTTTTGCTCTAAATCTCTCCAGTTAATCGTTGCTCCGGAATGTCTGAATCTTGACATCAAATGCTTTTCGTCCTAGACAACATAGGATCCAGCAAGCAGTTAATCTCTTTTTCTCTAAAGGGATATTTTGAAAATTGGTGGTGATGGATGGAGACATGATTAGCAAAAGCAGGCTTTTTCTTTTGGAAATATTTGGGTTTTGTAGGGTATGCAGAAAAGAATAGTTGTTCGACCGACGAGGCTGGTATATACACACTAGATCAAATTTTGTGCGTAGGATGGACGAGATGATGGTATTCCATTTTGATTTAATGCTTTTAGGGGGTATTTACCTTATCCTATATATATATATATATATATATATTTTACAACCTTTGGCCCTTAGTTTCAACACTTAATACAATGGTTTACTATGAGATTAGAAATCTTGGGTTGTATTTGTTGGATCTAAGTATTCTGTTTCGGAATGAAATCTTCTGTACCCACTAGCTTGTACTAATTTTGTTTTATGCATCTCATCTATATAAATATGTGGGACTTAGAGAAATCTATGGATGAAATCGTTTGGAATAAAGTTACTACAGGCTACTAAGTATAGAGGATTTTATCCCTTCTATTTTAAGTTCTTTGTGCCAAAGAAGCTATTGGGATGGAATACAAAGAAGAAAAGGGGCTATCGATCCGTGTATTTGAAGTCCCATTTTTCGTTGAAGGCTGGATTTTGTATATCATCAAAGAATAACCCAAAATTGTATCCTATGCAATATGTTAAAAGGGAATCCGTTATTAATTGAGATATGGAAAAAAGGGACAATGAAATTAAATAGTGTTTATTTGTTAAGATATTTTTAATTTAGTAATTAATTTTGAAAAATTGTATAAATTAGATTAAAAAGTTATTTTTGCTTGTGGAGTATCAATTAAATGTCAATAAAAATTTAATCTCGTAAGTTATATGAGTAAACATATTTTTTTGATTTCAATTATATGTGATTTAAAAATTAGTCATTAAATTAAAATATTAAAAAAGTTGGACACTTTTAAATTTGTTATTATATTTAAAAATAAAACTAAAATTTTATTTTATACGGTATTTGTTTATTTATATAAGTCAAGAAAGAAGTTTATTTTAAGTCAATAACTGAAATATAACAGAGGAATAGTTTCGCGTAGGAAGGAGAAGGGCATAAGAATTAAATGATAAGTTTCAAGAAGATACTGGAAGAAGATATCAATGAGAAGTGGGAAAAGAGTTAAATGAACTCCAAAAGAAGATATAGTAATTTTCATAGCATTACGAATTACAAACAGAAGCGTGAAACATAAAGGAACACGAAATGATGAATGAGTGTGTGTGACTGTGTTGCCTCTTTTGAAGCTCTTAATCTCAACTTTTTTCTTTTCTTTTTTTTTTCGAATTTATTGGAAGTAGAGAGCAATGAATGACGCAAGAGAAGCCCCGAGCAGAGAACCAACGAGGTTGGAGGCAGAGGCACCGCTAGTTGGTGCGGGAGCAGGAGCTGACTCTTGCGCCACCACTGCACTCACGGAGGCGGCGGCGAAGAGGACGGCGACAGCTACCTTCTTCTTCATCTCCATTTTTCTTTTTTCTTCTGAAAAGTACGAAGAATGCTTTTGGTTCAAATTCAAAGCGCTTCTTCGAGTCGGTTGAGTTTGGAGGCAGCCTGAGAAACAACGGAGGTGGGGAAGAGGGTATTTATGAGGTACGGCCACTCTTATTTTTAGTTATTGTGGCTCTATTTGATTGGGTCTTTGGTTGGAGCGGGTCTTACGTTTGATAAATAATTATTAAATAAAATGATACGGACGGCTATAATTGGTTACAGTTCATAAATAGTAATATGTGGTTGGTCATCTCTCACATGATAAAAAGCTAAATGACAGCTTCATCAACACACTCCAGTCCATGTGTTTCTTAGTTGTCTGTAAATATTAATTGTTGGTTAATATTTACAGTAACTAATTATGTTACCCAAATGATTTAATAATAAGAGACAAACATATGAACTCAACAAAATCCATAAACTGAGAGAATAAGTATATATGTGAAATAATGTTATTATTATTATTATTATTATGTAGGTGTCTATATATATATATATGTATGCAACAAAATCAATAATATAATGAATAATCTCTCACTCTCTCACTCTCCATCTCTAATCTCTCAACCCAAGAGCTCAGAGATAAAAAAATCTAGAATCCAATCCTTACACACCACAACAAATGAAGAAATGCATCTGATGATTTAATTTAGTGATTGAGAAGACGCATCAACGAGAGAAGAACGGAGGAGCAAACGACCATCCCTGCCACTGAATACGAAGAAGAAGCCGCGGCAGCTCCCTTGTCCATGGAAGGAGCAGGCGATGGCGCGAAATCACCCAAATCTTGTGCTGAAACAGTAGCGATGGAGGAGAGCGCGATCATCATCATCATCATGAATGATACTACCGCAACGCAAATGCTCTTCTCGGATGCCATTGATACGATCAAAAAGAAATAACTGTCGATACGGAAGAAGAAGAAGAGATTTGTAGATTTAAGAGCACAAGTTACAAGAGATGGATGCGAATGAAGGTGCGTATGTTAATTGTGGTATATATATAGAGATTGGATTCATGTTGGTGAAGTAAAAAAGCGTGTGTGGACTGTGGACAGCTGGAAAGAAACTTGTAGAAGCAAAGAAAACGGCTATCTTTGAATTGAATACGTACAAATTACTGCAAATGTGAACGTTACTGTCTGTCCTTTTGTCGTTTGGGTTGTGTTGTGTAGCCGTTAGCCTAACTCTCTTTTGCCGGTCAAATCACAAATGAACTATAAGTCGGTGGGTGGGTACGGGTCTTTGTCTTGCTTCGAGTAAAAAACATGAACTTTTGGTTTAAAAAATTTTCCACAAAATTTAAAATTATCAACTTTTAATTTTCTCTCTCTCTCTATATATATATTCAAACTAATTAAATTCAATAATTATTTTAAATTATTAATTTAAATAAAATTTAATTAACTATTTGAATTTAAAATTTTAACTAAAATTTAATGTATTGCTTATTCGATTGTATATAATTTTAATCAAAAATTAAAATTATAAAAATGTTTTTAAAATTTTTATAATTATGAAATTTTCGTAAAATCTAGTAAGAGTTCTATATCTTAAAATTTTTAAATTTGTCATACTTTAAATTGCAGTAAAAAATAATAAAAATATCATATATAAAAGTTTTAAATTTTTATTTTTTTGTTAAAATAATAAAAATATTATATATAAATTAACCAAATATCATTAACGTAATGATTCATCTTAAATTTTAAGTTATATTCAAATTAATTAATTTATTTTACCAAATCGTTGTGTAGTTTATTTTATAGTTTTAATTTTTGATTAAAATTAATAATAAATTAGCTAAGCTTGGGATTGTAAGGAACACGCGTGGATGTGAATGCGATTCCTTCGAAGACACTTCATTTACTCAAACATTAGCTTAGCTAAGCTTACTTTGGTCAGGCATTAATAATCAGTTTATTAGATAAACTAATTTGATCTTTTTTGGTAGGTTTTGTTATTCACACATACATCTACAATGTATGTATGTCCATAGGGTCGTCGAGTCAGTGAAATAGAAGAGTATAGAAAAAAAAATATTGTATTTAAATCTTCCTACCTATATTTTCTAGATCGAATTTGTCATACAAGATTTATCTAATACGAAGTACTGAGTGACGTAATTTATAGACTATTGCATCAATCCGAAAGTTTATCTAATATGTATCTAAAAGATAACAATTGTGGATTTCTTCATTCTAAAAAAAAAAAAAAATCATGTTTACATAATCAACTTTGTCCTTCGACTATTTGATTAAAATTTCTTATCTGATAGAGAAACGAAAAATGAGATGTTTTTGGATTCTAAACCCAAATCCAGGAGCCAGTGTTTCTGTTTTGTTTGGTAGATTACAAACAAAGATGACGAGAACCAAAAACCCAGAAAAGTAAACATCAAAAACTATACATTAGTCGTCCAGCGAATAAAATAACAGACCACTTTTGGACCGACCACCATGGATTGTTCACTCTTCTGGCCTTTCACATTGCATCCACTGGAATAGACAACATCTAACTTGATGGTTGAGACAAATGAAAAACAAGTAGCTCTTCCCAGTCCACTCACCTGAGGAGAAATTACACGCTTGATTTACTTGGGAATTACAGGATCGCGTGGTTGGATTTGTTCTCCTTTTGAACCGAGATGACGAGCCAGAAAAATGAAAAACATAGGAACAGAAACACAAGCCTGCAGAACCTTGGCCCGAAAAGGCAAAGAAGTAGGAACACCATCTTCGTTGAAAACAGGAGAAATACACACATGAAGCAAACGTAGAAGATGAAACTCACCAGGATTACCGCAAAGATCATTGTTCAAAATCCTTAAAATCAACTCACCAAAATCCAATATCTTAGGAGAACAACTTAACAAAATCCAAAATCTCAGGAGAACAACACTCAAGAAACAAAATGTAGTGAATAAATAGGAACAACACTCCAACACCTGTACACTCTGATACTTCTTTGTGTAGTATTTGTAACTAAAAATTCAGAGAAACACCCTTATGCTACATATTTCCTATAAACTTGTACAATTCAATATACTATACCTGCTGTCTTTTTTTTTTTTTTTTTTCACAAGTCAACAAGAGTGCTTATCCAATCAAAGCGGCTTACGCAGCTTCCTGGAAGCTGCTTATGGTCAGGTTCGGTCTTTACAATAATTTAGGATTCCACATCTTATCGGTTATAATGAAATGGTATTAGGAGTGTCTTGTGGTGCTATTTAGGCATTAAACGTGCTATGCAGTCTTTGACACCGACTACTGTTTTGTACGTTTGAAGGGGAGTGACCATCTTTCATGATTATCTTTTTTCTCCCTTCATTTCAACTCCATTTTATTTTACTTAAAAACAAATTATACTCACATTATCTATAATAAAAAATTTCTAGTGATTCTATTGGTAAGATCGAACTTTTCCAAATTTGAAAATCTTGATTCAAATCCCTAATGCAGCCCCAATAAGTACAAGCAACCAATATGTCAAAAAATTTCAGTCCTGATGAGATGTTCTATACCTCAGTTCTAGCAGGCTAGGCCAATATATAATCATCCAATCCCAATTAGTACGTACAAACATAACAAGTACAGTAATGATCTAATCTAAATCATGTCAATGGTTTAAAAGGTTGGTTTCAATAGAAAACCAAAGTATATAGTTATTCTCACTCTTTTCAACCCCACCACACAAGTTTTCTCAAGAATACATAGTTCTAACTTGTATTCCTTGCATGTATATAACTAATCCATTATTTCCAAATTTGCCTGCTTTTCCATATGTTTACTCGATTTAAAAAAAGGAGATCCTGTTTACTATATGATCAAGTGCTTAGACCAATCTTACTAATGATTGAAGCCATTTCAGTAATACATCCTGCACCTGGCAAGGTATCTTCAATAAAAGATATAAAGAAGACCATTGTTTTAAACATACAACGGTAAGCATTGTGGAAGGAAGTTCTTGGCAGACAATAGAAAGTAACATCCTAGATAAACAACAGAAAAAGGTGGAAACTCCAACAACATCCTCGCAAAACAACTCCAGGGGAAATGACAAAATGCAGATCAACAATTTCAAAAATGTCTTTGCCAAATCTCATCAATGGAAGAAATGAACATAAAAAAATAGGTCCGCAAGAATTACACTAGAGCAAAACTATTGAATGCTTGGACAATTTGGAGAGACTTAAAATATCAGTGTTTGGAGCCTTGGACAAGTATTTCGAATAGGCAATAACAAAAAAGGGTCATGTGGTCCAATAACCTAAAAAATACTTATTCACCACTAAAGCAAATACTTGAAGCAATCAAAGTTCTGCAGTAGAAGACTCTAAACCATCCTAACTTAAATGGTGCTCAATGTCCACCGGCTTCCAGATGGCTGGAATTTGACACAAGTCAAAGACAATATTTATTTGCCACACAGTTCATATTTCAAGACATTCGAACAAACAGACATGCACACACATACCAAACAGAAATTTCGATTATAAAATTACAATAACATAGCACATTTGATGGCCAAGATTAAGCCAAAGGTGACGCTAAGCCTGATTCATACATCCAAATCAGCCAAAAATTTATATTTGCAATTTGGAATAACATAACAATATTATTCACCCAATTTGCAAATTACCAACAAACGCAGACAGCCTACAAACACCGTGTACTTGCTGAACAATAGATTGTATGCATAGATGAAAAAAGTATTAGAAATACCTTATTTTATAATAGACAGTTGGCACAAACCTGGTATCTTTAGCTATCACGATATTTCCATCAACTATAAGATGAATTTCAACCACCTCTGCCAAATGACCACCACAACACACATGCTGCAAAGTTTGAGCACACTTATCACAAATCTTCAAATGCTTCACACTGATCCTTATTGAAGTGTGAAAGTGTGATGAACACTAGAACAAAATGACAATTCATTATAAATCACAGAGTTGAACGAACAAGTCTACAGATGAGAGCAATCTATCATCAAAAATAGCTCATCTTTGCAACATATAACTTGGGAAATTAACTCGTTTTTGTTATCCTTCACGAATCACTGCTTTACAACATTAGTAAGGGAGAAGAGAAAGTCTCTAGATGAATGAAGCTTGAAATTAGTTTTGTCAAAGAATATCTTGCTTGATATTACCAACGTACGGAAAACTTCACTGAGCATGTGTGGGCATAAGCACATACAGAAAGTAGCATAAGGAATTCTCAGTAAACATACAACTACTTAAACACTGCACAGTGACCAAAATTTTCACAAAGAAACCTGGATATCATTCAGCCCAACTGAGATAATAATAAAACTTAAGTAACAATTGTTTTGAAAACCATGTCCCAGATCCTTAAATAGTTGAGCTTCCATGAAGCCAAAATGATTCCCAAGTCCAAGGGGCAAAAGAAATATGTGCCACCACATATGGCTAAACATAATAACCCGAGCAAAAATCCTTATCCTAATCATTCTCCTCATCACTGGATAAGTCACTTGAATCCATACTCATCAGCATAAATCCTAAGGCCATATCCATGGTTGTTAAATCCTCGTCAAAAAAATCACCAGCATCAAAGCCCAGTTCATCTTCACCAATTAAGTGCTCAAATACATCATATAATGCATCCATATCCACAACATTGGATCTTCGTGGACGCTGCCTACGTGGAGGGGGTCGCTGATATTTCCAAGTGTATGATCCTGGCCTCACAGTATGCTGGAAGACAACACAAGAGTCCATCCATTAAAGGAGTCAAAATGCTACCCACTCCATGATGAAAGTCAATGAACATAATGGCAAAACATAGGTAGATTGAAAACTGCTTACAGAGACCAGTTTGACTCTTGAATAAATCAACATTGCAACAAACTGACAATAGATTCAGTTCAGAGATCTCTATGTTCATTCCTAAAACCCTACAAGAAAGGTACTTGCAGAATATGAGGTTTTAGCACACCAGACAGACAGAATTGTTGTAAAGAACCCAACGGTGCGATTGAAATAAAATTAAATATTTAGATTTCCCTTGTTCCCAAGGAGTCTAAATAACTTAATTTGTTCAGTTGCAATGTGCTGGCACAGGTTTGACAGTTTATGATGTCAGCAGCCAAAGGTAAAAAAGACAAGTGGTATTAAACAGACACAAAAGCGAAATAAACTATTTAACACATAGTATCTAAGCCTACAATTCATATAGATTCTCTAAAAGAACATTAGCTGAGATTATGCATGGTCCAACAGAATTCAAAAGAAAGAAAGTAGCTGCTACAAATAGAAATTGGCTATAAATTGTAAAAGTAAGCAAAAACCAAGATTACCCAGGGGCAAGTTGATGAATAATGACCATCTTTATAAGTTGCTTCAACTTCTATAAATATGAAATCAAACACTAAAACTACAGCCCATGCAGCCTTTTTGGACAAAGAAGAGTACAAATTACACAGAAAACTGCAGCAGGAAGAGTTGAGCTGATGATACCTTGTAAAAACAACTTGTCCCAAATGGGCAGTTCCCATTACCAAAATTGAAGTGCTTGCAATCAATCGAGCTGCAACAATTAAAAAACAATCCAGTTAGTTTTACCATGACAAGAAACATATTTTAGGAAATGGCCACAGTAATCAAAGTCTCACGTCAATCATTAAAATGGTGAATTACCAACATTATACTAATGTCATTCAACAATAATTTTCTCCATATCAATAATCAAATAATCACATCTTCCTACATAGCACAGGAATCAAGTTGAAGATCAAGCAAAATAGAAAAAACTGGCACAAAGTTACCTGAGTTTTGCTTTGTAGTTATCAATGATTTCCCGTTTTTCTTCTTTAGAGAAGTACCAAACGACACTTGGAACAACAAAGTATGATATCTTGCGACACGTTGGACAGGCCTTGACTGTATTACTAACATCCATACCAGAAGATGGGGAACTACTACGCCAATTTCGAATACAAGATATGCAGAATGGATGATCGCATTCTGAAAGCAACCCAAATTTACGTTCAGCAGGTGAAGTCTTCGAGAGTACACGATCCAGGCATACATTGCACTCTATTTCTTCACTACGCTTCAATGCCTCAATGTTCTTTTGCTTCTTTTCACACATTTTGAGATGCTCTTCACTTTCCTCAGGTCTGAAAGGATGCAAGCAGTGTTTTCCGCAAGCTGGGCAAATGTTACCATGAACATCAGGACAATTTTCTCCACGAGGGCAAGTGCCAGCAGCAGCAAGTGAACAGAGAGGACGATCTTCTGGCTTATCATTCTTAGGCTCTATAACATCATAATCTTCTAATAGATCATTATTTCCACACTTCAACTTCCATGCTGGCTTTGCGCGAGGAACAAAACGCCCATTTGAATCATGAAACTCTGAACCATTCAACCCAGTCTTTGAACGATGAGCTAGAGGACCAGAATTCGATCTTGTGGATGAAGATGATGCAAAAGTATCCGGCCTAGAAGGTTTGACATGCTCGTACCTACATCGGCTACCGTAAATGCAAATTCCTTTTTGGTAGTAGCTGCAAATCTGTGGTGATGAACAGAGAATAAACAAGTGTACTAAAATCCTGACATTGCTGAATAGTAAGCAAGACGGACATAAAAACCAAAGCAGAACTACCATTTCTTACGTTATTGGGGGGATCTTTCCAGTCGTGTGAAAAATCACAATATTCCCCTTTCAGACATGCTCCATGAGCAAAGAACTTGCAAAGAACCCTGAAGAAGTCCACACCATATAATTAGAAAGAAAATTCAAGAAGTCTTTGGGCTTTGGGAACATATGAATATATCTAAATTGTTAACCCAAGCATATGCGATTAAAGAACGAAAACCCAATTTTACAGTAACGAACGAAAATTGAGAGAAAAAAAGGAAATTAAGAGCCATGAAGCTTGTTCTTAAGTTTGACAAGCAACACACAAATAATTAGAACAAAGAAAGAATCGCCGAAAATAACACGATTCCTCATCTCCGTGATTATTGTAGCTCCTCCTCTCCTCAGCGCCAACCTCCCTTCTTCCATAAAAGGAAAATTAAAAAAAAACTTATGATTAAAACAAACAAACAAACAAACAACCAATCAATCTTTACTTTCAAGCTGATCATGATGTGAAAATATCCAATCAAGCTTTGAATCCGGTACCCAATCATCAACATTAAAAAACAAAACAAAAAAAGCAGAGATAATACAAGAAATAAATAAAAAAAAGGATAGGAAGACGATCACCTTCTAGACATGGACGATTTCTTTGTCCGTCTCCGTCCTTGTACAGAAGATATGGAGAGAGAGGGCGAGCTTAAATTAAAGAAAGATAATTAAAAAAAAAAGTCGGAGAAGAGAAGCCAAAACAAAAAGCTGAAAGAGAAAGAGAAAGAGAAAGAGAGACAAAAAAAAAAGAGGAAACTTGAAAAGGCAAACCGATGGTTCTTTTAATTCCCCCTCTTCTCCCTCCAATTCTTACCGTCTCATAATTATCGCGCCTTAATGTTTAATTTAAAATTTTTTTAATTAAATTATAAGATTTTTTATGTTATTTTAATAAATAAATATCACAAAATTCAGATTTTGAATAATTATTGTTTGAAATAATAAGACAATGGAGAGGTAGGTAGGTGTTCTATAAATTACGCTGTCGAAATACAATGCTGAGAGGCTGGGCATTATGTTGGATTGGGTTCCGGCCTTTAGGTCTGACATGGACTAAAAATTTAATGGTTTGAGTTGAGATTTTTTTTTAATTTAAAATTTCATTTTAAAGTAAATTTAGGTTCAAATAAAGCTAAAAATTATATTAAAATATTTGAATTCTGTTAAAAATTCGATTATTTTGAGTCAAATTCATTCTTAAAATTCATTAGATCAAACAAAAATTGCACATTTTTATATACTTCTTTAGCCCTCACTCTTTTCAATCTTTTTACAATTACACTTGGATAAACATCGAATTTCTATCTAATTGTAGTGTAACAAAATTTTGGTAAAAATCCTACTGATAGGCTAGGTATAAAGAAGTTCAGTAACAGTGCCGCCTCTGGGTAAGGCAGCCAAGACACCTGCCCAGGGCCTACTCTTAAACTTCCTGAAGAATGCAAAATGATTGTTGTGGCTCAGATTTTGATAAGTTTACGATTGTGTGTAATGTGTTCTTGTACTAGTTTAAGTTCTTTAGAATTGTTAATATGGTGAATGGAGCACTAATAGTTAATAAGATTAACGAAGAGGTAGATGTAACGTTCCTTGACCATATAACAGGAAATAGAGAGTTTAAGGGGAAAGGAATTAGAGTCGAATTGAAACAAAAGAAGAAGAGAGGTCGAAGAACAGGGAAGAGAAAAGAAGAAGAAGAGAGAGAAAAAAGAGAGGGAATTTGTATTTTGATTATCAATAATGTCTTTTATAAAACGACATCCAAGTGTTTATTACAAATTCAAAACAGATTGCTGAAACCAATTGTCAACTAATTCTCAACAGAAAGGCCCGCATAATATCCTACTTGCTAGAGATTCTTTCTGCAACTTTCTCTCACGTGTCTGTCTCATGTATACCCACATGTGCTTTGCCACGTATCACTCTTTATTGTCCTTTGAATCCATAACATTACCCTCTCCTATCAGTTTGGCCTTGTCCTCAAGGCCAAGATGAAGAAACTGAGAACAGAGGAAGGATAAGTCTTCCCAACTAGTTTCGGTAGGACTCAAATTCCCCCACTGAACTAGCACTTGCTCAATTATTGTCCCTTTCCGTTAGATCACTCTTTTTTGCAAAAGACTCAGAGGTTCAACTTTAAATTGGTCACGAGTTGTGGTGGCTAGTAGCTATGGTTGAGCAGCTGTAGTAGGGGGAAGGGCTGCCTTAAGGAGCGAAACATTAAATACGTTATGAATCTGAGCATTTGAAGGAAGTTGCAAAAAATAGGCTACCTCTACTACTTTGTCTTGAATCAAAAATGACCCATAGTACTTAGCAGAAAGCTTCAAGAAGCGTCAGACTGCCACCGTGCTTTGTCTATAAGGTTGGAGTTTCAAATATACCCAATCACCCACTACAAATGATCATTCTATTATATAGAGGTCAGCAAAATGTTTCGTATGCTGTTGAGCAAGCGGCAATTGATCACGAAGGAGACTGGTTATACGTTGACATTCAAGGAGAAATTCCTCCACGGTAGTAGCTGATGAATGATCATCCAAAAGCCTGTGAAAATGGGGAGCTGGATACCTGTAAAGAACTTGGAAGGGAGACATCACAATTGCGGAATGGAAAGTAGTGTTATACCACCATTCTGCAAGGCTGAGCCACCTAGCCCACACTGTTGGCTTGTGAAATGTCATAAACCTCAAGTAAGTTTCCAAGAAACGGTTGATCAGTTTGCCCATCCGATTGAGGATGATACGTTGTGCTAAAACTCATAGTAGTTCCCATGAGGCGGAAGAGCTCCTTCCAAAATAAGTTGGTGAAGATCTTGTCACGGTCAGAGACAATTGAGACCGATAACCCATGCAACTTGAAGACACTATCCAAAAAAACCCGCGCAACTTTCTCTGCGTTGAAAGGATGCTTCAAGGCAAGAAAGAGGGAGTATTTAGTAAAAAGGTCCACACCACTAAGATTGTGTCTTTCCCTTTAGAGTGGGGAAGTTGCTCAATAAAATCCATGCTGATATGGGTCCATGCTTGTGTTGGTACTGGTAATGGTTGAAGCAACCTAGGATATGGAACATTCTCTGTCTTGCAACGCTTTCACACATCGCAAGCTCCAATCTAATCCACAATCGCTTGCTTCATCCCCTTCCAATAAATACGCAGTCAGAGCCTGTGGTAGGATGTTTATATGCCTGAATGACCCCCAATGGATGCAGCATGACCCACCTTAATCAGCTTACTTCAAAGAGAAAAGGAAGGCCCAATCAGCAGCCTACCTTTGAAACTCAGCGACCCACTGGAAAAGGAAAATGGAGGTTTGACAGAGGGGTCAATCATTAATGTAGCTATCAAACCTTGAAGATTAGGATCCTTTTCATAGCTTTCAACCACCTCTTGAACCCAGGAAGGAACTACAACAGTTGCAAGAAGGGAACACTGACCTTTAAGTAATCGGTGCTGCCAAGAGAGAGCATATGCTACCTTATTCTCTTGTCCCTTTCTATACTGAATAGAGTAGTTTAGACTAAGCAACTTTGTCAATTCTTTTTGCTAGATATGTGTGTGCAACCGTTGAGATAGGAGATGATTGATGCTCTCATGATCCGTCTTTATTAGAAAATGTGATTGTTCCAGATAATGCCTCCATTTAGTCACCACAAATATGATTGCAATTAATTATTTCTCATAAATTGAAAGTCCTTGGTTTCGTGGCCTAAGTGCCTGGCTGATAAAAGCTAAAGGTCGCCCCTCTTACATGAGAACTGCGTTGATTCCCATGGCACAAGCATCTATTTCCAGAATAAAAGATTTAGAAAATTTCGGTAAGGCCAGCACTTGTGCCCGTGTCATCACACTCTTAAGTTCATCAAATGTTGTTGTGGTTTGCTCATTCCAGTGAAAAGCATCATTCTTAAGAAGGTCATTTAAATGTTTACAAATCAAGTCGTACCCCTTAATGAATTTTCAAATAGTACCCCATCAAGTTAAGGAAGCCCCTTAGCTATTTCAAATTCCGTGGGCGAGGCCATTGTTGTACTGTTGTAATTTTAGAATGATCCGTGGCTACCCCTGTAACAAATACAATGTGGCCCAAGTACTCAACTTGCAGCTGGGCGAATGAGCATTTTGAAAATTTTGCATAGAGTTGGTGAGTCCGCAGTAGTGAAAACACGATTTTTATTTGTGCAAGATACTGCTCCCATGTATGACTATACACCAAAATATCGTCAAAAAACACTAGAATAAACTTCCTTATCAAAATCAAATGTTACAACCCTGTGCAACTTCAACCAGTCAACACCCAATACCATATCATAACCTCGCAATTCTAATACTCAAATATTGAAATCAAATTCATGTCCTTGCATATCCCATCAAAACCTAGCACACTTATATTTGCTCAGCTTCTTATACCCATTAGCCAAAGTCACCGATAGAGGAGTTGCCCTTACTACTCTCACCTTGGCTATCATAGCCACTCTCGGTTCCAGGAAGCTATGAGTGCTTCCGTTGTTAATCAAAATTATGATCGGGTACTTCCCAATTGCCCCTTTGATCCTAAGAGTGCCAGATGACTCACTACCATCTAATACGTGAATGGAGATTTCCGCATTCTGTTCTTTTTCCACTTTTAGTCCTAACTCATCTTCCTTATCTGATTTCTCATAAAAGTCCTCAGCTGAGCCTTCCATACCTAATAATTTTGTGGTTTCCTCATTCCTAAAAGTTGCCCCTGTTATATGAGAATTGTGTCGATTCCCATGGCACAAGCATCGGTTTCCAGAACAAAAGATTTAGAAAAATCCGGTAAGGCCAGCACTGGTGCCCGTGTCATCACACTCTTAAGTTCATCAAATGTTATTGTGGTTTGCTCATTCCAGTGAAAAGCATCATTCTTGAGAAGGTCATTTAAAGGTTTACAAATCAAGCCGTACCCCCTAATGAATTTTTTATAGTACCCCGTCAAGTCAATGAAGCCCCGTAGCTCTTTCAAATTTCGTAGGCGAGGCCATTATTGTACTGCTGTAATTTTAGAAGGATTCGTGGCTACCCCTGTAACAAATACAATGTGGCCCAAGTACTCAACTTGCAGCTAGGCGAATGAGCATTTTGAAAATTTTGCATAGAGCTGGTGAGTCTGAAGTAGTCAAAACACAAATTTTATATGTGCAAGATACTGCTCCCATGTGTGACTATACACCAAAATATCGTAAAAAAACACTATAATAAACTCCTTTATCAAAATCAAATGTTACAACCCTATGCAACTTCAACCAGTCAACACCCAATACCATATCATAACCTCCCAATTCTAATACTCAAATATTGAAATCAAATTCATGTCCTTACATATCCCATCGGAACCCGGCACACTTATATTTGCTCAGCATCTTATACCCATTAGCCATAGTCACCGATAGAGGAGTTGCCCTTACTACTCTCACCTTGGCTATCATAGCCACTCTCGGTTCCAGGAAGTTATGAGTGCTTCTGTTGTCAATCAAAATTATGATCGGGTACTTCCCAATTGCCCCTTTGATCCTAAGAGTGCCAGATGACTCACTACCATCTAATGTGTGAATGGAGATTTCCGCATTCTGTTCTTTTTCCACTTCTAGTCCTAACTCATCTTCCTCATCTGATTTCTCATAAAAGTCCTCAGCTGAGCCTTCCATACCTAATAGTTTTATGGTTTGCTCATTCCTAAAGGCCGCCCCTCTTGCATGAGAACTGCGTCGATTCCCATGGAACAAGCATCTGTTTCCAGAACAAAAGATTTAGAAAATTCCGGTAAGGCCAGCACCGGTGCCCGTGTCATCATACTCTTAAGTTCATCAAATGTTATTGTGGTTTGCTCATTCCAGTGAAAAGCATCATTCTTGAGAAGGTCATTTAAAGGTTTACAAATCAAGCCGTACCCCCTAATGAATTTTCTATAGTACCCCGTCAAGTCGAGGAAGCCCCTTAGCTCTTTCAAATTCCTGGGCGAGGTCATTGTTGTATTGCTGTACTTTTAGAAGGATCCGTGGCTACCCCTGTAACAAATACAATGTGGCCCAAGTACTCAACTTGAAGCTGGGCGAATGAGCATTTTGAAAATTTTGTATAAAGCTGGTGAGTCTGAAGTAGTGAAAACACGATTTTTATGTGTGCAAGATACTGCTCCCATGTGTGACTATACACCAAAATATCGTCAAAAAACACTATAATAGACTCTCTTATCAAAATCAAATGTTACAACCCTATGCAACTTCAACCAGTCAACACCCAATACCATATCATAACCTCCCAATTCTAATACTCAAATATTGAAATCAAATTCATGTCCTTGCATATCCCATCGAAACCTGGCACATTTATATTTGCTCAGCGTCTTATACCCATTAGCCATAGCCACCGATAGAGGAGTTGCCCTTACTACTCTCACCTTGGCTATCATAGCCACCCTCGGTTCCAGGTAGCTATGAGTGCTTCCGCTATTAATCAAAATTATGATCGGGTACTTCCCAATTGCCCCCTTTGATCCTAAGAGTGCCAGATGATTCACTACCGTCTAATGCATGAATGGAGATTTCCGCATTCTGTTCTTTTTTCACTTCCAGTCCTAATTCATCTTCCTCATCTGATTTCTCATAAAAGTCCTCAGCTGAGCCTTCCATACCTAATAATTGCTTAGTTTTACATACATGGCCCAGAAAATATCGATCTCCACACTTCCAGCACTACCCCAGATTCCTCTTAACATACTGATTATTGTTGTTACTATTATTTGCTAATTCATTGTTCCCTTTAGCTACTGATAGAAAATTGTTGCTCTTATTGAAAGAGAAATATGGGTTTCGGAAATTACCTCTTGGTTGTCTAAAAATAGCTTCAATAGACTCCTTTTGTAGCTTGGCCTGCTCAAAGGCTTGATTCAATGTTTTTGGCTTGAACATCTTTACTACCGGTCTAAGTTCTTCATTCAGCCCACTGATGATGCTGGAGATAAAATAGCTTTCACTTAACCCAACATTATCCTCCAGCATTAGAGACCTCAGCTCCTCAAACCGTTCTTGATAATGAGTTACCCCTTCACTCTGTTTAAGCTTATTGAATTCTTCCACAACATCAACCATGCTCCGCTCATCGAATCGCACACAAAGATATTCTGCAAACTTATCCCAAGAGAGGATACGTTGATGCACCAACCACCCTTGGAGCCGGTTATCAGCCTTCTCCCCAAATAGCAGAGGGGTTATCTCGATTTTTTGCTCTTCTGGCATGTTGTAAACCATGAAATACTTATGGCACTTATGAATGTAGTTGCACAGTTGTTCTTCGTCAAATGGAGGTGGCTCTATTTTCGGAAACTTACCATTCCACTCGGATCTGACTTCCCGATTCCATCCACTGGTTTGCCCATGCTCCCGAGTATGAAACTCGTTTCCACTGGGGGTTAGAAGAATGTCTTGGCTGGGTGGAGGTCCTGTGCAGGTCACACTCACTGATTCTTTCTCATGATTCTTTGCTAAGTTGCACATCAGTTCCATCAGCTGGTCCAGTGTTTGTTGTTGCTTGGAAAAGCTCCCTTCCATTTCTTCCCAACGCTAGTCAATGGCTCTGGATCGCTCCTCAGTCAGGTGGGGCTCTTCATTCGTTTCAGGCATTAGTACTATGTTCTTTCGCGCCAGCGTAGGTGGATTCTTAAGCAACTCCGTAGGTTCGTACAACTCTGATACTAATCTGTAACGTTCCTTTACCATATAACAAGAAATAAAGAGTTTGAGGGGAAAGGAATTAAAGTTTAATTGAAACAAAAGAAGAAGAGAGTTCGAAGAATAGGGAAGAGAAAAGAAGAAGAAAAGAGAGAGAAAAAAGAGGGAATTTGTATTTTGAGTATCAATAATGTCTTTTGTAAAACGACATCCTAGTGTTTATTACAAATTCAAAACAAATTGTTGAAACCAATTGCTAACTAATTCTCAATAGAAAGGCCCGCATAATATCCTACTTGTTGGAGATTCTTTCTGCAATCTTCTCTCACTATCTGTCCTATGTATACCCATATGTGCTCTGCCACCTGTCACTCTCTATTCTCCTTTGCATCCATAACACCATAAAGACGCAGGAGGGTTGTGGCGGCTGGGCAGTGCCGCCCTTGTTAGGGCACCTGCCCAAGGCCCTACCCCATTAGGGGCCCACTTTTACTTCTACTAACATTCCATCATTTATTCTTTTAGTTGTTGGAAGTTATTAAATGTTATCCAATGGTTGCAAAGGGGAGGAACAAATAATTTTAGGTTGAGATAATGCTCATATTACTATATAATCTTTTTAGCTTTCAAGACTAACATTAATTTTCAACCAACATATGAATTTAAGATATTCCAACTCAAAATTTGCAGTAAATGATTTTCACAATTACAACATCTGAGTTTTGAGTGATAATTTAAAAGGCTAAATATTTGAATATATTATACTTAATTTGTAATATGTCATTTACAAGGACACTATATTAGCATTTTAAATCTGAACATTGATATTAAATGATATTGTGTTTATTTGTGTTGCTCCTTTTTAAATTTTTAGATTACTTATTATTTATAAAAATATAATTAAACATTAATAAATAATTTAACTTTTGTAATTTTTATTTTTATTTTACCTGTGAATGTAGCATTAGTTGAGAGAAGTTTTTCAAAGTTAAAATTATTGAAAGCCTACTTGAGGTTTGAAGCAAGAAAGGTTGAATTGTTTAGCTATTTTATGTATCAAGAATAATACCTTGGACAATATTGATCTTGATAATATTATTAATGATTTTGCATTTAAAAATGTACAAACAAATTTTTTTGATAAATCATGATCATCTGCGTGTTTGTTAGTGCAATTCTCTTAGTATTTTGCAGTCTAATATTGTTGTTCGATTGTTGCTATTGCTATTTTATTGTAACTGCTACTATTTTTAGTGATTTTATTATTACTGCTACTATTTTTAGTGATTTTATTATTAGCTGATGTTATGATCATTTAGTATTTTATTGAGTATATAAACTTAAAAATTAAGTCACCTATGTATTGATATTCAATTTTAAAAAATAAAAACATGCTTTTAAAATTTAAATGTTTGTATATTATCAATTTATTGAGGTTTTTTTTTAATTTCACCCGAAGCCTATAAAATGTTAAGAATGACTCTGTTCAGTAACACATAATCGTACAATAAATAGTGGAGTCGTTGTTTCTTAAAAAAGTTTTGTACTCCATTTCCTTTTTTAATTATTTATTACAATATAAAAGTGCATTAACCATTCCATTCAAAATCAGTCTCTTTTTGATACAATTTTAAGAGTGGTTTTAAGTTAAGTTTTATTAAACTAGTAATAATGTAATATTAAAATATGTTGTGATATAAAAACTCGAAATACGAACCAAGTGAAGTCAAATAAAAGTCTCTCCAACTTATGTATGACTTGGCATCATAACAGCATCATATCCAATATCTAACCATAATCCATTCCATGGACACCGTTGTCTCACCGTCAGCTCGCCTCTCCTCCACCGTCGCCGCCCTAAGATCTGCTCCACAAGTTCATCTGACCGCCAATAACCTCTCTATCTCGGTCTCATTCCTACCCAACAAACCCCTCTTAACTACCTTAGCCGCAACTGTTACCGCCGCCACAATACTAACTAGGTCTCCACCTTCCTTGTCTGAATCTGCTCAGTCTTTCCAAACCTACTCCGACAAGAAAGCCTCCGTCGAGTACGTCTACGACGTTCCCTATGGTTGGAAAGAGCGGTTGGTTTCCGAAGTAGAGAAGGGCACGAATGGGACAGACACCGAGTTTTACAACCCGAAGAAGAGAAGTGAAAGGGAGTATGTGATTTCTCTTTCTGGGTTCGAGCTGCTGGCTTCCATAGACGCGGTGTTGAACAACTTGGCACTGTCTGACTTGGTCTTGCAGGACTTGATTGATGGAGAGGATAGTGTGGTGAGTGAAGAGAAGAAAGATGGGAGTGGGCAATTGTATTATGTGTACGAGATTGATGGGCTTGGGAAACACAGCTTGATCAAGGTTACATGTACGAGGAACAAATTATATGCTCATTTTGTTAATGCACCAAGGCCTGAGTGGAACAGAGATGAGGAGACTTTGAGGCATCTTCACGACTCGTTTAAAACTGTTGGGTCGTTTTAGAGATTTGATGTAATAAGATGTGTGAGCTAAAGCTTGTTTGCTTGTTTTTGGATGAATCCAAGTTTGGAATTCAAGTTTTCAATTCTATTATTCGAGAACTGAATATAGCACAGCAAGAATTACAAGAAAAAAGCTATAGATGATATACAAGAAAAGAACAAAAAACAAGTTTATGACCACCACTTTACTCACATTCAACTTCAACTTCAACTTCAGATGTCTGGTCTTCCTCATCTTCCAAGCTATCGACACCAATGGCTGCATGGCCTTGTCCAAAAGCCTTAATATGGTCTTTTAAAGATCTCTTGTGTTTGAAATCAGACCCACAGATGCAATACCAAATCTTGCCGCAGTTCTTCTCATGGGTTCTCCAGTCACCTTTGACGGCGAACGGCTTGTTGCATTTTCTGCACATAAAGGGTTTGATCCCGTGTTTCCTCTTATAGTGTGTTTGGAGAGTTCTAAAGTCTTTAAGGGGCCTTGCTCTTGGATGGTCAATATTGTGCTTGCACCCTACTGCACAGCAGTAACATGGGAGTCTTAACATTGCAGTTGGTTGTGCTCCCTTCAAAGAGTCGGGTCCTTTTCTGTACTGTGATCCATGACCCCACATATGCATCTGCCACATCGATAAGCTAAATCCATCAATGTTTACTCAAAAAAGTATTGATCTAGAAGCAGTTCTTAGATTTACTGAAATGTTCAAGTTTCTGTTTGAGTTACGTTCTCCATGCAAGTTTTAGATGAAGTACTAGTAATAGAAGCAGCAGTATCTAGTCTACTGCTATTTATTAGAAAAGATAATGCGGAATCTGTGTCAGCCTTTTCAGACAGATAAGAGAAAACTGTACATTTTCACTGTTCTACACAGTTACATACTGGAGTGGTTGAAATTAAGCTCAGGTTGTGTCTGTCATGATCATGTGAATGCCCTGAAAGGGTCTTATAAAAGTAATCTACCACGAAACACAGTATTCATCGATCTGGCGCACGAATACACAAATCACAAGAAGAACTGGAAGAAGCGTGCAAGATGTGTGGGGAAGAGAGAAAAAAGAGGTAATATATAATAAGATCTAGCTCACAGGGAATTGCAGTCATCAGCAGAAGAAGATAATAGATCAGAAAGGGTATGACCCCATTGATAAGACGTTTCATGAAACCATGAGAACTCACTAACCTGCAAATTGTTGTATCTAGTAAAGGTCTTGCAGCAAACCGGACATGAAAACTGTGTAGGACCAGTGAGAATCTGAGAAGGGGTAGGAATCCAATATTGAAACTTTACTAGTTTCCCCCTGGGGTATCCTGAAACTTCCTTTTTTCCTTCTTCCTTATCAGTCACATAACCTGACGGTGAAACCCTAAAACCCAGATCAGAACTAGGGCTAGGAAGGCCTATGTGCAGTGATATGGTCACACTCTTATCATCATCATCAGTTGTACTCAGAACTGGGCTCTCGTCATCTTTCTTGTTACTCTTTTCTTCTTCCACCCAACTTCCTGACACTTCATGTTGTCTTGTGGGACTCAAGTAGTCTATAAACGGGGGAGGAGCTTCAGGATAAGGACACTGAGGAAAAGAAGAAGACTTGTGATCGGTGTTTGAGCAGAGATTGAGATTATAACATGGAGTTGGATTGGAGTAAGTACAGAAAGCAGCATAATGAGTGTAATTGGGTGAGAAGTTGATCCATCCGCTTAACAGATTAGAGCAAGGGTTTTCTGCCATTGTAGAAGACAGAAGCAGAAGCAAAAGAAGAAGAAGAGGAAGAGAAATGGTTATTGAGTTTGAGTACTAACTAATACAAAGACTTATGAAGGAAGGGGATGGTTTATAAATAGTTGAGAAGCATGAAATTTATGGACAGGAGAAGATAATAAAAGGGTGAAAGCGAAAGGCAAAAGACGAAGTCAGAGATTAGAAATTAAGGGTTGTCACCCAAAAACACTATTGTGCATCTTCTCCACACAAACACACACACACACCAACAAACGCACGTTCGCAGTGGGCTTAGGGTGGTGGTTCACCGTTGTTTGCAACATTCTGTTTGTTTTTCTTTAGTAATTTTTTCTTGATTCAACCAAAGAGGAACTGAATCTAGCACTTGGTTTAATAAATGTGCAAATCATGTTTCCTATGCATGCATGCCTAAACTAGCTAGATTCACTTCAAGGATATAGTCAATCTCTTCCCTTTTTCAAAGAGGTGTGTATTATAAAATCTCATTCAATAAGATTTGGTTCTTTATAAGAAATATATATACATATTTCAAGATTTTAAATAAAAATATCTTTAACCAGCCATATATTATACTAACGTTGTCACCTATAGTCCTTCTCATTACATGTCGAGTCATAGCATCTTCATTTCCAACTCTAGCTAGCAATTTTGGTGTTTTAATTTTATGGAAATGGAAACATAAAACTTGCAAGCTAATTACTTAAGCGTGATAAGTAATTTAACAGATTCATTCAAACACTCGATGTAAAAATGGCAACACCTGATCGATAATGACATTTCCAATATCATTCATTGTCACTTTCCCCTCTTAAATTTGGCTCCTTCCTTTTTGCTCTTTGTTGTTGCACTCTTGGAAGCCACCCTACACAGAACTTTCCAGTGCTTTGACGCGTGGAGTCGAAATTCAGCAGAAAAAAAGAAAAACAAAGATAATACATATATATATTGAAGTACAAATTTTATTTTCTTGTTTTGGCAAATTCTGACGCCTGGAGCTCTTGTACAGGAGAATATGGTTTCACCTGATTGAAATTACAAATAATGGTGCGAACGAGTTGAAGAGAAGTACACTGTACAGTAGTACCAGAACCTGGATTCTTCCAAGAGCATTAGTAAACACACTGTTCAGGAATATGAATTCTCCAGGGAACAATGAAAAGTAATGTCAAGTTTTAATCCTGAATTCCATTTTGTTCTTCTGTCTTGAGAATTCCTTTTATGGCTTGTTGAGTTGAAAAGTCAATTCTTCTATATGTATTATGACCTCGTTTTCCAAGAAGAGGAACTAAAAACTCCATTAGAGCTAGCTCTGTTCACCTGTAATTTTATATTTTTCTATCTAAGTTGAGGAGGGGGACACCAGGATTTAGTTTTTCACAATGCGTAATAACTACAAGTTGTGAATTTCGACCTCTTGCTCTTAGGGAACTAATGTTGACCATTGGCAATATCAAAAAAGAAAAGATTTTGACCATTGCCCACATTGGAAAACACGCTGTATCAGATTTCAGATACTGTTGAAGGAAGCCATTAATTCAAGGTTTCAAGCATTTTCAAAATCATGCCTGTAGATGACTTAGGCTTATTATATTGGAAGACTGGGTTGGTTGGTTCTTTCAAGCTGGCTTTCAACGATAAACTGTAACTAGAAGACGACCTCTCCTCGTTTCAGTTTCATGCACACTGTACCCTCCAATGTGTGATACACGAAAATGTGTTTGAACGTTTATCACTTGGGAACATCTTTTTAGGGACAAGAATCTTAATTACTTTGATTCTATTAGGGGACAGTCGTCTCTTTCGATGCCTGTAATTAAGGAGGATTGCCTTATTCATCATTCCAGAGTCCCTAATTTGACCAGGGTACTTGTTTATAATATTAATGTTCCCAAGATCGCACGAGTGAGTCCTACGGGAACTGTAAAAACCTTTTCGGTTTTGGTGCAGAAGACTGTTTTGTTATTACCAAACACTTCAGCTTCTCAACTTGTAATACCTTAAACACCAACTCGTCGTAGATTTTGGTTATGTCCACAAGAAGTTAAAAGTATATTCTAACTAACTTTTCTGCTAAATTAAGAATAACCCTTGATTAGTTGCTGCATATATGTGGGAGGACCTGCGTGAGAATAGCTACAGGTGAAGGGACAATATAAATACTCTGATTGGAAGTCACTGTTCACATGCAAATATGACATCATCGTACATGTCCGGTTTCCCATAGTTTGCTCCTTTTGTTTAAGATTGAAAGCGATGTTTTATCCTTTGATGAGCTGTAACATGCAACCACTCAACGTCAAACAAAAGCCCTTGTTGTGTTAGAGTCAGGAGAACCTGAAATCCCATTGGTGTTCTCTGGATAGCAATACGTACAGTAACCAGAAAGACTATATTCGAGTTAAAAGTTACAGATCCTCATCAGCTAGGTTAGAATTTCCTGGAACTGCACTTGATATTATTGTGGAGAATAATGACAGGAAAATAACTATTGTTACCATCTTAATCAAACAATGAATGTAGTCGACTGAAATTTCAGCGCTCATGTGCAGCAACATTATGTAGAATAGATAAATAGATAGATGCAACCCTGCAGGACTTAAATATTACATGGTTTTCATTTTCAGTTTCACTGTTGGGACAGACAAAAAATGGACATTCTGATAGATCATGACCTCGATAAACTGGTCCAGACAGCTGCACGATAGGTTCAAAATTTGCCACCATTTGTAATAAAGAAAAAGAAATAAAGAAAGGGTAAAAAAGAGGATTCAATCATGATCTTGTCCTAAAGAAGCTAGCTGATTCATGATGAATTTATCAGATTAGTCCTATCCTCCTGTTTCAGCCTTTCAGGGGTTCAGATGTCAATGTACCGATATTGCAGCCCTTGGAGACTAGGACTACATGCCTTTCCTTAACATGAATCTGTCTGATCTAAGCAAACTTCACTGTTCAAAACATTGTTTGTTTGGGTAAACCGAGTGATAGTCTGTCTATTCCAGGCAGGTACGCAGTAGTCAATCCGACAATTCCAACAGAATCTTCTCTGTTAGTCTGTAGAGTTCAACTCAATTATACAAACTGTAAGGGGATGTAGCTCAAATGGTAGAGCGCTCGCTTTGCATGCGAGAGGCACGGGGTTCGATCCCCCGCATCTCCATTTTGCAACTATATGTCCTCTCTTCACTCAACAGGCCTATGTCTTCAGTTTCAGGTCCAGCCTTTGAAGCCCACAGTTAAAACCATAAGCATATTTATGTCCCAAGGATTTTTCTTTTTGTTGCTATTATTATCATTCATCTGAATAGCGAATTCCTATATACTCGAACAGACATACAGCCTGTCTCAGACTCTCAGAGACTAGTCTGATGACTGGCTCGATGGTTATCATCCAAACTAATCGACCCAATTGCTATCTGTAAATGTTTCCTGAAATCCAATACCAAAAAACTGTTTGCAGGAAATCTTAAGCTCCTTGTCAAACTCAAATACATTTGTTCAGTCCTGTAATGGAGTGATGCCTATGCTACATATCATTCTACAATTGGTTTAATTCTATTCCTATAATGAAGAAAAAGCTAAGTCTTGAGAGCTGTGAAACCATGAAATCAAGCAAAAATATCTTCTATTATGATTGGTTGGTTGCCATTGACAACTGTTTGAGAATGGATGTTCATCTGTTCATAGTTCAACTGTCTGGATGCTTCATACAAAGCAACGCCAACGCTTACTGATAGATTCAGACATCGAACATAGGTTTCAACCATGGGGATTCTAATGGTCCCTCCGCCAAAATTTTCACTTTGACAGTCCAGCAAGGCTTCAGGAGGTAGGCCACTGGTTTCTGAGCCAAATAATAGGTAGTCCCCTTTCCTATAAGAGAATTCCTGCAGTGAGTGAATAATAGTTATAGCTAAACTGAATTCAAACATCCTCATCGCATCGGTAGCAGACATTATTTAAAGCAAGACAACCAAAACCAAACATAGATTCTCAGTAAATTATCTTTTAACGTGAAGAGAAAACAAAAAGGTGTCAATTACTGAATGAGTTGTTGTTCCTCTTTTAGTGAATGCCAACAAACGCTTGTAACCTTCCTGCAACAAACGACAGACGAAGACAGAATGTGAGAGGAAGAAAATTAAGGTTTCTAAGTACAATGGTAATAACCTGTTGCCTGAAATAGTTTCGGAACTCTGTCCAAGAGTCATGAACTTCCAGAACAACATATCTGCAGTTAACAGTCAAGTTCCAGTAAAACACAAAAGAGCTTTGTCCACATAAAATCTGATGCCGGGAGTTGTGATTCATGAGAATGGTGTGTGGCTAAATCATACGGAAGAACTAGCACTAAACGAAATGAAATATGTAAGGATAGGATACGGCCAATAGTCCAGTCCAGCACGCTTTAATTTAGCATCATCAATTTGGAATCCTAAGGGCTGCATTGCAAGGGCGAAAGGTACTAGACATTTTCAGAGAAGTTGATAGAGTATGCATAAAGGTAACTTAAATTATGAAGACTAGGTAAAGGTAATACTGATACATACCCCAACCAAGTGTAGCCCAACACCTGATGCAGCGCATGTTCTGGCAATGCAACCTGTGTTTCCTGGAATCTGCCAAGCAAGTACAGGGCCCAAAGAAAACGAAGAAACGCAATTCATTTGTTTTCTTATCACTCCCAAAGTCAGGGACATATTTCCATAACCAATCAAGAAAAAAAAAAAGAAGCCTATTTCTTGGAATAATAGGCTGAATTTATTACCTGAGGAGACACTAAAACTACTTGGAGAAGCTTATTGTTTTGTGAAACCTCATTTATCGCATCACCCACATTCCTATTCCTTCCATTAGCTAAAACCACACACAAACAAGATATGCAATTCTATAAACTCAGAAGAAGAGAAAATAGGTAAATCAATATTATCAGAGAGGAAAAAGGGAAAAAGTGAAGGATTACAGAGGGAGCAAAGAGGAGAGAGTCGCAGATGGAGTGAGAGCGTTAATGGCTTCTTCACTGCTTGGCCCAATCGAAAAGGGGTCAATGGAAAGTCTTTTGACCGGAATTGAAACGATAAAGGAGCTCTGAGACTGATGCTTCTTGTCTCCATTTCAGCTGCTGGACACTCGAAAAGTCTGAAACTGCGTGTGATAACTGTAGATGAAGGGAAGATAGATGGAGATGAAGAATAAGGGTAGTTTAGGAAATTAGCTGACTTGGTCGGTATTTTAGTAATTTACCATTCCTCGCGGTTCGTTACCGTGTATATATATACATATATACCACGCCTCACTTATTTTTTGTGTTTCGGTGGCTCCAAATTGTTATTCACGAAAAGCCAAAATTTTATAGTATTTAGCGCCATCCTTAAAACCTTTGCGATCAGGAATCCAGATAGGGCATCGAACGGGCGGGTCCTCCTTTGCTTTCCTTAGGTAATTGCTTTTTCAAGTTCTCTACGACTTTTGTTGTGTGTTTGTTGTCGGTCCTCGCGAATCTGAAATTTCTGTTAGGGTTTATGCTTCCATATCTGCTTTTAGGTTTTCATGTTGATGATTTGCTGTGTTTTTTTTTTTTTTGGTTGAAAGTAGGCTGTTCACGATAAACTGAACAAGAAATTTGTCGTGGATTCGATTTTGGATCTGCATTTGTGGATCGGGCGATAGTTTTTATAGGGCGACGTGATTATTTAACTGTTAGTTGGTTTCTTGATTATTTAAATGAAAAATAAAGCAACGCGGAAAGTCAATGTAATTGATCTGTGATGTAATGTTTGAGTAGGTGGCAGGGTTGCAAGATCATTTAGAAGTCAAGTAAACGTGTCATTAGAAAATCAAACAGTTTCACTTTGCCTCTCGTGTGAAATTGACCAAGTTACAACTTTAGGGATAAAATTCGATGAAAGCTCCTATCACTAAGTCGGTGGTGTTTTATGTGGGATAATCTTGGAATTCTAAAGTTAACTTTTTGATTTTTGATTTGGTACAAGACCATTGTTTATTCCTGTTTCTTCTTTATTGATTTGGAATTCAGTGACACACACTACAGTTTGTGTATTAAGAAGGGAAGAAGCTCACAAGTCGTAGATCACATAATTGTCTCAGTGTTTATAAACCTTACTTATTAATCAGTGAATTCCAGTGAACAGCTTCTTTATACTGGACTTGTTGGCAATGGATAAAGGTGCTCCTTCTGGTCTTTTTGTCAATGATGGTTCTTTCATGGAGAGATTCAAGCAACTTCAACAAGAGAAGGGGAAGGACCAGGATAAGTCTGAGGAGAAAGACAAGGCTGCTGGAGAAAAGGATTCTAAACCCAAACCAATTGTTTCGGGCACTGTGACTCCCAAGTTTTCCATCAGTAAAATTAGTATGCAATCAAAGCCTAATGATGTACGGGGCTCACAAGCAGCTTCAGGAGGCAAGCTTGCATTCAGCTTGAAACAGAAGTCAAAGCTTGTGGCACCTGCTGTTAAGCTAGGGGCTGATGAGGAGGAGCAAGAAGAAGGAGGTGTTGGGAACGTCCCAAGTGATGCAAAAAGGCAGAAGTTGGGTCAACCAGCTGTCTATGAAATGTCATCAAGACCTGCTGATGTTGGTAATTACTGCTTATATATATATCTTCTCATCTGAATGGGTTTCAATGTAGATCATTCTTGATCTTTGGTACTTGATGTCTCGAGGTGACAATATATCAATGCTGCCCTTTTATTTAGGCATTATTAAATTAACTTCTTTTTGTAGTTTCATATGCATTGCTATTTGCATGAACATTCGAGAAACCATGGTAGTTAGCATTTTTCTTAGTACATTTATGTTTTTATTTTCTGATTATTTGATGTATTTGTATTGGAACTTGCTCCAAGTCATTATGGCATCCATTGCTTCTCAACCCTGATGTCTGCCCAATGGAAAAAATGCTACACAGGAAGACTTTAGTTAATTGATATTTTCCTTACTCTCTTCACCTTATGTAATTTCCTTCTTGGTTTTCTATAATGTTGACTATCAAAGTAATTATTTTCTTTACCTTTATGAAACTTCAATATGCACCCATCCTTTTACTTGTTGAAATTTTTTATGTCCCAACCATTACTGACACTGCAATTGAGAAGAGCATCTCCCTTTGCATGCTCTAATCTTTAACCAGAAAATGAAGAGGACAAAACATTCTTGAATATTTGTTGTCTCATGAATGCAGCTTATGTATATCCAACCAACATTGGTGGAAAGAGATGTACAATGAAAGATTTGGCATATGTGGCACGCCTGCTACAAGAGTAATTTATTCCATTCTTCATGCTCTCGGTATTAATCGGTTTTATAAGTGATATGCAGCACCATCTTCCCCAACCGATCTGACAGTGAAGAAAGTTGCAGACAAACTAGCAAGTTTTGTCGCAAAAAATGGGAGGCAGTTTGAGGATGTTACACGACAGAAGAATCCGGGTGACACACCTTTTAAGTATGTCCTCTGTAATACCATTTTGTTGTACATGGATCTTTCTTTTTAAGCTTATTGCAAATCTCATGCTGTCTGCTTGGAACTATGATGCTTTATATTTATGACATCTTTTGATTTGCTTCCAGATTTCTATTTGACAAGAATTGCTCAGACTACAAGTATTATGAGCACCGGCTTGCTCAGGAGGAAAAGTCTATTTCAGAGACCAAGGATTCTCAAATCTCAGCTAGTGGTTAGTGCTGCTACCCTTGTTTCAAGTGAACTTACATACAGAGCTGCCAGTGGTTCTTATTCATTATAAAACAAAAAAAACTTGCAATTTAAGGTCTATTATATTTGTTTACAGTTCTACTTAACACTTAGGTCTTTTATGTGTTTACGATCATTTTTCTGGTGCATATGAGTTTATATCTTTGATTCTCATGCTCTGATCATAAATATTCTAGTTGCATCAATTTGTGAGCCTTAACTTTTCCGTAGCCTATTTCAATTGCTTCGGTTTTATTCGGCATGGTTCCACTTATACATTAGGTCCAATTTGTATGTAGGGTCGAAATCTAACTTGAAAATTGGTATCTTATCTGCTAATTTAGGGGTTTAAGGGCTTTGATGTCATGTTGGACCCTATACGTGGCTTTGATATATTACAATATGTTTTCATGTTGCACACTTTTGATTGCATGCATCTGCATACTTCCCATCCTTCCCACCTTAATATATGACATCTGTTCAAATTTAGAATATGCTTGTTTAAGAGTAGGAATAAGTCAGTTGCACTTCGGCCAGATCAATACCAACAGACTAATTTTTTATATGTTGATTATTGAATTTATTGTGAGGTCAAGTTTTCTTTCTATTGTGAGTGCAAGTTTGCTTTGTTTGACATTTCCCTATCAAGAGACAATTCTCCTGTATTTGGAAGTAATCATCATTTCAAGCTGGTTTTTGTAGGTGGTAGCGCTGCATCAGCTTCCAAATCTACCGGTGCTTCTCAAAGATCACACCATCAGCAGTCAAATTTCCAAACCCCGGCTTCAGCTTTATATGAACCTGGTGAAGAGCTCTATTTGGAGGCCTCTGCACGAACGTCTACTGGAAGAATTGTTAGCGGTATGTCGCTATATTTCTGTTTATTATGAGTGTGTTTGAGTTTATGCAAACTCTGTAAAGAACAATTGTTGAGTAATGAATACAATTGTCTGATTCTGCAGTTTTAGTAACTTTTTCTTTCAAGAAATTTCTGTACAATGTCATGTTTCCTTTAGATAGATGGGCTGGTTTGCTTGCTTCTTTTTTTTAGGATCATATAAGCTATGACCATAATTACGTTTACTCTACCATGCAGATGAATCTAGTGCATCTGCAGGTTCTGATCCAATAGCAATGATGGAGTTCTACATGAAGAAGGCTGCTCAGGAAGAAAGGAAGAGACAGCCTAAATATTCCAAGGATGAGATGCCCCCACCTGCTTCCCTTCAAGGTTTTTTGTTTTTGTGCTGGAAATTTAGTCTCCTTTTTATCCTTCAAGCAGTGTTTAACTTACTGGATTCTTTCTCTCTGTAGCGGCTTCTGCAAAAAGAGGTCATCACATGGGTGACTACATTCCCCAAGAAGAGCTTGAGAAGTTTCTGGCTAACTGTAATGATGCAGCTGCACAAAAAGCTGCCAGAGAAGCTGCAGAGAAGGCCAGAATCCAGGCTGATAATGTTGGCCATAAGCTTTTGTCAAAAATGGGTTGGAGGGAAGGTACTCTCTAACTGAACATCTGTGCCCACTTGACCTTGTGAATTGCACACTATGCATGTGTATTTACATGAATGCTTCCCGAGTTTGTGCATGAAAAATATGGATTAGGCTGTATTTGTAATAGCTTATGCAGATGTGCATTCAACTCACCGTGTGTAATTCTTAGGCGAGGGTTTGGGGAGCTCCAGGAATGGCATATCAGATCCAATTGCAGCTGGTAATGTAAAGAAAGACAACTTGGGTGTTGGTGCTCAGAATCCTGGTGACGTGACTGCAGATGATGATATCTATGAGCAGTATAAGAAGCGGATGATGCTTGGTTATCGTTATAGACCTAATCCTCTGGTACATCTTTTTGGGAACATATGGCTTGATATCTATATGTGGATTGCTATTGAAAATCCTATATTATGCTTTCTCTTAGTTGCATACTAGACTTGTTCTAATTATCTTTGGTTTCTCTTTGGCAGAACAATCCTCGAAAAGCGTACTACTGAGTGTGTCTCAACTGCTTTAACAGACCATCCCAGAGGTTTGTATTTTCAGGAACATCTTAAAGAATCATATAGGAGCCTATACATTTCAAGGAATATAGAGGATCCTCGTTAAATTGACAGAATTCTTGAGATTGTTGTCCGTGAAGTTGTGTTAAACGGCAACTTTTCCCATATTTTTGGAATTAAATTTGCAGAAGCAGCAGTGGTGGCGGGGTTACTGTCTTCCAACTACCCCTTGAAGCTGATATTCTTTCCTATTCTAGATTTGGTGCAAGTGTAGATAATGTATCTTGATTGTGAGCAGATTGTTTTTAATGACGTACAATGGAGCAAAACTATCATATTATAACAAATTTCAATTCAATTTATTTCTACAGTTGGAATTATTTCGAATTTTACAATGTGTTTGAGCTGGGTTCAGATTGTTTCTAAATTTGAGATATTTCCACGCCTAAATGTCAGTGGAACTGCAATCTATATTTGAATGTATTACGAAAACAATTTGTTATAGCTTGGGGAAGAAGAGGTTGCCACATGAGTTTAGCTGGTGATTATTGAAAATTGGTACTGGTGAAGTTATACATCTTTGGTGTTTGGAACATGAATGTGGCCTCATTCGCTGAAGTTGATTTACTTTCTCATAATTTCAATTTCTCTCAGGTGCAACTGTGGGTAAGGTAAGGCAGGCAAGGAGAAAGGGCATCTATGGAGGCTAGACAGTCGCTACCTTTTGGTTTAGAGGGCAAGGCATCCATTTTCGAGTGAGTTCCCAACTGTGGCAACCAGACAAAGGACTTATAGTGGAATCCAGCCCATGAATCCTTATCAGCATCCACCAAAAATAATAAAAGACAAGAATCTTAGTACAAATTCTCACTTTATATAACTTGTCTTTTTAAGATCCTAAAATGCTCTGTTCCATAGTCGTAATCACTATAGGATTACAGCAAATCACATCTCACCACAAAGTGCGCACACACGCACACACGCACACATATATGCATGTATGGACGTATATATGTATATATTTCCGTAACTGATTCTGGCATGGGATTCAGTTGGATTTCTTTTGAGTAGAATAAGAAACTTTATGCCCTTACCTTTCCTAGAACTGATTAAACTTTTCACATGTTGACCCACTTGACACCAAAATGCATAACATTGGAGAGGAGAGGAGAGGAGTTACTGCACTGTACACTTCAATCGCTGTTCCAAATCTGTGTGTGGTCTTAAATATTTTGGTATTTGTAAAACTTTGCTTCCATGTTTCGTCAGAATGGAAGATTCGTAAGCATTGCATTTAGCATCCGGGAATAAAGCATTTTGTCTGTTTCTATATCTTTTTGCGGCTAATAGATTCTCTAACAAAATCATACCTTCCTTTATCAGTAATACCTAACCTCATCTCATCAGACAGTAATCGTCCCTAACACAATTTTAGTCGCCGTAAATATGGCGGTTTGTATTGGCCTTTGTTTTTAACTAATGTTTGTTACCTTCTTTTCCTGCAATCAGATGAATATTATTTAGACTGGTTTCAGGGGAATGTTTTAATGACTTGCATTATCGTCTTATTACATGGTCAGTTCCTTTTATTCATTCCACACTTTGGTTGTGCTCTTTTTTAATCCTCGGCGTAAAAAATAAAAAGAAAAGAAGAGTTGATTTGGTGCAAGCTGCCGGTGTTCCGTGATTTGGTGCAAGAAACATTGTACAAGAGAGTTTAGACCGCCTAGCCAAGTGGGAAATCGGATGGCCACACCGAGGGAGTAGCTGTAGAGTCAACGCATCCAATTGTCCTAAAACCCTTATCCAATTAGAACAAAATTTCCAGAGGTAAGGTACCTTTCGCAGGTGTCATCGTAATTACATAAAGGCTAGAATCGGAAAACAAACGGCACCAACTCTACCGACTCTATTTTTATGGCATTTAAATGGTCAAAAAAAAGAAATTGGTGTTTGTTGATTGCTCGCTTTTCATATTTAAAGCGCTGACATTTTTGTTGAAGTCAACCAATTTTATAATATCTAGAGCACATCATTCAATAGTGCAGCTAGCTTACTAACTAACTATGCAACACGAGAAAGATCCATGACCATTGACATTTAATGGAGGCTCCACCGGTTAAGATGCGTATTCTGCTCATAAGTTTCCATTTCAACAAGCAAACAAACCTCAATTAACGGCAGCCACCACGTTTGAATGCCGGACTTTGTTCATACTATAAAACAAACATAAATTGGTTGACTAGGTAAGTATTTTATCCAAACGCATAATCTAATTTGTGAATTATTCTTATGTTTGATACATTCAAAAAACACACTTTGAAATTTTATGGATAAAAGGAAATGGCTAATTACTCTGCTCTCAAGGCCTGTAACAGCCTGTGGTTCACTGAAGAGGTTAAGCACCACCTGCCTCAGAAAGTTTGGCTCTTCCATAGACCCAAAAGTGCAGTAATCACAAATAGCAACACCAAGACACCATTATTTAACTCTCCACGTAATAGAAGAGTCCAACACCATGACTTTTGCACTATTTGGATAACATTGTTTTTCCCAATAACTAAATAACTACTAAAACGTTTATTAAAACTAAACTTTGATTTTGAGAATATACTCTTCTGCAATTCATTGGGAGAGTGTCAAAAAGTTGACACTTAAAGATGACACATTAGGTTTAACCTGTTTCGATCCAATTATCAAGTTTAATTTTTAAGTTAATTTTGAATTTTAAAAAATGAATCAATCCCATTTAAATAATTTAATAAAATCATATTATTGTCTCATTTACATGTGGATCTATCGGAAACAACCTCTCTACTGTGTAGGGGTAAGGCTGTGTACTATCGAATCTTCCCAGACCCCGCTTCATTGCGGAATTTCAGACTGGGTGATGATGACGATACTGATGATGATGATATTATTTTAATATTCTTGTAAGTTAACTAAAAATAATGTCGTTTTATTCTTAAAACAAAATTTATCAAATTAATCATATCAAATTCGGTTTAGTTTACTAAAAATCCTTAGAAAAGCTAACAAAGTCCCTGTAATGTAGGTAATTCATGAGAGCAGTTTGGTCAACGTGCGTGCTTACCTGTGCCCTCACGGAACCAACCAATGGCAGTCCTCAGCAATTAATTCTAACCGCCAGGGTCTTTTTGTAAGAAATGACTCCATAAATGTACAAGCTCGGGGCAGAGACAGGAAACAACATGTCTTTGCTCTGTTTCTAGATTTCAGTGTTTTTGCAGAAATTTCAGGTTAAGGTACTTTGATGATCATTACTCTATCTCATCTGGGCATTCGAGTTTTGTCATTTCCGGATAGTTATGTCCAAAAATATCATGTCAACTGCTCTTGTCTTGAAGCTGACAAGGAGCACAGATCAAGCTGAAGCAAAGCTTGTTTCTTTTTCTTGTACATTCTTTACATTGTCGCGGTCTTAGAAAAATTTCAAGGTTTAAAGACTCCGTTAACTAAACATAGACTAAAGTTACCAGCTTTTTGGTTCTGGGTTTCGCTATCTGACATGTGAATTGATGTTCCTTTGCTTTGCGTACCTTTCAGGTTGGGATTCTCGTTGAAGGAAACGCTTTTTTTTTTTATCTTTCTTGGGATATTTTTAACATTCTAGTTTAAAGAACAAGCGAAATCAGGAGTCCAAATAAAGTCTAGGCTTGGAGTACCATCGCTTAAAGCAACTCAGGTATTGTCAGTAACAGAGTTCTGTTTTTTTTGGTTTGTTTGCAATATTGAATGATATATGGTATTGGTAATCTTCAGGAATCTGCAGCATAAGAAATGAGCTTGCTGTATGGTCAGAGTTTCATTTATCCTGAAGGAGAACTGAGAAAGAACCAAGATTTCATGGAGTTCAATCACCATCATTACCACCAACAAGAACAGCAACAGCATAATTCAGGCCTGATGAGTCACCGCTCTGCACCGAGCTCATTCTTTGACAGTCACGTTAATGGTCATGGAGGTGGTGGAGGTGGCAACAGCGTTGGGTTCGAAGATTTGAACTATTTTCGATCTTTAATCCCTGAAATGGATGGCGGGTTTGGTAGATTTGTGCAGCAAACACAGTCTAATGGTTCAGGTGGTTCTGATTTTCATTACTTGCAAGAACTCGGAGAGAGACCAGTGATCAAGCAAGAAGTAGTGGCAGATTCACAGATGGTTCATCAAAGTGTAACAGTGCACGTTAATAACAACTCATCAGCTACTACTCGGAGTTCTCTGACTGGTTCGTATTCGGCTATGAATTCTCCTTCGCTGGAGCATCCTATGCAAGTGAAAAAGACGAACTTTGGAAATGGATCTAATCTTATTAGGCAAAACAGCTCTCCAGCTGGATTGTTCTCCAACCTAGGCATTGATAGTGGTAATATTTTGCTACCTGCTCTAATTTATGTACTTTTATCATCTCTTCCTCTGAGGAAATTGCCAATAGATATAATTCAGGTGTGTGTTCACTTGATCTTATGGTTTCTTGGTTTTCAATTTCATAATTTTTCTGGTGATACATGGAATTCATTTAGCTGATGGGTCATTTTCATTTGTCAGGCTGAAAAAGCAAAAGAAAAACCAGATTGAATACCTCCCCAAAAGTTGAAATTCCTGATAGGCTTGTCAGAATTGCAGAAAATTTTCTGAAACCTTTATTAGCTGCAAGTTGAAGGAATGATAGTACTTTGCATAAGTTAAAAGAGTTGGCTTTTAGTCATTTTCTGCTTTCTCCATTGAACTTTCACGCTATTGATGCAATAATACAAGTATCTTCCTTAACTTTCATGATAAATCTGAGATCTTAAGCATGTAACTTAGTGCTGATCATCGAGCTTACAAATTCTTAGTGGATCCGTTTCTCTTCAACTTCTGAGAAATTATTATTCAATATACACAGGTCTTGCTGTAATGGGAGATGTGAACCCGTTTAGAGCTTGCAATGGGACGAGTGCAGAAGCTGTTCCGTCAACTAGCAGGCTGAGCAATCATGCAGACTTTCCATCAAGACCTCGGATTTTGCACAGGATTTCTGAAACAGGAGATGAAAGCTTCGGTGCGTGTAATTCTGATGTCAAAGATAGCAAGAGACATTCCATTTCCGACTTCTCCAAAGACTCTTGGGACGATAATTCATTGAGTTTGATTCAAACAGTGAAGAACAATGATGTGAACCTCTTCTCTAGCTTCAACACTTCAGACAATCAGGTTTTCAAATATGAAGATCAATCTGTAGCTATTGTTCATCCTGTTATGCTTTGTACAATCCTGACAATTACGATCATATCTTCTCAGAATGGACAATCTGGAAATGGTGTGAATGGCTTGACTCACCACTTGAGCTTGCCTAAGACTTCCATGGAGAAACTTCTGCACTTTCAAAGTTCTATTCCTTGCAAAATTCGAGCTAAAAGAGGTTGTGCTACCCACCCACGAAGCATAGCAGAGAGGGTATATATTACATTTAACAACAAGAACAAACAAATGAATTATCCATTTGGTATACTCATCTCCTATGCTTAAATTATAGGTAAGAAGGACTCGTATCAGTGAAAGGATGAGAAAACTGCAAGAGTTATTTCCCAACATGGACAAGGTAGTTTGGAATCACTTATTTAATTTGTTTTGCATCAGACTTATCTTCCATTTTATGTTCATACTCTTTGTTTGGTTATTGACAGCAAACAAACACGGCAGATATGTTAGATGTGGCTGTTGAGTACATTAAAGATCTCCAGAAACGGGTGGAGGTAATCATACAGAAAAGTTCACATGAAGCTTGAACTAAAGTGGCTCTTATCTTCTCCTACCTAATTAGTTTCACTTTCTGCAGATGCTCACGGATACTAGAGCCAAGTGCACGTGCTCAAGGAAACAGAAACTCTGTTCAAGCCCTGAATGATTTCGAACTGTACAGATACCAGAAAAAAAAAAATCAGACAGAAAGGTTTAGATATTGTAAAAATGCTTGCTTTTTTTTGTAAGGTAAGAACATTGTAGGCAATCTTCAATCAGAAAGATGAACTCTGCCACATCTTTTGCTTTATGACTTATCAATGTTAACATTGTAAGCAATCGAGTCAAAATCATACTCCGAAACTGTTAATTAATTGAGAAATTGATATATGATACTATAAAGCATAATAATAAAAGCATTGAAACTTACTTTCATTTAGATACTCTTTATCTCGAGCAGTCCATCCATACTATAGTAATGATAACAATGATACAAAAAGAGATTAAAGAAAGTAAATAATGGAAATTTATTTAATTTAATTTAAGTTAAAAAAAGGTTTGGGTAGGCTCACATGTAGACCAAGGTCGTTAATTGTCATGATTTCTATGTTTATTTATTTATTATTATTATTTCCAAAATCATCCTCATTTTGCCTTTTCCTCTTCCATCAAGCGAAACAAACCCCTCACAAATTCTCCTTTATGTCTTAATCTACCAACCATTGTGTTTGATCTTCTGATTCAGCTGTTTTTTTTGATAAGAACTGTTGATAGATTAGAGGTAATGTTGATGGGGTTGTGTGTGTATAGGTGATAGATAATATATATGTAAAAATTTGATCTTGAAACTGAAAGAGAAGAAGGTATTTACACTGAAAGATGCCGAATTTACAAGTGAATTTGAATCAAAAGATCGACTACGTCTTCAAAATCGTGCTGGTTGGCGATTCGGCAGTGGGGAAATCGCAGTTATTGGCTCGATTTGCGAGGAATGAATTCAACATAGACTCCAAGGCCACGATCGGCGTCGAGTTTCAAACTAAAACTCTTATCATCGATCACAAGATTGTCAAGGCTCAGATTTGGGACACTGCTGGTCAAGAACGGTACTTCTTTTCTCGTTTTCCTTTGATCTTTCGATTTGTTCATGATTTAGTTACTGAGTTCAACGCCTTGCCGTTATACGTACGTTCTCGCGCGCTTTTTGACAAATTCCGATCCTGACGAGTTTGGTTCTGGATTGAGATTGGTGAATGTGAGTGAATGACATAATTTCATTATTTGACGATTTCATGGTATACCCAAAACATTGTCTTTGTCAAAATCCTGTCCTGGAGCCTGATTAAGTACCAAAAAACTAATCCCTCCACTTTCTCCTATTCAAAACTTGTTCTTCTATTAAGTACTGATCTGATCATCACATGCTGAACTTGTAAAGTTTACATTAATTGTGTGCTTGGATTTGTTTCTTTTTTCTTGTCTTCATTGTGTTCTTCCTCAAATCTTTCTTGTCCAGTAACTTGTGGGCATAGAAGATTCATTAGTGTGAAGATGGGAAGAATGTGCTGGAAAGGAAGTTCTGATTTTGTTGCTGCCTGTCAAGGTTAATTGAAAGGCTCTATCAGTTATGTATCTGTATGTCAGTGTAGGCAAGTCTTGCAATTCGCAGACATAAAGAATTCTTTTAGGATGCCATGATAAAGCTTCTTCACATAGCGACTCTATCATGTTCGTTGTAATGGAATGATAGCTTCATTCTGCTAATTGAAATTGGGTGCTTTATTAGAGATCTGTTCGGATACTGTAGAGAAGTTGTAAGCTACGACAAGGTTGAGAATATTGAAGGAACTAACCCCCTGTAAATGTTTGATAAAGGCATTTGCAGATGGACTAGAAAATGTTTAACCTGTAATTTGTTTTGTGTCAACACCAGCTATCGAGCAGTAACAAGTGCTTACTACAGAGGTGCAGTGGGGGCGATGCTTGTGTACGACCTAAGCAAGCGTCAGTCATTTGATCATGTCGCCAAATGGTTGGAGGAATTGCGGGAGCATGCTGATAACAATATTGTCATCATGCTTATAGGCAACAAGTCCGACTTGGGAAGCCTTCGAGCTGTACCTGTTGAGGATGCTAAGGAATTTGCCCAAAAAGAAAACCTTTTCTTTATGGAAACATCTGCACTTGATGCCACTAATGTTGAATCGGCTTTCCTTTCAATCTTGACGGAGATTTATCGAATTGTCGGCAAGAAGTCCCTTGTTGCCAATGATGAGAATGAATATGAAGGAAATTCATCACTTCTCAAGGGAACTGCCATCCTGATCCCAGCGCAGGACCCAGGGTCAGGGAGAAGGACTTGTTGCGGTACATAATACCATTGTTTTCGTTACATGACGTGCATCATCCCTTTTAGCAAAGAATGCCAATCCTACCATAGAATAGCTATCGCCCTCTTGAAGCTTGGAGTTTTGTATGGCAGGTGATAGATTCTTCCTTCATCGAGAATTTGCAGGGATATTAGGAAATGGTAGTTCTTGAAGATCAAATTTCAAATCTTCAAAAATACAGGAATTTTATCTGGTTATAATCCAAATGGACTAACTTCTGTAGGCAACATATATTTTTACATCATAATAGAAAAAAATTTCATAACTGTTTGTTTACTCTACCATAGCCAAACTTAAGAAATTATTTTGTTCTGCTGCTGGGTGGATTGGATATACAAATTCAAGGACTTTCAATCGTTGAATGACCTCTACTAAGAATTCTAATAACAGTATCTTAGTTTGACACTATGCTTGGTGTTTCTTGCAACTAGCAGTATTAGTGAATCCCGTTTCCGTTCTTGTTAGGCATGGTGTTGTAGGGCATTGTAAGAAGGACCTTGCCTTGCATTCATGTCCCTATAAGAGCTGCTTTTCTTGTTGATAAAGTACATAATGAGTAATCATTAAAGAATGACGTGAATTGATGATGTGGGGAAGTCATTTTGTAGGACAAATCCTATTAGATTTAGACATCTTATGTAATGTAGTTGAAATAACTGAATTCTAGTTTTATTCCTGAACATTGAATCTTATGTATTATGTAATAGGGAGTTGGTCTCATCATCAACAGAATTACGCCTGCATTGTTCTTAAGACTGCGGTCGGAAGTGATTTCATCGGATCAGGACATTCAAAGAAAATGGGAATGTGCGCTTGATATAAGGTTTTGCCAAGTTATATCGAACAATAATCTTGATAAGGAAAAGAACAGATATGATCCGTTATACTAAATTAACATGTAATTGTCTATCTTATTTCTGACCGCCTAAAGAAATGGCCCCTCCGACAGATCCATCCCCACACGTTTATTCTTACATTAACCTGCCATGTTGATCAGCTTTCTAGTACTTACTACTTCTTCATAGTTTCACCTGCATACATATAAAATCAATCACATAGTCAAATGGTCAATAACAGAAAGAAGAAAGAGTGTTACAGGTTGCTGATTCTTCTGCTATAAGAATCATTAATCACGCCTGAATCACAAATCCTATACAAATTTTGTATGTACACCAGGATAGCAAGAAATCTGTGTGAGTGTTAGCAAGAAAAGGTACATGGTTCGAAGTTAGCTGTGCACTTGTCAGGAAGTTGCATGGCCATGTTCCTGTCAACACCCGATATCGGAGGTCCATTCACCAGAACACATAAGCAAGGCTGGCCTAGACTTTTCACGGCATTGCAACAGGCATCACTTGGTGGTATAGCACTGAATGGAGCAACCGCTGCTCTGCAAGGTATTAGCTGGACAAGTGCTGCGAAGAAAGTGCTAGTACAAGCATGACATTTGCTGTGCTCCATCAATAAAGCTGCCACAACCACGAATATCAGCAATGGCAGGAACTTAGCACCTGAAAGCTTCATCTTTAATTATGAGTAGCTCTTTCTGTTCTCTCTTTCTTATGTAAAGCATCTGGCTTTCTGAGTAGTTCATATATATATATATATATAGCAAGTTTGTTCAAAGTCGTGCCATCATGCATTGGCCTCCTAATCCCAAGTGACACAGATCATGTCATTTTTGTTTCAACTGTGCACGCTTTTGCTCTGACTTGTATCAACTATCAAGGAACTAATCTCGAACTTACTGTTCAGTTTTAGCATCAACTAAAACTAAGTGGTGGTTATGTTATGTTACCAAAATTTCTTTTTATTATGAGCTTGACAAATTTGACTGTGGCTAAACTAAATACAAGTCGGAGTAGAATTGCTAACATACCTAATATGGGCTTACCTTAGAATGCTCGTTGTTCTTTTATCTCAAAACCTGTAAAAACTGAAATTCTGGAAAGCTTGATAGTTATATAGTTACTGTAATAGAAAAGACGCTAGCTTTAACACTAAATTGATGTCCCAGCCCTTGGGAAGATCTGAAATAGCCATGTTCGTTAGGTTTAAAGATTCTTGAGAACTTTGGCATCATTCTAAGAATCAGTATGAACATAAAATGGCAGAAGATAAAACAGCTAGGAAGAGTCAATAACATCAAAAGACAAATTTTTGTCAGGATTCCTATGTATTCCCTTTTAGATTGATCACTGGGAAGCTCTTGTTCAACAAAATCTCCTGCAATGGTGGGCGGATATTTGGTGGTAAGTGGGTTTTGCTTTATGGCAACTCTGATCCCAACAATATAGTTAACAACAACGAAAAGCAATCTCCTGAAGTTAACCGCTCAATCTGGAAACTGAAATACGTGAAGCGCATGGCCTCCGATGTTTTCCCATATGAATGAGAACTCATGATGAACCTTCAGTTCACTTTTCCATTTCTTAGCCAAATCCAAAATGTTTAGGTCTGGTCAGGGAATCTCGAGAATAGTTAGAAAGTTTTTGATACCCAACAAACAAGAAGTGCTCTCAGGAAGACATGGGCCATGGAGTCCAAAAGGCATGGAGCCGAGGTGGGTGAAAGTGGAACAAGAAAGAAACTTGGGCCCATCTCACCTCCGCTCTTTCTTTGAGCAACACTTATTTTGTTTGCTTTGCTCTGTAGGTTGACGAGTGTCACTATCAGTCGCTAACTGCCTAAAAATAAAACCTCACCCTCCCGGCCTCCCGCTCTTTTTCATGAGAGCGTAAATCCTAACAGTCACACACCTCCTCCTGAATTTCTTTGTACGTATCTTCTTCCTCACCATTTTAGATATTCTTCTCTTTTTCTTATTTTTGTTGGTCTGCGAAATGCTTGTTTGTTAACTAATGGTGCAAATGCAGAGGTTAATTTCCACTGGGAGGTGCCTTGTTTGTTCCATTCCTCAATCTTTCTTAACAAACATGTTGGCGAGTTATAGTAATTTCGTTCTGATTCTACTTTTATGGATATTTGGTGCTATAAGTTACTTGGGTATCATCGTTCCTTCTCTTTTAGTTTCTGCTGTCACTTGGTGCATGAATTCATTTTTGTTCTTTCTTAGTAATAACATCGCATGACTTGAATCTCCCTCAAGTTTCCAACCCAAATTCAACGATCCATAATCCCTTGGAACCTTTTACCTTTGCTATAGGTGGTCAAAATAGCGGGAAAATCCAGTAAAAGGAGGAACCGGAGGGGATCAATCAATGCCCTCCACTCGGAGGTATCATCCAGTGCTGCTGTGAAAGATATCTCTACTTCCGAGAACAGGAGAGCTGGTGCAAATAGCGTTCCAGATTCAACTGAATCAAACCCACCCGGAACTACTGAACACTCAAACCTCAAGTTCAACGACCCAACACAAGCAAGGTGACAAGTGAGTTTCATTTCATTTACCCAATACAAAAGGAACCGAAAAGGATATTTAGATGCTTGATTTATTTGTTCTTTCGCACCACCAATTTGGTGTTTCTACTTTTTGTTTAGCAGTCAAAGTTTGCTGTTCCATAAAGCATTTGCGTTGTTCAAAGTCTTATGAATAGTGTCCTAGCAGATGTTTTTAATCTTGATCCTCTGCTTTGGGTGCAGGTGACCTTCATCTGTATCCTGTATGTGTCAAAACACTAAATGATTAGAAGTTTGAACTACAAGTGTGCTAAGTTGACCGTGAAACTTTTCTTTTGTTGTTTGGTAAGTATTATGTGGGCGAAAGTACTTAACAATGCCTGGAATTTTACTTTTTCATTGTGTTATATAAGTATCTGTTATCTGGATATCAAGTCTCATATCTTGTACTCTAATTCTTGACTAGAGGTGCTAATTTTCTTATAGGAACAAAGTCCCTTGTGTATTCTGACATTTAGTTATATTTCTGTTCTTTCCTTTTACCACGATAAGGTGACACTTTAATGTACAAATCCAGTTGAACACTGGAGATTCCATCATGGACATAAGACAATTTCTTCTTGACACCCCCGAGACCTGTTTCTTCACATGCTATGACTTGTTACTGCATACGAAAGATGGTTCTACTCATCACCAGGAAGATTATAATGAGATTTCTGAAGTAGCTGATATTACAACTGGGGTTGTTCCTTGGAGATGATTGCTGGTATATTCGTCTAACTTATTTTTTTCTAGTAGCAGGGAGTGAATGTGGACTGTAACATGGTGACCATTTTGCAGTACTCTATGATGATAGATCAATAAGGGGACAAGTTCACCGAGTAAGAGAATTGTTTTCACTTTCAGCACTTCATACTTCATTATCAACTTCTCTCGCCCTAGAGTATGAAACTGCACAGAACAAGGCCCCAGGTTTGGGTGACTTGTCCAATGCATTGTTTGATATGTTTTTGAGCAGCATGTCCTATCACTTGTGGTTATGGAAGTTCATATTGGAATTTTGGACTCAGATACTGTGAGAACTGAGGTTCCCGAGCTTGATGATCTAGGATTCATGGAGGATGTCTTGGGTTAGATTGCTGTCATGTCATTCAAAAAGACTGTGTGTGTGGAGAGCATTGAATTTGAATCCTTTAATCCTCCCCCGAGGTGCAGAAGGTCTGCATTTGTGCCTCTTTTTACCTATCTTGAAATAACCTGTTACACTTTGTTGTAGAATGGAAGTTAGTAAGACAACAATTCTGTCTTTCTTATTCATTTTCCCGGTTTCTGTTGGTCTTTAGAATTTTTGGGGATCGGATTTATTTGGATATAGCAACATTGGCGGGCAATCAATATTGTATTACTGGAACAACGAAAATGTTCTATGCCAATTCATGCACAGGAGATATCCTTGAACTTAGACCAAGTGAAGCTACTTCTGAAGGCACCACACTTATCGGGATTTTGCATAAAATTAGCTCAAAGTTCAGAAAAGGTAAAGGAAAGTGATGAGAATTCTGTTACCTTGGTTATTAGGCTGTTGCATTGTGTTTATTTAATCTATACTGAAATGATTCTTTTATTTTCTAATTTGAAGCTTTTTGTGACATTCTGGAGAAAAACGCTTCTGCACCTCCTTTTGTACATGTTGAATCTCTTCTCCTACCAAATTCACGGTTAGGGTTATGTTCCACTCCAGGTAAGTTTTAGATTCACAAAGTGCTCTATGAAGATGCCACTTAGCTGTCATAGCTGTGAGGAGCACTGGTCTTTTTTAATTCTTTTTTTTTCACTTACATCTTTTCTCTTTCCAGTTGCATTTAATCCCAGATTGATTTGTTTGATTTTTATTTGTGCTCTATATTGTCTCTGAAACTGCTCAGTTGTAATAACAAGATCTTTTATCGATTCTAGTATGGTTTTCTTCTCTTTCCATCTTCATATCTTTATTTTTAGGTTTCAAGTCTCAAGTGTGACGCTGCAACCCTGTCCTACCCTCCAAGCCCTAGTATCCACCCTGTATGAGCTAGTATGCACCAAATTGTTGTTGTCGTCCAAACATCACCAATGAAAATTTTGGTCCAGAAATGAAACTCAAGATATCCAGGGTCATTTCTAGTTCTATTAAGTTTAAAGATTCCAATTTGGAAATAGAATTCACACCCTGTACTTCTCTTATATCGATTGCTTCTGTTGTATCATTTCAACGGTCATGTTAGTGAATACTGCTAGTGATTGGACTCTATATCCATATAATGAGATTCAATCCCTTCCGTCATTCCTTAAGCCCTATAGGTTTGGTTTGATCCAGTAGAATTGAATCCATTTTCTTATTAAGCGAAGGGTACAAAAAAATCAGTTGTGGTCGATAAAGTAGGGATCATCAATGAGAGTGTCGAGATTCGAGAGTTTGCCTATACAACTATTTTGGAAGGGGATATTTATATGTGCATGTAGTTTTTAGGAGTTAAGCTCCGTGATTGGTGGTTAGGATTTGTTTGATTTGTGATATCTGCTATTGGCTCCCATTTTACTTTGTTAGGATGATTTTCATTGCAAGATCTTGCGAGACAGGGCTCTTTACATAGTGACTTCCGACTTTGTTGATGCTGCAATTGGTGGAGCTATTGGAGTCATCAACAGATGCATCCCTCCCGTAAAACCCAACCGATCCAGACTGCTTTCATATGTATGTGGGACCTAAATTTTGGTTATTCTGACATCTTTTTCCATTCTCCTTGGCAGAGCATTATATGAAATTTCTTGTATATGTAATTGTGAACAGCTTTTTAAAACTTATTTGTAAAAATTATAAAGATTGATTTTATCAAAACACAAAGAAACAAAATAGTTCGACTGAAATCTGTTAGGAACCTGGTAACAACTGATTATAGAGGGTTTAAAGAGAGTAAATACATAGGCACAGAAAGTGAGATGAGGAAAGGAAAAAGGAAATGGATTAAAAACAAAATCCAGTACAGGGGTTGTGTTTGGCAGCATTCGAGAGGCTGCCCCTCTCCTTCAGAGTGACTGCTTTACAGAAAATAACAGTGTTCTCCCTTACCCCCTCTCGCTGTTCTTTTTCCTTATATATTATCCATGTGGTAGTATTCTAGAATGATTCCTTCTGACATCTTGTAACTAACTGGCCACCTCACCCTTTCCTAAGGTTTATTCCCACCAGCTCTAACAACTGGAATCCTCATCCTTCCTAGGGTCTATTCCCATCAGCTCTTAGCTGTTTTTTGCCTTTCCTACTATAGGTATGCAACACAGGAGGTCTAACAAAATCCATGAAGAAAAAAACGTAAGAATTTTAGGCTGCATGCTTAAACTGAAATTTGTAGAGATTAATTAGCACGAGTTATGAAAACATTTCTGCCTATTGTAGTTGACAACCGTTGAAGTAACTGCCTCATTGTTTTGAGTACAGGAGGGTTATACATGGGAATGTTGAAGCTGCCGAAAAATGTACTTGCATTCCTTCTGAAAGTTCTGAAACATATTATGAGATACTTTTCAACCTTACGTATTTACTGAGTTTAAGTTGGCTGGAAGTTCAGAGGTGAACTCTTAACCTTCTTTTGTTCTTTATCTTGTATTCTCTTTTTGGTTAATGATACAGCACACTGCATTTCTTATTTTATTATTCTTTAATCATCATCATCATCATCATCATCAATACCTAGTTAAAATCTCGCACTAACGCAGGGTCTGGAGAGGTCTGATAGTACGCAACCTTACTCCTACTTAGTAGAGAGGCTGCTTCCGGTAGATCCACATGCAAATATGGCAGGAAGGTTAAAAAAAAACCTGGGATCTGAAGAGTTCCAGTAGTAGAAGCAAATGAAGAAAATTTGAGAAAATTTGTTCATACCTTGCAAATAAGGTTCTTCCAAATTTCATCAAAGATGTTATCACCCCTGAAGTGTCTCCAATGGATGGACAGACACTTACAGAAGCACTACATTCTTGCGGAATCAATGTTTGTTATATTGGAAAAGTAAGCAATTTATATCCTTTTAATGCTATCTTCAATAATTTAGATATTCTTTCTGACTGATATCAACTCTTTGCTTAAGTAACGATAGTTCACTTAGGGGTGACTCCTATCAGGTTGTTAAGTGATGGTCATCAGCAGTCCCTACCTTCTACATTTTATTCTTAAAACACAATAAAATGTGTTCTTTTTAGGTTGCTGACAGAACAAAGTACTTACCTCGTTTGTGGGATCTTTTAACTAATGAGATCATGGTCAAACCTGCTAAACACATTCTCAAGGTGATTGTTATTATTTCATCTTCTTTCTATCCTGTTCTAAACTTTCTACATTTGACGTAATTACTTTCTAGCCCCGAGTTAAAGATTGGATCTGGACCTCTTTTTATTTGTAGCTTGCACCTTTTTTTATATATCCTTTTCAATTGTTGGATGTTCCGTGGGATACAGAGGATTATGATCTTGGTCCAGTTATCTCCAGTTATCTCACATTTTCTAAACTATTTCTTTGGAAGCTGTCGAGTTGTAGGTCTGAAAGTTGTATCACGGAGTCATAAAAATGTATGGCAAGAGATATTTGCACTGCCGTGATTTAATTTAGCCCCATATTGGTTTGCAGTTTTAAGTTTATTTGAGCAACATTTTAAGTGATATGTTGTAACTGATCATCTATCGCTAATTGTTTTTTGTTCAATCATCAATTATTTGAGTAACATTTTAAGTGATGTATTGTAACTGATCATCTATAGCCAGTAAAGGAAAAAATTTCAGCTATTGTTCAACCATTAATGTTCTAATGTAATCTAGATATTTTTGAAGGATCTAGTTGGACATCATCCTCCAGGGAAATCCTTTAGTACCCATTTGAGGTGGAAAGCAGTATATGCAAGAAAGAATCAATCCTCCTGCATGAATATTAGCTCAGCTTCTCGAAGGTTTGATATTCAAGAGTTTGCAAAGTTTAAGTATCAGTTATCATTTCTGTTTAGCTTTAGTACATCCACAGTTTGCTATCTTGAGTTTTATTTGCCACGTATCTTTTCTATGTTTTCTTTTTCTTCTATAGAGAAAGGTGTAGTTGTGTTTGTGTTTTTGATGATTATATTTGTCTTTTGATACTAATCTGTGAGAACAATCTTATATATGTGACAATCATCTTGGTGCGAGCATAATCCATGGGATTCTCCCACCATAATATAGACACTAGTATTTATTGGCAATCATATTTTGTCCTCTCTTTTTATCTACCTATTTTGTGTTCAAGTTAATATATATGTTGTATCTCAATATGCGTATTGATTCATTCACGTGTATTAGACATATTCTAGTACTAACCTGAAAGTGGCACTAACTTGTGTCCTTGCAGTTTGAGTTGCCAGACAAAGCGAGGTTATTGGTGACGAAAGTTTCAATTATACGTAATCTTTGCCGAAAGGTAATTTCAACTTCCTATTGGACCCCGAGAAAATTTCTGTAGGTCACTTACATGTAGTTGAGCCTGAGCTCCTGAATGGTAGATAATTAACCTTTATATGACTCTGTTAATAGCTGCGCATTACAATTGCAGCTTGCAAATATGATCTTAGTTCTGCTGCACCATTCCAAGTGTTAGATGTTTCGCATCTCTAGCCTGTTGTGAAACACTCAGTTAATGTCCAGAAGCTAAGGATATTGGATGAGGTATGTGATGTATTTCGTTGACTCAACCAAAACTGTGACATGACTGTACAGTATCATTTTGGCATAAATTCAACTTTAAAAGGGCTACTCAGAAAGCAGTTACTAAAGCTAGAGAGGAACTGAAGATGGTTCAACAAAAAATTGACTTGGATCCTACCAATATTAGCCTATTGAATGCTGAGAAGTCCCTTTTGATGTTCTACCTTACTAAAGCAAAGGATTATGACAGTCTAATGCAGCAAAGAGCCAAAGTTAATTGGCTAAAAGAGGGTGAAAGGTGCTTAAGATTTTTCTTCAATTTAGTACTAGCCAGAAGGAATGCTAACAGAATCTGCTCTCTTAAGTTACAAAACGGAGGGAAAATTTCTACTCAAGAGCTTAAGGAAATAGAAAGATACTACAGGAATTCTTTGGATCCTCTCGAAGCCTTGCTAATTCTATTACTCTTGATTCTATTATTCACAACAAGATTTTCTAGGATCAAGCTACAGCTCTCATCAAACCAGTGGATGATAAAGAAATAGAAGAGGTGGTTTTCCATATGCATCTGAATAAGTCCCCAGATCCTGATGAGTTTAATGGTTATTTCTTTCAAAAGACATGACGAGATATTGGGCCTATGGTGAAGAAAGTAGTACTGGAGTTTTTCACCAATGGGATTCTACTGAAGGAGATAAACAAAACTCACATATGTTTAATTCCTAAATCCTCTTGTTCCTCTACTTTGGATGACTATAGGCCTATTGCATGTACCAATTTTCTCTAGAAAATTATTTTCAAAATTTTAGTTAATAGGTTGAAATTGGTTCTGGATTTGCTGATCTCTGATAACCAAAGTGCTTTCCTCCAAGGTAGACGAATTGGTGGTAATTTTTCTATGGTTCAGGAATTGATGAAAGGATATCAAAGGAAGAACAACCTACCAAATTGTATCATAAAGGTGGACTTTAGGAAATCCTTTGATCATGTTGAATGAGATTTCATCCTACGAATTCTAAGACTTTTGGGGTTCCTTGAGATCTTTGTCAATTGGGTTATTACTTACTCCATTCTAGTTAATGGTATTCCAACGAATTCTTTCAAGAGTGTAAGGGGCTTAAGAAAAGGTGATCCTATTTTTTCCCACCTCTTTATTATTTGCATGGAATTCCTCACTCAGCTAATCCATCAAAAGGTGGGAAATAGCAATTTTTTTAAATATCGCAATAAATGTAAGAAGGTAGGGCTGATTAACTTATGTTTGCGGTTGACCTACTGCTTTTCTCTAAGGCGCATGATAGGTCTATTGAGCTACTTATGGCAACTCTGACTGAATTTAGGGATCTTTCAAGTTTGGAGATTAATTTTACCAAGAGTCCGTATGTATTAGTTGCAGGGGCAAACATGATGGAGAATAGAATTTCCTAAATTACTGGAATGATAAGAAAACTAGCCCCATTGACCTATTTGGGATTCTCTATTACCACAAAAAGAATACAATTTTCAGAATGTCAGCCATTGCTAGATAAGATTTAGAAAAGACTGAAAATGTGGACTAATAGAGTATTCTCTTTTGGAAGGAGGCTACAACTTATCAAAGCAGTATTGAACTCCCTTCATGTATACTAGTCATCAAATATTTCACTAGCTAAAAGAGTCATCAAAACTATTGAGAAGCTATTCTGAAGATTCTTATGGGAAAACCTAAATTCTGACAGCCATTTTGTTAAGGTTAAATGGCAAAAAATATTCAAAAGGAAAGAAGAAGGGGGATTAGGATGAGTTCAATTGCCTCCTTTAATAGAGTACCCTTGATCAAAAACCTCTGGAATATTCTCATAGAAAAGAAATCTCTCTGGATTAAATGGGTGCACAACTATATTCTAAAAGGCGCAAGTATTTGGTCTATCCCTATTAAACCTTCATTCTCATAGCCTTTGGCCCAGCTATTGAAACTTAGACCTATGCTTGAACCTATAGTCTTATGCAAGATTGGGAATGGAGAAAAGGTTTATTTGTGGTTTGACAATTGGACAGGGCAAGGATCCCTAATCAGACATTCTCAGGCCCTTCAACTATGTTCTGATGTTTCTGTCAATGCAAAGGTAAACTCGTTATTGCTAAGAGGTCAATGGAACTTTCCTGTTGAGATACAGTACCTAACACCTAGATATCAACCGAACCTACAAAGGGAGGATCCTTTTAATTGCCTCGACTTGCCTCTTAACAATTTCAGCATTTCAAAATTTAGGAAATGGCAGAATCGCAACATTTCAAGACAAACTTGGTTTCCTATAGTCTGGCACAAGTCCCTTATGCCGAGCTACTCCATACTCTTATGGCTTACAATGCTTAACATGTTAAGTACTACGGACAGAATACACTTCATGACCAACAATTCAGATTCTATCCTATGTGAGAGAGAACCAGAATCAAAGGATCATCTTTTCTTCAGATGCCCCTTCTCATAGTTCATTTGAGAGAGGATTAAGACGCTAAATTTCATCCCTAATTCAGGTGCAACTTTCACAGAAGCCATTGAATGACTTCTGAAGCTGACCAACACTCCTAAATACATTGAGCATATATATATCATCTTTTTTGCCTCCTCCATTAAGGAGATTCGACGAGAGAGAAATAATAAGAGATTCCAACACAAGGCAAGCACAAGAGAGGAGGTTCTCAAATCTCTGATTGGTGGAATCAGAGAGAAAATCCTCTATTCTACTATGTCAGTAGATTTAAGCCTTAATCTAGCAAGTTTATGGAGAATCAACTACTAATACTAAACTGGGGTAATTAAAAGACGGAAAGAGGATAGTATTTGTTACTCGACTGCAACAGATGCGACTTTCACCTTCAGACACTGAGCGCTCGTCGAGAAAACTGGAAGCATCAGCTTAAGAAAGAGGAAAATAAAAATAGTTACAGAAAGAAGATCGGCTCTAAATGCAACTACGGAGCAACTACGGAGATGAAGAAATTTCCTATCTTGTGAGGATTCTCCTCTGCTCCTAATGACAGAAAGTGGCTCCACTGGTTCTCACATCCAAGCCAGACTCATCCACGTAGTGGGAGGGATCCATAAGGAACAATCAAAGACTCCTTTGTCAAAGAACAAAACGAAGTAACAAACACAAAACAGATCGCCTTACCTTGCTGCTAATTGCCTGAGGAAGAGAGGATACGTGACTCGAGTAGCCCACATGCGGAAGAGGAATCATTGTTTACCCTAAAAAGAAGCATTAAATGTTGTTTTGTTAAGCCTTCGAAGTAGTCGTTTTAATATTGAGTTATATGGTGTCGTTTGCCTTTTTGCTGTATAAGCTTGATGTCTCTGTAGCTTGTATTGGACAAGACAACTCTATATTTCATTTATTATTTCAATAGCATTTTAACTTTTCAAAAAAAAAAAACTTTCATTTGTTGGAAGAATTTTTTCAGCAGATGGACATACTTTTGTTTGACAAGTAGGCATGGAACTCTAAATTTGTAAAATGTGAACGGGGAACTGTATTGTTTATTGTCTTGTGAAATTCAAATATAACTAACTAGTAAATCCTATGGCTTTTTCTCAAGGGTAAGCTTAGTGAAGCCTGCACATGTTGTCTGAGACATTTTCAATTCTTCAACACGTATTGATGATATTGGTTCGTGGTAAAATTTTCAGTTTGGCATTTAATGTTGTAATAACAGGTGCTGGTCCAATGCATCGAGAAGTGCTAACTGTTGTAGGTAATCATCACTCATTTGCTGTAGCTTTAACATGTTTTCTTCATGTTATCAAGTACTAGTCTAATATCTATTTCTAAATTTCTTTTACATCAACAAATTCAACAACTCCAAATTTCGGAGTCGAAAATGCTTTTTTTCTCATACGTGAAATTGATCTCATGTCATTAGGTATCTTGCCATGGTTCTTTATCATGCCGGAGATATGGCTGGGGCAAACATACAACAGCACAGGGAACTAATCATAAATGAACAAGGCCTTGGATTAGACCATCCAGATATGCTCGCTGTTGAGTCATCCCTGTTAGACCTTGCATATAATTTTTCTTATCCTCTCCTGCGTATTTCCTGCCTCTTCATTATGCACTTGATGCATAGATGCACTTACTATTTGTTTTCTTTTTCATATATGATTTGTTACCAGTATTAACATGCAAATAAATGTCCGATCACATGCAATTGATGACTTGTCTTGATTTCAATCATGCTAATGCAGCTATGGTAATATGGCCCTCTTTTATCACGGACTAAACCAAACTGAACTTGCACTGCGACATGTCTCATGCATTGCTTTCGCGGAGTCTGTCATCGGGTCCAGATCACCATGATGTGGCAGCTACTATTATAAATGTGGCAACGATGTACTGTGATGTTGGGAAAATAAATTTAACGCTCTTCCCTATCTCCAAGAGGCCTTAAAAAGAATGAGCAACCACTTGGGAAGGACCACATACGGACTGCTGTGTGCTATCATGCCACTGTTTGGGTGCATTCAAGCTCCCTCACCGGGCATGTATCTTTGGAGGAATTCTTTTTAGTCTTGCGCCTGTAAGAATATTTATCATCCTGATTGTTCATTCCTTGTGCTGTGCGCAGCATGAGAAGAAAACATATGATATTCTTATCAAACAGCTAGGTGAGGACTCCAAAACAGTGGACTCCAAAAACTGGCTGGAGACATTTAAGATGCATGAACTGCAGGTTGGTGCAGTGCCTCAAAATGCATTTTAGACCCTGGATGCAACTGAGAATGGGGAAGCAAATGGAGTGAAGGAAATGTTACACTAACTGTCAGGGAAAGATCAAGCCCCTGTTGGATTAAGGTAAAGAATGCCAAGAAACAGAAATCCAAGGATAAAGCTGGGGCTTGAGAATTGCGGGAGAGATAATATTGATTTTCCTTTTCCTTATCTATTTGCTTATGATAAATGTATATGTTTTGTCGGTAACATATCAGAATTTATATGCCCCGGTGTTGTGGGCCATATATAGCCCGCCTTGCTTAGAGTTGCTGAGGCACGGCAGTAATCCCAGTTTCAGGCCTAATGTGGGCCCTCTGTTATGGTCCATATGCAGCCCTTTTGCTCTCTTAGCACAAAGATTTCCTTGAAGTTGTTTCAGCTCAGTAGTCACAGGTTCAGGCCTAATATGGGCCTGCTGTTGAGTCCATATACATCCCTTCTTGCTCTATTAGCTCAAAGCTTTCTTTGGAATTGCTTCAGTCCTAAACTAATCCCAAGTTCAGGTCTATAATGGGCCCGTTATTGAGATCCATATGCAGCCCATTTTGATCTATTAGCCCAAGCTTTTCTTGTTATTTCTTCGGCTCAGAAGTAAATGCCAAGTTCAAGTCCAATATGAGCCCATTGTTGGGTCCTAGATTTTGGGCTTTCATTAGAACTGTTCGGCTTAGAAATAAATCCCATGTTCAGGCACATGAGGACTTAGATCCCAACTAGGCCAAAATTGACATCTAAGATTTGTCCTTAACCTCAACGATTATATTAAGTTGAGCTTAAGACTTCAGTATGGCTCAAATCTACATCACAAGTTGAGCTCTAAGTTTAAACCCTAATGTAAGTCTCATGTTCAACAGTTCCAACCAAGCATCTTAAATGTTGCACAAAGTTACAGACTAACTTAAATTTTAGTTTAGATATCCTCGTATATGAATCTTTAAAGACTTGTATGTACGGTGCTAATTCATACCTTCCAACGTACTTGCTCTCAAACATTTATTGACGGCTAATACTAACAATCATGTATGCTACGAAAGCTTATGGCATAATAGAATAAGATAGCTTACATCAATTAAGCCATATAAAAATAGTAAGGTTAGTGCTCGGAGCAGTCTTCCAACTATAACCTCAAATTATCTACAACAAATGCCACCGTAATACATTTGTTAAAATAACAGTAGAAATACTATCTAATAAATCATTTATGAGTCTTTCAATATTGCCCGTACAAAATTTGACCTTTTTCCAATTCCTAAACCATCATGCTGAACAAGAAAAATAATAAATAACAAATAACAAATGCTGGATCTACATTGGACCACTTTCTTTTATCCCGATGCTCCAGCAGCGCGTTTGTCATATTCACCTCGTTCCTCTTTGGCAAACTCTTCAATCAATTCTCGTTGTCTTGGAGTCAAATTTCTGCAGTTTAAGTCATCAAATATGGTTTCTTAGCAAAGTAAGTAATTCCCCACACCCCACATAACGTCAAGCTATAATGGCCAAAAAGGAGGAAACTATTGAACAAGATGAACGGTTGCCTAACTAGTTGTTTGCTTCGAGTACAACCTTGTGCCAATGACTTGCCTAGAGCATCAAGTGTACATAAGGGCGTGAATGTGCAAGTATTAAGACACATTTAAATTGAGATAAGTAAGCCATACATTGGTATGCTGACGTTGAAGTGCACAAATTGATCACCAAATGCATACGACCCTCTTGCCTTGATACCTACAAAAAAAGAACAGAAAGAATTAACTCATAGGAAGTTAACCTTATATGAGGAAGAACAAAATGAACAAAAATTGTATGAATAATGTTAGCGAATATATAAAACCAATTAAGTTAGCCTCACACAATAGCTTAAACTATTGTGATGAAATAGTCGCTTAGCATGATATCAGAGCCTCTGTTACTAAGTAGTCGTGAGTTCAAATTTTACCATCCACCTATTATTTAGCACAAGGTAGAGTGAGTTTGTGCAAGTTTCAAGCTCAAAAGACTTTCACTTGAGAGGGTGTGTTAGCGAATTTATAAAACCAATTAAGTTAATCTCACACAACAGCTTAAGCTATTGTAGTGAAATGGTCGCTTAACAAATAAGGTTCAAGAAGCCAAGATATCAACACAGTTAATGACAACAAGAAGAAAAGTCTTTTCTATCTTCAAATATGTATGTGCTACTAAGCACAGGAATGACAAGAAGAAGAAAAGTCTGCCAACTAATGTAAATCTCAAAAGAAAGAATCGCAGACATTTTGTCTATCAGGTTAAAAAGATCTTAACTTCAAGTACACACCGTCAAACTAATATAGTATTTGTTATGTAGCATGAATATAACAAAGTACGACACAAATAAATAAGCATATGAATAGAACCTTAATGCATGCATCATAATCTGCAAGAAAACAACATTTTGATTCCTATCACCCAAGTGCAGTACACCCCTTAAAAGACCCATTCAAATTAGAGATTACTGTATAGAATTCCAAGTTATCGTGTTCTCACCTTTCTTCTTTAAAACCACCTTCTGACCTGGTTGGGTGCCGGGGCGGACCTGAAAATATATAACTTACAGTTACTTGATAATTACTTGAATAATAAATTGTCCAACAGGAGCTCTACAAACCTTTAGTACAACATCTCCTGTGAGGGTTGGGACCTGAATGGTTCCACCCAAAATTGCCTGCAAAATATACATATAATGCAACTTTAAATGTAAAATAATGTGCCACATAGATAACTATGAAGGTAGCATAGTTTAAAGTGAGAGTCAACGAAAATGAGGAAACCTAAAAAGGAAGAAAAGACAGGAAAAAGAAACTAGCTTATTCTAAATAGTTGAAGACTTACAGCACCCAACCAAACAAATCTGAGTAGGATTATTCTGCATTAGAAATTCTAAAATATTTTTCTCATGAGTTGGCTTACCTGAGTGATACTAAGAACAGCATCTACATGGATGTTAGAGCCTTCTCGTCGGAATACCGGATCCTCTCGCACCTAAAAAAGAAGGCTATTTTGGTGATCCTCATAAAAATAAACATTGGAGACGTAATGAAAGCAACACCCAGTTCTCTCGTGTAATGATGTGTGACAAAGCAGTTGTACATACACATGAAAGAAAAGGCAAGCAAAAAAGAAGTTAATAAAACATACACCCTAAAAGCCATACCCCTGCCACCAAAGCTGTCAAGGAAATAACCTTGATTTTTCCCCCCACATGCCAACATTTAGAATCATTTTTAGCCTCAAAGAATTGCATCCTTGGTACTTTTCAATCAACTTATCTTCAGTTCCGGCTAAAGGTATTAACCAAATGACTAAGCATGTCCATTGATAACATACGCAATGCGAAGAAAGTTGGATTACCTTAATGGTGACAAAGAGATCACCATTTTGATTTCTGTCTGGATCTGCTCCGCCACATCTTGCCACTTTTATAGTTTCCCCGTCATCTACTCCTATATAACCAGAAGCTCGAAAGTTAAAAACTGTAACAAAAACTGATCTAGGAACAAAAGTAATATTCAATGTTAATACAAACAGGATTCTGAAACAAGAATTTCGAAGAAAAATTCGGTTCCAATAGGAGACAAAAGTTAAAATTTTAGGCCTTGCTCATACATTACTCTTTGCTGATATGTCAGCAGATTATAATCAACTTCTAATAGATTATGAATTTCAACAATTCAGTTCACCAGAATCTGATGAATCGGTTGTTTCTATATATAGTCAAATAAATTAAGTCTTCCTTCAAGAAACAAACCCCTTCAAACATCTAGCTTATACACCTCAAAAGATACCACGCACTACGAGCTTCTCTCCAAGAAGTTGTTTGGAACTAGGTAATCATTATAGCAGTTAGAACTTCACTAACCATTAGAACTTGTCTCGAAGTAGGTGATAGTGGACAGTTTGCAAATGAGCCACGACGTTCAATAAGGGATCATGAACTCAGCTCATTTTGGACTCAACAAGACTGGGATCATTTTGTAAACGAGTCAAATCCAAATATGTTTTGAAAGATTGTTCAATAAATGAGTCAAGCTTGACTTAAATCGTGAAAATTTTCATTAAAGGCTTGATTTAAACTCATATACTGGTCTAAGGCTTGGTAATAGACTTACTCACATACTGATTTTCTATTACTATACACTATTTGTAATATTTATAATGTCCAACAATCTATACACACCATTTATCATGAACTTATAGTTAAAATAAAATAATTTATGTTTGATACAGAATAACACATATTTGTTAGAGAGGTAAAAGATATATACCTCCCGTGCAATTTAAGAAACTTTTGACAAACTCCCCAAATTTTATAATTCTCAAAAAAACTCTTAATTTTTTCAACAATATTATACAATAATAACTTAGCCATAATTATTGTTAACAATTCAATACGACATGATCATTCAGAGCATGTACTGATCAACAAATGTTTCATAAAATGATAAATTGAAGATGGATGAATAAACTCACTCATTTACCTGCAAGACAGGAACCAAGGCAATAACAAAACCAGGGTTCTTACCATTAATTGGTATAATAGGAATCACAGACATCTATTCAGCAACTTGAAGGGGGTTTGGAAAGTTAACTATGAAATCACATACTAAAAAAGATTACAATCTTCTATAGTTTGGCAATATATTTTTTATTATAATTGTAGATTGCAGTTAAATATAAAATCTGCCTATAACCAACTATAACAGTCCTAGTTTAGGAAAATAGAGGTTTGCTTTTTTTTTTAATCAGAAAACATGTATATATACATGAGCATTATGAAATAGTTGAGCAAGTCATTTCATTCCAGACTTGTCTTTGTTTCATATTATATGCTCAAATACATAATAATTAAGGTCTTATTCAATGAATGAAAATAATAATAACACAAATTTTTTAAGTTGATTTTTAAAGCTCCAACACGAGTTTGGCTAAAATTATATGAGCTGAGCTGAACCGAACTGAGCAAATGGCCATAAGCTCCCTCAAGTGGATTCATCAGTGTCACAAGGGAATTATCTCCAACTTATTTAGCTCCAAATCTTTTCCATTTATTCTATAAATTTTTACTCTTTTGAAAGGACATAACTGACTTGACCCAAAAAAAATCAATCACAAGATATTAATGCAAGAAAACTCAGCTTATTTGTATCCAAACCAAGTACAGAGAGAAGTACGATGCTTGACTACTACAACACTAACCTGGCATTATGTCCAACTTAATTGTCTTTGTTCCTCTTACAACTTTATCTCCGTTACATGACCTACAAAAACTCTGCCAAACCATTCAATTAGAAGCTAAAGGAACATATTTATAAAATGATAGCCAAAAGAAGCACAATATGTAAATAACCTTAAAGATTAGTGACTGGGTTTCAATATGCTACAGATCTTAAAAATAATCAGACTAAAGCTCCTATACGATGATTGAGTACAGAAAAGCATCCATCAAGTAGCAATCTATAATAAGAAACTTGAATAAGACTTGGATTCAAAGAAATATTTAAGCAGGCAGTTTCTGACAGAGTTGTTAAAACATCTCTAAATCCTTTAATACTCAAACACAGGAGTAGGCAACTACATTTTCTATGAGAATCCAATCTCAATATTACGTCATAGTCAATCCATATACATGAATATAAAAGTACAAGGCAAGGGTTTTTGCCATACCGAAACAGTTTGGCCAGTTCCACCACATTGAGTACAAGTGCGTCGAATACTTAAAAATCCATTTTGCATAAACATCTGCAAATATAATGAAATGATATATCACAAAGAGAAAACATCACTATTTTCCACACTAAAGGTTTCATATACTAAAACTCACCATTCCTGTGCCTCTGCAGCGCCTACAAAGTTCAGGTTTTACTCCAGGAGGGACACCTTCACCACCTGGAAACAAATCAGGAAAATAATTAGATACGTAAATAATATCCGACTTTGCTAGAAATGAAAGAAGTAATTTAATAACAGATATCAACATACGACAAGCTTCACAAGGCAAATCAGTTTGGAATGTTATAGTTTTGTTGCACCCTTGAACAGCCTCCATGAAAGATATCTCAATGGCGACCTAAATGTCATCAAGAGAAGAAAAAAGGTAAATACACCTTAACATTAACCTCAAAGCACCAAAAGAGAGCAGTTGTAGGCACCTTCACATCTTGACCACCAAGCTTTTGTTTGAATATATTTTGAAATATCTAGATCCATCATGCAAAGAGTATTAGTACAACATAAGCAAAGATAAACTTCTAGCATCAAAGTCAAAAAGAACAAGCACCATTCCTCCCCTCTTATGGTTAACATTTAAAGCTCATCACAACATGAAATGCATATTTGTCAGAAAGCTCGAAATAGAAACAGAAGTTTATACAATGATAAGGCGCTAAATACTATCTTCAACAACTTAAAGCTGGATACAGTGCGAGCATATGCATAGTTATACAAGAAACGAATTAAAATAAATTTGTCGTAAAAACAAGAAGAAAACAAAATAATAAGAGGAAGTTATTACATCTTCTCCGAAGAAATCAGGATCAAATGGATTATGGAATCCTGATCGCTCATAACCAGATGTACTTTGGTGTTCAAATGCAGCATGGCCGAGCTTCAAAAGTGGAAAGGGAAGTCAATAAAAGTCCAGAGTACAAGAGAAAGTAAAAGCAGTTTGAAACATAAACGCCAATTTGACATCTAATGGATAATAACTTTATAGTATACGTCTGACAAAGACAGATATTCATTCAGGGCTACACTTTCTATTGAACAAGGAAAAGACACTTTCTAAAGTTCTGTCCATCTTATCCTAATACAGTTGGATTGTAAGCTGCATAACTGCATATTTTGATAAAAATAAAAGGTGTATAAAAACTAAAATTCATATTAAACCTCATCATATTGTGCACGCTTCTCTTCATCTTTCAACACCTACAACAACAAAAGAAGAAAATTGCATTAAATATATAGAGAATGGGAAACAGAACTGGCAGTGATTGCAGTCTTCGCAGTTCACCTCATATGCCTTTGAAACTTCTTGAAACTTTTTTTCAGCTTCTGGATCATCTTTATTCATATCAGGATGCAGCTTCTTGGCCAGCTGTGGAATGAGAATATGAGTAAAATTAAAGCAGAAATAGATAAATGAAAATGAAAATATAAATTGAAAGCAAAAGTTATTAAAAAAGAACACGAAAGCAGAATAACAATCCACATAATTGAGGGGAATTTAAAAAATTAAATGAGAAAACAGAAACGAGGGAACTGAAAAAATTAAATTTAAAAAATAGAAGATGAGCATGAAACCAACCCCATAATAAGCTTTCTTGATATCAGATGGACTTGCGTTCTTGCTAACACCCAAAACATCATAATAATCTCTAGACAGATTAGCTGTCACAAAATTGAGAGGAAAAGGGAGTGAGGGAATGTCAATAGCAGGAGATGACATATCAAATAGAGCGCACGCAGGGTCAAAGTGTGTTTGTCAGGCTGTCAGCCTCCTCATCTTTGAGTAAAACAGAAATTGTTGAATAAAAATATAAAAAAAAAGAATATCGGTAAGCAGGTTTAAGTTGGATTAGAACAGAATGAACAATGAAAGAAGAAATATGTAAATACCGGTGCCATATATCGACCTCGCTTCGCCCAAATTGGCATTTAGTGCCCCCAATATTAACCAACTTCTGTTTTTAACTGCACAATAAGCACAAACCACAAGGACTAGTAATTGGCGTGCTTACTTTGAAGCCCAGTTCCACCAAGAAACCGTCTGTGGTAACGAGAATAGAACACGGAAGGGGAAGTTAAGAAAGAAAAGAGAGAGAGGAAAAGAAAAACCCGAACCAATTCTTGAATTGCAATTGCCAAAAGTTCTGCAACTTCTACTACTGAAACTCCTACAGCTCTCGTTTGAGACACTCTGCAATTTCGAAAGATGGAGAGGTAAAATCAGGGGCAAACAGATACAGAACACAACAAATGGAAAAAAGGAGAGAAAGTCGAAAATAGAATCGTACGGAAGTAGAAACATCTAGAGAAGAAAGAGAGCGACGAGAAAGCCATGCAACAAGCTTGACGCCGTGAGACCGAAGCATTTGGTTTATATGAACAAGAAATAAGAGTGAAGATATCAAACTCAACTTTAGCTGGAAGGGTGTGGCTTAAACCCTAGAAAAACCCCTAATCTTGGAAATGAAATGGAGTGTTCTAGCACTGTGTGTTGCAAAGAGAGGGAGAAACGTTTTTTTTGGGTGAAAAGAAACTTTTACTTAGAGTGGATAGGTAAATTCACAGAGAATGTGGGCCATAAGTTAACTAAGGCTATTAAGTTATACCAAATGCTTTTTCTTAAGACCAGCGCAGCGATTATCACCTAAGCGCAGCCTTCTTTTTCCAAACCTAGCCCAAACGTGATACTCATACTTCCAGATGATCATCTATAAACACCTCCTCCGCTCCAATTGCCCATCGCGAAGCCTTGATGGTCAACATCTGATCTATATGATGTAAATAGAACAGACTCTACACACATCGGTTAAATCAGTGTTCTAATAAACTCTAATCTCTGTGCTTCACCATTTAGTATTTACCATGCAGCAGATTGTGATTACAAATGACTTGGATAGGTTGGAGAATGGGCAACAGCCCAGCCCACACAATCATATTATTTAGATCCAGAAATGAGAGATCATCCTCTGTCAACCTTGGGGAGCAACTAAGAAGATGAGAACGGAATGCTATAAGTTGCTTATGGAATTCTGTAGTTGAGCAATAATATTACATATTCCCCCAGCAGTACTGATATATACTAATGCCCCTGAAAAATGCGGTAAGATCTAAATGTCTGAGAGCATTCCTCTCGTGTTCATTAGTCCCTGTATCTCCACTGTCTCCAAGAAGATTTACTTCTTAATTTCAATTATTATCAATCACTGGTTTATCTTGCCCTTGAGTAGTACCAAATATGTACTGAATAGTAAAAACTTGGTAATCGAAAAATCTCAGCTAGAATTGCTTCAATGACATCTCAAACTAATCACAGGGATATGTTCTTCCTAGTTCTGGCATCACAGTCTTGCATAAAATGGAAAGCTGTCATCGCAAACATCTCCACACAGAAAGTTTTTGCCAAATCAAGAATTACACGGGTAACTCCACGAATATAAGTTTACATATTAGGATTTGGAAAAAAACTGGAAATAACCAAAAGGAACGATCATTTAAGTATAGAGAAGATTTAAAATATCTTCTACCTGTAGTGGCAATGGTACTGGTACTGGTACGGCTTGATGTTTTCTGAACTGAAGAGGCCTCTGTAAGGAGTGTTCCTTCCATCAAGTCGATGAATGGGCAGTTGAATCTTTGATAGTACACCTATCAAAAGGGAGTGTGGAAGTGGCAAAGTGGTAAAATAAGTGGAGTTAAAAGGGGCTTTTCTGAACTTGAATTCACACACGAAAATTGGCGCCACGAGATGTTTCCCGCGCGATTAATGAAACATAACGCATAAAACCCTAAAGGCTCCACTGATTCCTGACTCGCTTCTCTTCTACAGTCAGCACATTTGTATCTATCTATCTATCTATCTATCTATCTAATCGAAATAGAGGCAGAAAGAAGAAGGATAGTGTAGAATGTTCTACTCACAAACATTTCTGGCAAGGAAGGGTCCTCTGGGGACGGTGTGGTGCGCAGCCCATCTTCAACACAGACTCAAGAAATCTCACTATATCTCCACCGACATCTCCTCAACTGTCGGTCTGTTTCTTTTCCATTCATTTTTTTACATCTTCTTACTGAACAATTCACTTCGGGTCTAAAGTCTGTATTTTTTGATTCAAAGTTTCTCCCTTTTTCCTTCTTTAATTTATAAAACTACGTTTCTTCTAATCATTACTTTATTAACCAAGTTTTTCAGTTTCGCAACCCTGTGTAAATCATCCGAATTATTGTCTTTTCATTTGCATTTCGTTGATTGATGGAATAAAAGATGAGGCTTTCAAGACGTCTGTGAATGCATAAAGCTTGCCTCTTGTAACTTCTTTTATTCAGAGACACTAAAATGATTATCTCATTAAGTGGGCACTGATTTATTTCTCATTTTGACATTCCTTTTCCTTTCTCTAATGTATTTTTTTTAGATCGGATCATGTTCCCAGAAGTTCCGATTGCGCTGAGAATGTCAGGCCACCTTCTGTTAGGAGTTGTTCGCATATATTCCAAGAAAGTTGATTATCTTTTCCATGACTGCAATGTTGTTCTCATTGGATTAAGAAAGGCCTTTTCCTCCATACAAGTTACTTTGCCAGAGAATGCTACAACTGCCAAATTTGAGTCCGTCACTTTACCCCAAAGATTTGACCTTGACGCCTTGGATTTAGACGAAGACATATCTGCTGAAGGGTGACTTCTTTCATCCCTGTTTCTGCATTTATTTTTTCTGTTTCAAGTATAACTTTTGATTGAAGATTTCAGACTTCTCTACTTTCTAGGTCTCCAGATAATCATCTCAGAAGCCGCGAGGAAATCACACTAATTGATCAAATTCCAATTGGCAGAGATCCTTATGTTGCTATATCTTTTGATGATGTAAGCCTATTATTTACTCCCGTCTTTTCCGTAGTAACTGCTGCACTAAAACTCTCCAATTTAACTATCATTCTCATTTTCTCAGGATATTGGTATGTTACCTACAGAAGAGAATCCCAGCCCAATGCAAGAGGAGTATGTGTCAATTTGTATTTCAAATTTGTAGTATTTTTCAAAACAATGTTGGAGCGGATCTTTTAATCTTTTGTTTTACCATCGCAGTATTCTTTCCCCACCTTCAGTTGATCGTGATCCAGGTTTTCAAGAGACCAGCATTCGATATGATGTAGCACAAATTAATGAAACTGATGCTTTTCAAATTTCACTTCAAAGTGATCGGACAAGTGATCAGACAAATGTACATACTGTAGCTATGGATTTAGGAAATGCTGATTCAAGTAATCAGACAGAATTTATAGATTTAAGAATTATAGATGATGAGAACCCTCCAGATGTTGAGGTTATGCGAAGTGTGATTCCTGATTTAAGCTCCACAGATATTCCCTCCGTGTCTCCTGAACATCAAAGTCATACTACTGATCCTGACAGATTTACAGATCATGCTACAACAGAGAAGGGAAGCCTTTCTCCCATACTGGAAGAAACTTTAGCTTCTGCTTGGCAGTCTTTACCATTTCAGCAACCTGCTTCTGCTGCTTCACAAGAGGCTCACGATGTCTTTGATACACACGTCTCATTTGGTGAGTACGCTAGTCTTTTATGCTTGGGATCCTTAAGGTCCAAACATTGTACTTTCCATGAGCTTGTTCTCGTTTTCCACCACTTCAGGTCTCATATCACCAGATCTTGCTCTTCGTTCCTCTCCACAAGTTCAGCAACCACAACGGAGGCCAAGGAAGAGGAAGCATGTCTTTGATGAGTCCACAGTGTTGACTAATAAGTAGGACCTGCAACTTGATCAACATGGATTACTCCCTCATCTTGGAGGTACATTTAATTAACATTTGCTTTGTCTTGCTGTAGGTTTATGAAGACGGCATTAGAAGGTTGTCATGATTTGCTGCGGAAGAGAAGGGAGACTCCTTCTTCTGCTTTGGGTGTATGGAAGTTGAAGAATAACTTAAGAAAGGAACAGGTCTTCCTTCAGCCTTTAGTAACTGGTCAGCTGGTCTTTTTCGACTTTCATATTTTCTTGCTCCGCTGGCCTAAGGTTATGAAATTCGTAAGAAGGATATTGGTGTTTGTCTCTCTTCAGGTCTTTCTGCTGATATATGCAATCTTTATGAGAAGGGCTCTATTTCTTCAAAACCTCATTTGACACTTGAACCAGAAGCAACAGAACGTATGGATGAAAGATCTCCTGCCCGATCGAGTGAAGCCATCCAGGAGCCCGCAACTTCAAGTTCTCTTGATCCTGCATTCGAAGCCAGTTTAGGGCATAGGAATACAGCTTCTCCTGCTACTGCAAATTTAGACTTTCCAGAGCCTACTAATGCAGCGTGCTCTACTCGTGTAACTGGAACCATTCTGGAACCTTTAATTGCAGAGTCTCCTGGTGTAGAACCTGAATCCAACATAGAAATTGAACGCCTTCGGCATGATGAGGCCTACCGTGGCAATGATATATTGCCTGAACTTTTTCCTTCTGCAGAAAGATTAATTCGTTCTCCCATCAGAAGAAATGACTTCACCCCTGATTTAGCAAACAATATAGGATCAGAAACAGCAACTTGGGCAGAAAGTACCGTTGGCACTGGGTTACTACCAACTCCAGATATCGGCACATCCACTGGAACCTTTAGTTCTGAGCTGGAAACCCCCAAGACATATTTAGAGGAGCGAATGGGTATTGATAACATAGAACTTTCAGATATTCCAGAGATGATGAATTCTGCAGAAACAGAAGTATGCCCTTTCTTATCTTTTGAGATGCAAAAGAACTTAAAGTATATAGAAGAAATAAATCGGAAAGATTAGTCAACCACAAGTCCTAATTTGGTTCATGCAGAGGCTGGAACCTTTGTTTTAGTTATTTTATTTTGTTCATGGTATCACAAGCATTTCCAACTATTAGTGTCTGCCTTGAGGCACTGATAGATATGGATTGCGGAGCCCTTTTCATTTCGACCAAAATCATCTCTATTTATTAAGCTTGTTAACAAAATCAATAACTCTTCTAATGCAATCAATCAATGAATCGTATTGTAGGAACTCTATTTTCTGGAAGCAGACAATACACCAACTGGTAAGTTAATACTTCTGTGTCCTTTAGAAGCTGTTGCATGCAACATTCCTTGTATTTTCATTTTGATAATTACTCATATGCAGGATCCCGATTCGCTCAAGGCATTGAGTCCTTGTCAGTGAGAACAAGGTAATGTTTCCTTGCTGAATGAAAGTAGCTTTGTTGTAATGGCTTATAATCTTTAACGGATTGATGATATTCTGCGTTGGAAAGCAGGGCTGTGGCGCAATATTTAAGAAGCCATTCTCCTGTTATGGGAATGTCAGAAAATCAACCCGAAGATCTTAGTCTTAACAAGATCTTAGAAGGAAAAACAAGGAAGTTAAGTGCTCGGATGTTCTTTGAAACACTGGTAAGCTTGTAGATCATTCTTGCAACTCTTTTGGGATGCTGTTGAACCAGTTAGATGAAGTGGTGAAGGAAATCACAGGACGCACCTTAACTAATGCATTCCTACTCATTTTTATTATCATCCAATTTTTGCTAAAAAATGTAGGTTTTGAAGAGCCATGGGCTTATCGATGTTCGACAAGAGGAGGCTTATGGTGATATTATCTTGAAGTTGATGCCAGCACTTTCAAAGGCTCAAATATGACAGTTTAATGTGCTTACTGGCCTTCATGTATATAGATACAATTCTAAATAGAACGTCGGAGGTCAAGCTTTTGACTTTCTTTTCCACCCTTTAAAGTGGCAAATAAACCATTTCTGATTATATTTTTTGATGTATAAACATTGGGTATTCAGTTATCATATTTCAGCAAATATTTATGTACAAGTGTGTAGCTAGAATTCTGCATATCCTGTTCATAACTTGGAATGAATTACAGTTGGGAAAACTGGGGAAGTAAAAGACAAGAAGAACAAAGTAGGGGTTGTGACCTACACAGCAGCAGCAGCGATGATGATGTTGCGTTCTTTGATTTGTTTGTTGCATTTTTTTTTCTGAGCTTAAGATAGCAATCACGAACCCTATCATAACTTATTGTCCTTAGCTATTGGTCCTTAAGTTTCTGTGAGATGTTAATACAGAGTTTTGGTTATCAAGCTGATATGATACATTTTTCTATATACTGTCAATAAAATATATTATTCCATCATTTACCGACCTGATTCAAACTTATTTCACACCAAATCGAATGGTTGTACAAATTTGAAGTAGTGAAAGAATGAAACGTTGAGGACAAAATCTTGCAACTACTACTACTAAAAGACACTGATTTTGCCTTTTCTGATTAACAAAACACTGCTTTGTTCCATGATGAAATAAATATCCATATGTGAAACTAGAAAAGAGACTTGAGGAACATTATTGAAAAGTTTAAATAGACATAAGCAGAGACAACCAAAGGCCGTTGTTGTTGTGCTTATAAGTGATGGGATTGGATGGTATGGTCGTTAATCTGAAGTGGAAAGAAGATTATCAATCTTGTGGTCGAGATGGGCTTCATGGTCTTCAAGGCGGGCTTTGACAGAATCATTGTTCCAGTCCCAGGAGATGAGTGTAGGGACACCAGTGAGCTTGAACCTTGAGTCAACCCTCCATGGATGCTGCGAATTCCTCCATGTTGGTCTGTCTCCAACATAAGCTCGCAGAAGTGCAACTTCATCAGCGTATGCTTCTAACTTCTTGTATATTACAGGCTCAGCTCTCACACAGTCTGGCATTCATACACCACAACCATTCCACTCTGAACAAATTAGATCTTACGGAGGTAAACTTATGCATAATCAATAGAAAAAATAGAATTGAAGAAGGAAGAGTAAGGTAGTACCAGGGCACCAACTGAGATTAGTAGAAGGATCTTTATCTGCGAGGAAAAGGATGAGATTGAATTTGAAATTGGGTGCATCTGCTCTGAACTTATCGAATACTGCGTCAAAGCTTGAGAGTGTTGCATCCACCATCTTCAACCCCATTTTGGTCTCCTGGATCTGGTTAAAACGGAATGAGAAAACTAAAAGCAATAAGATGAAAATGGAAGCCAAGAAGAAAAACGTACGTCTTCTTCTTCTCCTCTGGGTCGGTAATAATATCATATAAAACAAAATGGTAATTCGGCGTAACTCTGACGCTTCTTCTTCTTCATCTTATGGGGTTGGTTTGGTTCATCGATTCCGCCTCCATATCATCACTCGCTCATCTCTTTGGGCCAAAGCCCATCCATCTCAATCACCAAAGTAATTCCTTTTTGTTTTTAATTGATTCACAATCGTGCGAGGGAAGGAAAAGCTTTTGTGTTGGACGAATGAATAAAAAACAAGTATTGTCGTCTGGTCAAACTGGGCGTCTCCTTCCTTGGATTGGAGGATGCTTGCTCCGCAAGTTTTAAGCATCCAATTTTATTTCTCAAGTATAAAATGCTTTATCATCATCCTCAATGACACTCACCATCTTCTCAATACACGTTTAATGGCCCAGTTCTCAGATCTTTTCTGCTGCTTCTCTTCTCCTAAAGTCTCGAATGAAGAGAAGTTAGCCCAAAGAAACTCCAAAACCAAAACCTCGTCAAAGTCATCGTCATCATCAGGAGCTCCAATCGTTGTATCCTACTTTCCTGTCAATCCTTATTACTCTCGCTTGTAGTTGTTTGTATTGTATGTATGGGATTGTAACAAACCACGGCTTCGTTTCGTCGACTGGTCTCGCAGCAAATTTGTTGAATCGTGTGTTGTATGAGTTAGTTATTCGGTGTCAATTCAACCACCATCTTTATCTTCATGTTTTTAGTTATTAGTTATTATCCTAAAAGCTTATCATAAGGACAATTGTCAAGAAACGAAGATAGAGCGTGAAATTGTAGTTGCATACGCTACGGAGCAGATAAGGATGAGGTTGTTGAGACTTATATGAATTACAATATCATCAAAAATGAAGAAAAGCAAAAACAGAAAAAGAAACTTACAGAAGAAGAAGAGAAGAAGAAGAAGATGTCTCTCTTATCCACAATATTGAGATGCTTGAAGCCAAAATCGTCTTCACGCGTCTCCGACGATAACGGAAATCACACAGAAGCTGCCATTGCACCCAACTTGTATCTCGTCCGAAGGAGCCCCCCAAAATTACCTTCCAATCCACAATTCTACATGTACCTGCTTTAGTCTCCTCTCTTGTTCAATGATTCATCAGTTGTCGTCTTTTACTAATTTATCAGCAACTTCTGCTATAGATTCAAAGACTTAAAAGAGTTTGTTATTAGTGCTTCAAATAATTAAGAACAGTAAGCGACTTCTTGTATGATTGTTTGCTGTCTACTTGAATGTTAGTTCGAGTTTTCGAATCATAACACAGAATGATTAGAAATTTGACATCAGTTCAGTTCAGATTATTCCAATTTTCTTGTACTTACAACAACGTTATTCAGTTAAGCAATAAGAGTCAGAAATTCTCATGACAAAATGTACTTCACATTTAGTAAAATATGGATCAAAATCCGTTTATCGTACCTATACATGTACACGTATATGGATCTTTGTTCCGTGGATTTGATACAAAGAATTAATCAGACAATAAGCTTCTTGCTGGAACGAACCAAAAATGAAAAAAGAACCTCTCTTGAGTTACAAAAGAATAAAAAGAATGAGAACATACTATTCGATCGCTTTCATTACCACCTATATACGGCCTCCCATGTGCTAGACGAAGGATGAGATGAATAGATAAGAGGGGGATTAAGTAGCACAAGCCGCGCCAGTCATCAATGACTTGAATTATATCTGTATCCAGCTCTCTAAACAGAATGGTAGTGTTCAACGGATTCGCAGAGCCTATCTATTCATCTTCCTGCTGAAGCAAGCATTCTGTTTCACTCAAACGGTCAATGTTGGCAGTCTTCAGAATGATCACTCGGGGAAACGAGCACGTGAATCATTGCACATACATTCAGGAACTGGATACTTAGTAACATCCCTCCCGGCTTTACTCGTTCTGAGTTCTGGTTGTCCTAAGGATTCACTGTGCAATTCCCTTATGATTCGATTGAACTCTGCTTCTGGCAGGGACGAATTGAGAAAATAAGGAAGCATATGCCTTTTGTTTGGAGTTATATACTTCTTGTGTCCAGCATAGGCCCGTTGACCCTGTAGCAAGAACAAATTTCATGAATAAGAAAAGAGTATCATAAAGAAGATGAAATCAAAGTGATGATGTTGCCATACCTGGATTGTGTGACCCATATTTCCACCATGAGATGGCATGAAAATATCGCTGTTAACCGAAACTATGTAATCAATTGCCGCCATAAAGCTCGCTCGCTTTGCAAATGGTTCCAATTCACCAGGCAAGGCTAAGTCCTCCTTGTTGTATACATAAGGAAATTCCCTGGTTAATGGTACCAAAGCTTCTTTTCCACCAAGGGGTTCCCCTCCAGCCCAATATATTCTAGCATCCTCTGGAGCTCCAAGAGCTTTAAGAAGCCTACAACGTTAAAACAAGAAATAAGTTGACCAGTGTTGCACAACTAAGTGCTTGGGTTCCAATGCATGGCCTTTGTTCCATAAGGGTTGATTGCTCACCTTGTAACCTCCACAGCATTCAAGGGACAGAGACCAGAAAGTTTTCGGTCATGATAGCTCATGTTTGATTTTGCAGTTAGGAGTTCAGGCCGTCGTTTTCTCTCATTATTGACCATCTCATCATATTCACGGCTCAAACCAGGAAGACACCCAGTCCGCACCCACACATCCTTCTCAAGACGTAGATGAAGAGCAAGATAAGGTCCTCTCCTCCGCATCCTCTCAGCAAGCTTGTTCCCAAGCCCCAATATATGGGGAGCAAATTTTAGTGCATGAAATGCCACCTGAAACAGAGTAAATAAGGAATCAGGCCCCCTCTATGCCAGAATGTAACTAAACTAAAATTGGTCCTAGAGAAGTGAGATTCATAGGCTATTAATCACCACATAATAGTAGACCAACCATTATTTTACGAAGAAAAGGTGAAGCACTCTGTTGGCAATGTTATTCAGCGTTAACGGATATTCTACCCTACCTTGCATCTCAGTTTCTGAAGATCGGAAGGAAGATCTTTGGACAGCCTTGAATCGAGACCGCGTAAAAGTAAAACTCCCTCCCTGTTTATCTGCAGAGAGTAAAAATCCACCGCGTCAATTTAAAGTCTGCAGTAGATGACCAAGAGAAATTCTTTTCCAAACACAGTTACATACTGAGAAACTGGAGTAAAACAACAAGATAATAATTATGAATACCAAGAAGTACATAAAACAGCAAGATAATAATTATGAATACCAAGAATTCTTCATATATTTAACGTGGATTGACTATCAGTTGATCAAACTCAGTAATAAATATCAAATCGATCAGCGTGGACAGCTTTCTAAATATAAATGTTTAACATTTTAAAGTGAAAATCAACTTCGATATCGCAATATATCAAACACAAGATAGCAGCATTCACTACTCAGAAAAACTTGTGTGCTAAAATCTGCTGTTCAATGCAGAAATTGTTCCTCGACAAATCAATTTTATTGTGGTAAACAAACAAACTGAGTAACAACAATTTCGAAGATGCAAACAATTCAAAGGCAACAGTTGATTTTTGTTCATACCCTCTTAAGGTAACGTGAACGGATCCATTCAGGGGAAGCATGAAGTGATGTTCGTTTCTCCTCCACCGGCCTTGTCATTATGTGTGTGGACGGCAATGACGACACTATCCTTAAATCATTCCTCAAAACTTCCTTGAAGTGCTTCAAATCAAATATATCGGCAAATTCACTGCATTAAATAACTATGTTATGATGAAAAACAGAACAGGCCTTATCATAAATTGCGTCACTAATTAAACTGAAAAACGACTTTTCTTTTCCTGTTTTCTTCTGATAAAATGGGACACTCCGTCATGCAACGTGATAGTCATTGACCCAGTTGAATGACATTAAAGAAAATATTATTGCATTCGAAACTGAGACGAAAACTGAAACTTAAAAGTCCTGAATATTATCCTTCTTTTCTTTCAAATTTGGATTTTTTAAAAAAAGTTGATCTTTTCCTATCAGTTCCATTGTTCAAATGAAAAAATAGCCGTAATGAGATGATCAGAGGCTTTAAGTTCACCTTTCATCGCCCCAAATGAGATTGACTTGGAGGACAGGAACAACTAAAGCAGCACCAAGTATCCTTGCAATCACCACTGCATCCACAATCTGATTCCTTTGTTGATTCATGCCCCCAGAGACCACCACTAGTAAATACTTTCTTCTATCCTTCACAATTGCATCACTCGTTCTTCTATACTCTTGGCTAAATTTCAAGCATGGCCTATAACCCAACCCATCCGGTTGCTTCCAAAACTCACCACCTGATGAATTCCCATTCCTATTTGAGATCATAGCAGCATTCACACCTGATATTGAGCCCTGTTCCTCATTGTTAACGTCAAAGGTCCCATCTTTTGCAGCAATTTCCCTACTGTATGGAACAAAACCCGCATTCGTATTAATCTTTGGCCCATCTATTATACCCTGCACTCCATCTATTCGGGCAGTTGTAATCGTAGAAGCAATCTGCGGTGTGGTATTGGTGAGACATGGGTAATTAGGAGCGAATGGAATCAAAGGATCGAGCTTGAACCATGACTTGAGCATGCCAAGGAAAGCAAAGAGAAACAGAGCAAAGAACCAAACTCTTGGGCTTCTGTAGGAGCAGTTGAACCCAAAAAACGTGTTTCTTGATGGCTTTTTGGGTGAAAGAAGCAGAGATTGTAAGGAAGAAGCAGGTAAAGAATTGATAATCTGGGATGGCACCGAAATGTATGAAACTTTCTTAGCATTGTTCTTTGCTTTGGCCATAAAGAAAAAGAAAGAAATGAAATAGTGTTGTTTGACGTTCTCTCAAGAAACAGAGAAGCAAACTGAGAGGAGAGGAGAAGAATTAGAGAAAGAAAGGCCTTGTTAGCTAATGGTTTTACTGCAGATGAAGAGAGATGTAGTTCCTGATTATTACGAAATTTCTAAGATAGAGAGAGAGAGAGAGAATGAAACAACTCAACAAGGGAAATGGGCGGCGGGAACGCCTAAGTCTGCCTGAACAAAAAGCCTGTAGTATTAGTAAACGCGTTCTTCTTGTTTAGACGGCTTTGATATAAATAAACACAACTTCTTTTATTATTATTCTAATAATACTACACCACTTGTCTTATTAAATTAAACTTAATTAAAGAAATTGCATGATCAATTATCAAGTATTTAAATTTTTTCAAGAATCAAATCCTCTCCAGTCGTTATATGTCATTGATATTGTTTGGCTGTTGAATTATATATATAATAAAGAGAAAAGAAGGACTTGGTCAATGTGATTTGATCACAATTAAAGTGTAATAAATAGGGTTTGGTTTGTTTCTTACATCCTGGGACTGGGATGGACACCCAACTTTGATGTAGGCTGAGGCCTACCAATATTGAAGGAAGAAGGAAGAGAGGTGCAAAAAGTGTATTTAACAAAATTTCAGGAAGTATTAGGCAATTCCACGTGAATCTCTCTCATCTCAGGCCAACCCATAATATTACAGCCTGTGAAGTGCGATGGGTTCTGGTTCTGGGGCTGGAACTTTTGTTTCAATAATTGTCCTAAGTTGCCAGCTGGCTACCACTCACTCATCCATGCTGGCACCTCTGCCCTTTTACTTCGATTTCCAAGCAATAGCCCATTTGTCTTTTATTCACATTTTCAATCTTGTTCGAATCGTGAATAATAAGGTTCTAAAACATGATGGGGCAAGATTTAAGTGATGTCTTCCATTACTGAGGTGATGATGGCTTGTAACTCATTACAAGATTATTATGATAAAAAGAGTTCTATGTGACAGTTGGAGTAAAGAGATATTAGAACTTCACCGCAAATCTTAATGGTCCTTTTCCAAATCATTACCGTCAGTCAAAATCTTGTAATAATAGCACACAAATTGGTGATATCTGTAGTGTAGATATTAGTTGTTCATTACTATAGTTAGCGTCTCGGTTACGATACTCGCTTAGGCTTCAGTTACACGTAAAGGATTCTTGGGGGAGTTAGTGTTTGTTTCATGATAACATTTCATAAGTTACATTACGACTTACCATTGGTCATCCCTCAATTCAATTCAAAGTGCGTTTCATCAACCTCAAAAGTCCTTCTTTTTCATTTGTCTTTGTCACACAAAACCCACTCCGCTCCCCCCTCCCCCCCACTCTTCTTCCTTTGTTTACTTCAACCATATGTGTACAGTTGTTAAGTGATCAACCCATGCCAACTAACTAACTAAGAAATTTGCCAAAAAGTCAACAAGTTATTACTAATTCCACATCATATCAATGCATAATCCAAACCAATTACACCTACCACTTAACGTATCAAACCCAAGCCAAGATGACACCGTCAGCACCCAAATTTCTACATTTTATATTCCACCTGTACATTCTAGTTAACACCCTCATCAATTGTCTCAGATAAAATTTGCATTATCCTTCCTTCCAATGCCATTATTATTTCTATATATATTCATCAAAAACACTTGCAAATAACAATTATTGGAGAATCCACTTGCAAATAACATATATCCATGTTATATGTTCCTTGTTGTCTGTAAAAAGCAACAAAATAGCAAAAGATGGACCTTTTTATTATCGATAGCAACAAAAAAGACAAATAATATAGAGAGAGATTGAGATTTAGCATTGGATACCTGAGTTTGTAATACTTTTAATATATATATTTATCCAAGTATTTTGTTTTTGTTGTTACCAACAAGGGAGAACAGTCAAAATTAAAGTCCGTCATCCTTTGTTATTTTATTGCTTTTTCGATTAAATTACAGAAATAAACAATTGTACATCAATTATCTCCGATAAGGGGACTGTTTTACAAGCGTAATTGGATTGGAAAGAAGTGGTACACGTTAAACATGCACGATTGGTACATACCAACAAACGGAGATTACTATAATTGAAAAACATAGTTTAAAGACTTGAGGAAACTGTATTCAAATGATAATTTCGGAAGTACATATTTAACGTTTGGTATGAATTAATTAGTTTTCATCATCATCAAGTGAACCGAAGTTGGCATATTGTGATAAAATAGGGCTACATGATAGAATCTTATGCAACTTAATAAACTCGAGAAGTGTCGAGTTGGTTTCGTTGTGGTTGAGCGGGCGTTCTCACTGCTTTTGCTGTCATATTACCCATTGAAAATGGCCGTGATAAGGGATGGATTATTGGCTCATTAGTGACTAGTGACAACTATGGCTTTTTATATATTAGCGATTTCCAGATTACATATCATACCTACGTAATGAAGGTGAGAGCAGTTGTATTAGAGGTTGGACCATCCACCAAATTAAACTTTAATTTCTTTCTTTGTCATCACATTCACGCTTAATGGCTCCAAACCCTTTGTGTAGTTTTCAACTTTTACTGGACACTTCCTTCTACTCTCAATTTGCTTGTGCTTTCCTCAATTCTCAATCAAACTTCCATTTTGTCAAGAGTTTGTTTAAGTGGAACAGTTTATGGATCAAGGACATTTAAGATATATATAGTGATATAACATATGATAAAATAGTCTTCGATTTTTGTCCTTTTGTCTATTTTTCCTTCCCCTTCCCTTTTTTTTCCCCCTCATTTGGGAGCTGAAACATTATTCAGAATAAGTACCTTCCTAATAAAATTTATTTAATGTAATGTATACTAACATTTAAACTTCATAAATAAATGATCTACATAAGCACCAATTAAAGTATACCTTTAAATGTTAGCTTGACTATTTGATTTAAACTTCATATTTATGTTTTTAAGTTATTGGAAATAATCTCTCTATTAATTAAGAGTAAGATTGTGTACTACTGAACTTTTCAAGACCTCACATATTAGCAAAATTTTTATTAGATGTTGTTGTTGTACTTATATTTTAAGTTACAATATACAATGTCAATAGATCCCTGATGACTACATGTAGATGCAATGTCATATTAGCTAGATTTGGTAAATAAGCAAGACTTCGTAAAAGTCTAAGTTAAAACACAAAAGGGTTTCTTGAAAAAGTCAATAAGGGGAGTTACCAACCCTACATCCATTAATATGTACAATCGGGCGCATTTATGATTCTATATGCGCATAAATATATGCAGTTCTCTACTATCATTTACAACATTTTTGTTCCTACTTAACCCAACAACACTTTGGAAAAGAGATTAGATAATTGCATATATATTGATTGGGCATTTAGTATAGCTTATGAAAAAAAGAGGGTCACGGGTTGAATTATTAGTTGTGATGATGCCTAAGTTGATAATCATTATCGTATCACTTCCAACTGCTCTAATAGTTGATAATTGTTTTCAAAGAAGTTGTTGGTTGCTTTGGGTGCTAATTGCATAGGTTAAAAATAGATAATCTAGAAGAGAACAAGCGGAAGTCTTCCTAATATCAAAAGAAAGACCGAGAGCAGTTTGTTAGTTGAGACATCACAATAAAGGACTAGCTGAAGACACCCTTTTTTTTAATTGTAATTAGGAGAATGGAAAGACGTAATGGCTGATGGGTTAGTGCGCAGGAAATGAAGCACGACTAATGCCACACATAAGAATATAACAGTTGGGCAAATTGTGGCTTTGCCATGGTACATGAGGGGGAGTATGAAAGTTAACAAAGCCTTCCAAATATATGGCTATGGAAGGTCACTTCACTTCAATTTGATAAAAAAGAAAACAATAATTAATCAAGCATGTTCAAAACTGTCTTTCATGTGAGTATTGTCTCCACCTATGACATGTCCATTTATGTTGTTTGTTTTCCTGCTTTTTTGTATGTATATTGAATAAGGGTCCATCTATATCGTGCTTTCTTCGACAACTTATGATCATACTAAATTTGAAGCATTTACCATTCTTTGGATAACATCTCTCTTTCCATCCATTGTAACATTTGTATATTATATCACCGTTAACTATTTAATTTTAAGAATTACTTTTTTTTGGCCCCAGATGTTAGGTATTATTATTAATTTGTACTATATCTATTAAAAACAACCTCTCAATAATGTAAGAATGACGTTGAGTACTATTAAACTTTTTTTCAGATCCCGCATTTCATCAAAAATTTTACTGAATATTTATTGTGCTGCTTTGTTTTCTCACATTCATTTAATATCTTTTTCCTAAAATTTTTATTATCACGTTTGGTTCATTTTTTTAAGTAGTTAGGAAAGTAAATACTTTCCTAATATAGGGAAAGTAATAACCCTTTACTTAGATTCTAAATCTCACCACCTTCCTTGATATTTAGATTACTTTCCTTAAGAATTTAATATAAAAAATACGCTAATAAAAAAAGCCCTTCTCTCTCAACTCTTTTATAAAACCTACCTCCTTTTCAACTTCTCTCTCTCAACTCCCGTTAGCAGGATTAACGTCTGAGATCAACAGGTCACAGGTGCCTCTGAACTCTGACCACTTTGAACTTTAGGTATAATAATGTAATGAAACAAGAACTCCTTTGTTATTTGTTTCATGGTAGTAACTAGAAATTTTTTTTCTTATAGCATGGTAGGTACTCGATGAAATGCTTTTTATAAAAGCTGAAATAGGGAACGGGAAAAATTTAAATTTTTAACTCTACTGGTGATCTTATACTGTTTTGCAAAAAGTGTAACCTCAAATATGCCAGAATTATACGGTTTCATGGAAGAAGCAATATCTCTGTGCCTTAGACCTTTATTTTTAATCTTGGACTATGTCGAATGCCTTGATTATGGTGTTTTTAATTTGACTAAATTTAACAGTATTATATGATTAGTATTATATGATTAGAATATCATAAATAAAAAATTGACATTTAATAATATAACTTGTATTACAAATTAACATTATTCAACGATTTCAATTTTTATTTAATTTATAGGGATATAATTGAAAAAACAAGTCAAAATTAAATTACGTTTTTATGAAATATTGTACCATACCAATCACTAAAATAAGAATTCACCTAACTTTTTTATTAGAATTCTTATAAATATCCAAACATGTAAATATCTTTACTTTCCATATATTTAGTTTTTGAAAAATCAGATTCTAAATTTACTTTACTTTTCTTCCAACTAAACAGACCTCAAAAAAATCATTATAGGTAAAAATTTTAATAGTTTCTTTACTCAGTTGAGAGCTTTTCCTTGTTCATTTTTCATATAAACATGCACGTTTATGCTTGTTGCAACACTCAAGAATGGGCCAACATCACTTCACCATTTTGGTAGGCTCCCACTTCCCTATCACAAAGTGATGGTCCACAAAGAGTGAATTTTGCAACCATTACTGTTTCAACCATATTTTTATTATTCATAATATAATTAATTATCAATATAAAAATCAATTATCGGTAGTATTGATGATATAAGTCACGATATGAGGAATGGAAAACAAAGATTTAATCAAGGTAATTAATTCAAAGAAACTTGATTATTACTTTCCATATCCGATAAAAATTTGCTTTCAGGCGATACATTCAAGATAACTACTGCAGAATTGGATAATGATCTCCTATATAATTCTCACCATTTCATTCCCCCAAGTCCTGACCAATGTACACAGACAACAACATTATTGCATAAACAATTATTGTCTCTTTGGATTCCTATAAGTGTTTTTCTTTAGCAATTTTCGTTTTCTAAGAACACCATCTTGGGCAAAAATGTTCGCATATGGTATAGCCGTTACCCATGTGATAAACTGAAAATTCCCATGTGATGACACAGTTCTAGGGTCAATCCCGACATATATCGATTGCAGAAAAATAAAAGTGCATTGTAGATCTCTAGGTAGAAAGCAAATCTAAGGGAAAACAAATAATAATACTGAGATAACTAATGGGTAAGTTTGAGTTATATAAGTGGATGAGAAGTGAACGAATAATTCTTCATGGTACTAAGAATGGCTTCGCTTCTTCGATGTTGACTATCATGGATACAGATAGACACATGAAGGCATGGATCAAAGTTATGAAGTGGGTCAGTTTGGTACTTTGGTTGCCACTTTAGGATACAGAATGGCGTCCTCCGGTTATGATTAAAAATAAAACAATGGTGTCCACTGTCCACGACGATCATCCTAATGGGTGGTCTTGATTTGTTTAAGCTTGGGAAAGTGTGCAGAAGTAAGACTATCCCCGTAATAATATGGGGATAAGTAGAGTTACGACAAACCAGGATGCATGTTCATGCATGAGTAGTACAAAACAAGATAAAGGAACATTTGGAGAACCTTACCAAAAAAAAAAACAGAAGGAACATTTGGAGAAGAAAAAGAAAAAAGAGGTTGCAGTGTAATGGATTGAGGAAGCAAGAGAAACCAAGCCCACTCTTTTCTTGTGAGCTCCGTCTCCTCCACTCACCACTCTACCCATGTGCGTTTGCGTTTTCTTCTATCACATCATATCAACTAGATTAGTTAGTTTCTTAGCACTCAGCAATGCCGGCCTCGGCAGCACAAATGATATTTGCTGGGGTTAAATTTATAGGGCCTAGAGTTAAAATTAAAAAAAATTCATTAAAATTTTAAAAAATTAAAATTATTCATGAAAAAGGTTAAAAATTGAAAAGTCAATAAATCTGTTTGATGATGATGTCTATACACCAAAAGGTTTCTTGATATTCGGGGACGGATTTAGAAAATTTTTTAAGTGGGAGTAAAATATTTAAAGTACTCTTATATTATTGGAAAAGATACAAATATTTGTATATTTGATAAATAGAAAATTACATCATTGTCTTGAGCTTCTTACATATAAGTATATAACCTATTATAATCGTTTCCTACAAGTCCCCATATTTTAATATCGCTGTAAAATTTTCTCATTGTCAATACTATTGAAGATATCTTTTTAATATATATGATCTAACAGTCATTTATCCAAGAATTTCCCATCTGATTGCGCAAGCGATGTTTCACTATCTTCATTACAGAAAATACTCTTTCCATCGATACAGTAGCGATAGGCAAAATCAAAGCTAATCTCACAAGTAAAAACACCAAAGGGTACACAATATCCTTTTTTGTTTCAACTAGCTTCTTGGCAAGATCACTAATCTCATTTAATATCAAAATTTGATCATCAAATTACATATGAATAATATATAATTGTCAAGTTGATCACCAAGAATAATAAGCTCTACTTTAGAGAAATCAGAAGGATAAAATTCAGAAAGTTGAATCAATTTTTGCTTATCAAAAGCATAAAAAGAGTCATTTGGATTCAAGCATGCCACACAAATAAGCAATATGGTATTTACCTCATTGAAGCGATTGTTAAGCTCTTGAAGTTGCATATCAATCACAGTGTAAAATAATTCCATTTGATAATGATGCAAATTCGTCATTTTTGTGCATTTCACCTTGACCTTCCCCAATGTACAAAATTTTCATCTATATTTATAATGGCAATATCATGGTTCTCACAAAATGAAGATGATTCATCAAATAAGGACTGTCACCCATCATCCCTCGTCATTTGTAGTCGTTGTTTGGAAACTTTAATCAAAGAAATTGCATTGATAATGTCTTGATCTTTCCTTTACAATGCTTGAGATAATTCATTTGTGATGCCCAAGATTTTTTTCATCAAATGCAAGCTAAATACAAATTTATAAGATTGGATAGAATCAAGCAAAGCATATGCTTCACCTTTTTGCTCTGAAATTATGCCCTCTTCCATAATGATCTCTAGAACATCAACTATGGAGTCAAACATCACGATTAAGCTTGATAGTGATCCATAATGTGTGCCTTAACGTGTGTCACCTGGTCTTTGAAGAGAAGTTTCTTGATGTAAACCTTTACCACTTGAAAGTTCACCATTTTTTAGCCCTTCAACAGTCTTACTAAATTGCTTCTCACGAAGAATTTCTTTTACAAAAACCTCTAATTGCATTTGATAAGCTTGAGATTGGGTTAAACAACAAAGCAACATGTACATGATTCTTGGCCACCGCTACAAGTGCTAATTGCAATTGGTGAGAGAAACAATGAACATAGTGAGCTGAATTTTTTTCTTTTAAAATCAAAGTCTTCAAACCATTAATCGCTCATTGCATATGGCTAGCTCCATCGTAGTCTTGCCCACTTAGAAATGATATACTCAATCTATGCTTTGAAAATAATTCATCTATTGCAAACTTTAGTGATAAAGAGGTAGTATCACTAACATGAATAACCAAACCAAACCAAACATACTCAAATCCCGCTTAAGCAGGGTATGGGGAGGGTAAGATGTACGCAATCATACCCGCATCTCTGATGAAGATACAGAGACTGTTTCTTGATAGACCCCCGGCTAAGGTAAGAGCAAAAACAAATAACAACAAATAAACCAACACAAACAAACACATACAAGCAACAAAAACAAATACAAGAAACAAACCCAACAAACAAAAAAACAAACAGAGCAGACCAATGCAAGTACCTCACTGTATAAGGATAACAATATATGTGTATGCATGGGGACTATAACCTATAGAATGCACATGAAACTAAAAATATATACATACATGAATATGTAAATATGTGAGCCAGCATAAGCAGATATAAAGAAGAATTGAAATGAAGAATTTAATGTAATAAAAATACCAATAAAATAAAATAAAGACCAATAAAATAGAAATACACTAGGTACATACTATATATAATTACATACATATTTATATACACATATACTTCTTATATGGCCTATTCCTGATCGAACGTCGACGATCTATTACAGCAGAGGTAGAACCTAATCATCTCTTATAGGAGACTCTAATTCCACCCTAAACGTTTTCTACTTATCATAGGCAGAGGTCGTATCCTCATGGGGCTTCAGGAGGAGGGCAAGTGGTCGTGCGGAAGTACGGTCGACCGGCAAACATACTATTCGCCGAACTAGGTGGCTACAACCAAGTTATAGCCCTTCGACTCTGTGAAAGGCTACATATAGGAATGACAGGTCGAACACGGATGGCATTTACTACTATAGACCACTCTAAGTGTCTACCTGTATATCGTTGTCTTCCACACTCCAGATCACAGGTTATGTGCTCAGAGTAGTCTAAAGTCCGCTTTACCCCTCACGCCCCTGTGCATCCTATATGTCTAATATCGAAATTCTGCGGTGCCAACTGTTTCTATCGGATGTCATATCCTCATATAGATTTAACGCTTGTAGGTTCAATCTAATCTGCACCTCCCATGTCCTCCTTAGCCTCTTTAGACCTCGCGTTCCTTCTACATGAATCCCTTCAACTCGCCTGACTGGTTTCGTCACACTTCTTCTGCGCACGTGTCCGAACCATCGTAATCTCCACTCCCTCAGCTTGTCTCCGATAGTCGCGATGCCTAACTTCTCTTTGTACACCCTATTTGGTATTCTAGTTAACATCGTACAACCACACATCCATCTCAACATTCTCATCTCCGCTACTTCAAATTTTCGCACTTGCGCCACCCTCATAGGCCAACATTCAAAACCATAAAGCATAGTTGATCGTATTGTCGTTTTATATAATTTTCCTTTCAGCCTTAGATTTTCGATCACATTGGACTCCAGTTACCGCTCTCCATTTCACCTATCCAGCTTGGATGCGATGAATTACATCGCTCTCAAAATCTCCATCCTCTCGTATGATAGAACCTAAATATTTAAAATTATCCGTTTGGGTTAGCGAGTGAGTTCCAATCCGAACTTCTGGTCCGTCATCTTTTGAACTCTGTGCAAAATTGCATGCCATGTACTCGATCTTCGATCTACTTAACCGCAGACCGTTTCACTCCAAAATCTGTCTCCACATCTCTAGCTTCCTATTAACTTCTTCTTTCGTCTCTCCGACCAATACAATGTCATCACATCTTGTATATCCTGCGTGATGACATCTATTATAAGTGCAAAAAGAAATGTGCTTAAAGTTGAGCCTTGATGTAACCCTATATCTACCGGAAAATACTTTGTATCTCCCATTGGCGTGCGCACACAAGTTCAGTGGCCTTGTACATATCCTTTATAGCCCTAACATAGGTACGATTAACGTTCTGCGCTTCTAAACATTTCCAAATGACTTCTCTTGGCATACTATCATATACCTTCTCTAAGTCAATAAAGACAATATGTAAGCTCCAGCTATACTCTCTATATTTTTCCATCAGTCGTCGTAATAGATGGATTGTTTCAATAATTGATCTCCCAGGCATGAATCCAAATTGATTCTCTTTCAATTGTACTATTTTGCACAATCTTTGTTCAATAACTCGTTCCCATAGTTTCATAGTATGGCTTAGGAGTTTGATGTCTTTATGGTTTCCACATTCTTGTGTGTCTCCCTTGTTCTTATAGATCGGTACTACGACGCTACTTCTCCACTCCTCTGGCATTCTCCCCGTGTGCAAGATAGCGTTGAAAAGAGTGGTAAGCCATTGTACCCCCACCTCGCCTACACACTTCCACACCTCAATAGGTATCTGGTCAGTGCCTACTTCTTTCTCTCTTCCCATCTTACTAAGGGCTTCTTTCACCTCCTCTTCAGAGATTCGTCTAACATCATCTCACTGCGTATCCTGGGGTCGCTCTTCTTCTCGACTCTCTATACCAGTGCCTTCATGTCGCATCTCGTTAAACAGGCTAGTGAAGTAGGCTTCCCACCTGTTTTTAATGCCTTGATCTCCCAAAAGTGTTCTCTCATCTTCTCCTTTTATATGCCTAACGGTGTCGATATCTTTACTCTTTCTGGCACGTGCCTTAACGAGCTTATATATATCGTGTTTGCCTTCTTTAGTATCCAATTTTCGATACACCTCTTCATAGGCCTTTGTTTTTGCCTCTGAGACTGCTTTTTTCGCTTCTAATTTTGCATATCGGTAGTCTTCCCTTCTTTGGACTCTCTCTTGCACATCAGTAGTTGCCATCAATCTTTTGAGATTTTCTTGCTTTGCTTTAACCTTTATCTGTTCCTCGTCGTTCCTCCACCACGATTCCCTATCTATTCTCCTTTTGCCAGAGGTAACTCCTAACAACTCCTTTGCCTGTTCTCAAATAGTTGTAGATATGACCGTCCATAAATGATCTGCCTCCCCTACGTGTTCTACTACGCAAACTGGAGTAATGACATTTCAAAAGTTTACTATCGTATCTCCCTTGAGATTTTTCTAGAGTATCCTTTCTCGCTGTGCTCGAGCAGGTTCTCTAGTCCTATGTCTCCATACAACATCTGTAACTAATAATAGATGTTGCAACACCACAATTTTCTGTTGGGAGCACCCTGTAGTTTCTATAACTGCGTCTGTCCCCTTGACATACAAGAACGTAATCAATTTATGTATTTCGTCCTCCACTCTGAAAAGTGATTAAGTGCTCATCTTTCTTCTTAAAGAAAGTATTAACCACTATCAGGTTATGTGCTAATGTAAAGTCTAACAGCTCTCTGCTGTCGTTATTCCTTACATCAAATACGCTGACGTGACCATTGAAATCTCCGCCGATGAAGATTTTTTTGTCTCTAGGAATGGTAGTTACTACATTGTCTAACTTATCTCAAAACTCCGTTTTCTCACTATCCTCTAACCCTACATGGGGTACATAATTACAAACTATATTCACCAACTCGAGTCCTACAACTAAGGTTATCGTCATAAGTCTATCCCCAAATCTCTTCACCGCCACTACACTGCCTTTGTATTACTCTGACACCATAATTCCTGCTTCATTTCTCCTACTTTCATTCCCTGAATACCACAGTTTATACCCTCTAATTTCCTTTTCTTTCTGCCCTTTCCATTTTGTTTCTTGAAGGCAGACGACATCGACTCTTATTTTCCTAAATACATCGACAAGTTTGAAAGATTTCTTGTTCAAGGTCCCCACATTCCAAGTACCGACATGTAAACTTACATCCTGCACCCCCGCTCGCCTTGGCCCCCTACTTCGCCCCCTAATCACTGGATAATACCAATAAATCAGTCAAGCATGCATCCTTTTGCATTCACATAACTTAAAATAATAGTTAATTGTTCTTTGATTGAGATGTCACGAGACTCATCAATAAGGATAGAAAATAACCCACCTTGAAGATCATTAATAATGGCATTAGAGGTTTCAATTGCAGCGGCTTTGACAATATCCTTTTGTATGTCAGGAGCAATGACTTTGAGATTTCTGCGGGCATTGTTTAAAACAACATTGTTGATAGCTTCATCATGGTCAGCCAAGAATTGTAAAAGTTGAAGAAAATTACCATTATTACTACAATCCACTGATGTAGTGAGTTGGGTATGATAGTCCTTTCGAGCTTGGTTTGATTGATTAGCATAAGCAACTTGAATATGCTGTTTTTGATTCATCAAATCTTGACATTTCTTCTGAGCTATATTGTGAGAGCTATTAGGACCTCCTACATGAATATGAAATATGTCTTTTTTCTTCCAATTGTTAAATCCATCAGTAACAAAAGTATCACTGCTTGCTTGACTTCCAATATCCGGCCTAAAAAGATAGCAAGATAAGCAAAATGTTGCATCTTTTGTAACATAATACTCTAACCAATTGGCGTATTCTTTAAACCAAGATGGAGCAAATATGTGATAAATATTTCCAAGTTTTCTTTGTGGAAATTATGCTCAAAAGGTTGACAAGGACCCTTTTGCAAATAAGCTCTTCGTATTCTATCATGGTCATTAGGATAATAATCTGAACTTTTTTTCCACAATCCAGGATCAGACTGAAGATCATCTAAATTGACTTCTAAATGAGGATGCTTTAAAATGTAAGAGGTCTTTTGAGAAATTTGTCCATAACTGAAATCAAAGTTAAGTAATTAGAGAATATATCATGATATACAAATAAAATATGTACATAAGAACATGAAGAAAAAATAATGTTGTAAGAAAAAAAGTTTGTTTAAGAACCAACAACAACATTATTATCAAAACGAAAAAAAAACTACATTTGCTAATCCATCACTGTTTTCAATTAATTATAAATTTCATATTTGATATTTCTACAACCCCCATTTTATTTATTTTCCTTAAGTACTCATTGTCTCATTGCCCATTCATCAGTTCAAAAAATTTGTTATTTGCTCTCTTTCCTTTTTGTCTTTAAATTGGTAAGAATCATTGAATTTCTTCCTATGTGTTTTGAATTACTAATTTTCTTCTTTTCTTTCTTTTGATTATTTTACTAATTAGTAAAATGCTACAATGACTCAATGAGTTTCACATATCCACATAAAAAGATATTCTAAAAGTATCATATGGGAACAAATTGAATACAAAATAAACAAAAAAATTATTTATTCACAAAAATTAAATAATTAAAATTATTTGAATAACACTTTACATAGATGCAAAATATGAAATACACAACCAAAAAGTAAAATTTTCATATATATAAAGAAAAAGCAATCAATTAAATACTGAAAAAATAGAAGGGAATCAATTAACTTATTATTTAAATGCAGAATTTATGACAAATGTTGATAGTTACTTGTTACTTTGATGTGCATAACTCAAAGATTGAACTTGGAGAAGATGAAAGCTTTGGGTGTGGTCCTTATTGAGTTAGGTGAACAAGAAGCCAAAAAGACAAAAAGTAGTGTGCTAAAGAAACCAAAAGGGTAAAAAAAATCTCAATAAAAAAAAGTCAATTAAGAATGTAGTTTTTATCTCTCTATTTGTAGGCTTTCATTTAAAAAAGTCATGGGCCCAAATAATAATAATCTTAACAAAAATGAATGGGCTCAGATTTTATTTTTTATTTGATATCTTAATATATCTAAAATTTTTATTATTAATTTTTTGTCGCCAATTAAATTAATGAGGGCAAAATTTTATTTTTTATGGGATCAAAACTTAAAATAATAACATTTAAAAATTTTATGTTGATATTTTAACATGCAGAAACTGAAAAAAATGAATTCCTTATTTTTTATTGAATAAAGTAAAAGAGGAGTTTAGTTCCAACCATTAATTGAGATATATGCTAACATAGTTATTGACATTAATATATTTTATTAATATAATAATATTTGATCCTAATATATAATTAGAATTTCAATCTTTGACTCTTCGTTTAACTCCAACTGTCAATAAAAAGTTTCGATGGCCTCTCTATAGGGTTAATGATTTTTTGAAGAGTATAATTAAAAAAATCAATATTTTAAATGAGTAAGATAAGATCTCAACTAGGATGAACTGAGCTGTAATGAACCCACAAGTAATTATATTAGAATGGATAGACATTAATCTAAAAGTACATACTAAAAAATTGAAAAAAAGATAATTATTGTGACATTTTTGTAATATTTGATATTTTCTTAAAAGAAAGTATACATTCATGCATATTATATCTTTATCCATGGTATATAATAGTCCACCTCTCTTTTGGCGCTTATAATTATTGTGGATATGACAATTGTTTTGTTGAAGAATAAATTTGGACAATTAAAGACATTTAAAAGTTTTTCTAGATTCTTATTTAATTCAAAGACGTTGAGGTTGTTGAATGATAATGAACTAAGAGAAATTTTCACTAAATTTACAACTACTTTTTCTTATAATAATATGTCGGATGTGGATTTAGATAGTATTTTTTATAATTAAAAATGTTACAAATGACCTTGATCCTATTTGATAATCAGTTAATTGCATTAGCTATTAGTTGATTCTATCAGCGGTTAGCTGATAGCGGATTATATTAGCTAGTTTAACTAGTGAATAACATCAACTGCTTATTAAAGAAATTTGAAAATTAGTTGTTTAGTATTGTTTGTTTATGTATAAAATGACTTACAAGGGCATGCCTTAAAAAATTATAAGCAAATGAGTATTAATATTCTCATAAGAATATAGAATTTAGATATTTAATTTTACAAAAATTAAGTTTATAACTCTAATAAAAAGCATGGAACATATAATAATAATAATAATAATAATAATAATAATAATAAAATAAATAAATAAATGATCAATTTATTAATTTAATTTAATATTTTTTATAATTTATAAATTAATTAAACAATTTTAGTAAATTAATAAATTTTCATAAACTGAAATAAATAAATAATTTTTAATTAATTTTAAATTCTCATGGATATTTTAATTAAACCACATTTCAAATTTTTAAGTTTTATTCATTTTAACTAATATTATGACAGTTTAATATCAATTGAAAATTTTAAACTTTAAATTTCTTACCTCGTCTCTGATCTTTAAAATATTGGTGTTAAGAATTGGAGGCCAATTTGTAAGTTTTATGAAAAAATTAAAATTAAAATGATAAAAAACCAAAAAACAATAACAGACGTGACTCTTATGTCAAAAAATTAAAATTAAAATGATAAAAAAGAAAAAACCAAAAATAAAGTCACGGGCGTGATACTTCTTATGTTACATCTGTGAAAATTCCTATCACGCGAGTGACAGGAATATTTTGGGAGCAAAGTAGCAATAAATTAAAGGGTATAATTGACCTTTTATATATTACATTTTCAGTTGTTGAGCAAAACACTTATATACAGGAACGTTTTTAAAATCAGCTGATTGGGTTCAACCTTCAACCCAATCAGCTGGTTATCAAGTATGATCAATCAACTAAAAGCTTTGAAACCGCTAAAAATTTGCTAATAAGCTATTGTCAAATAAGTTAACATCGTATGTCGAAATTCTTGAATTTATTAAAATTACTGATTATTATCCAATTGTTTTAATTGGTTATCAAATTCTTTTGATTATACTGTGATTATAACATTAGTTAAAATAAGTTTTCTAAAATTAAAATTATTAAAAACCTAATTAAAATTATAAATGTCATGAGAAGAGTTAAATAATTTAGTTATTTTATATATTGAGAATGATTTAAATTTTAACAATAAAAATATGTTTTTAATATTATATATTGTCGACTTATTAGTTTTTGTTTTTTTACTTTGTCTTCAATTTATAAAATGTTAGAAACGACCTTAATACTTAGCATTCCATCTTTTCTGATCGTCCACGTTCTTTAATTTTGTCCACGAGCCTGAGTAAAACGATCAATGGAAATCGTTTACAACACCTTAATCTTTCGTTAATGGTTATCAATTATTAATTTTTTATAAAATTTATTTCAAATGAATACTAAAAGATGAAGTTGTAGTTTCAGTATAAAGTAAAACTATTTACAATTAGAATATGAACCCCTTTTACTAATACCCTGTTTGGTTGGATGTTAATTAATAAAACGAAAGGGAACGGTTTATAATGAAATGAAATTTAATATAATGATACGTTGTTTAGGAAGGATGGAAGGGGTTATAATGTAATGTAATGAAATGCTGTTTGGATGATGGATGGAACAGAATGTAATGTATAATAAATGACTATTATATCTCATATATTAAAATGATTATTGCAGAAAGTTTATTATTTTATTATTAATTATATATAATTTATTATTAATTATATAAAATTATTATTATTAATTATTTAATAAATTTTATTTTATTTATTTTATTTTATTCCATATTATTTATATTTAAAAATAATTTATTTATATAGAAATATATACAAACAATTAAAGAATAATTT
>JANQBM010000004.1:0-32617 GCA_025594535.1 Erythroxylum domingense | reverse complement strand
CTTTTTCTTATTATTCATTTCAGATAAAGACGTATTACTACAACTTAATTGAACCTAAACAAGCTTCGTAAAGGTCTTCTTTACATTACATTTGGAGATTTCCTTAGTTTTCTTTATTCTCTCTTTTGGCAGTCCGCAACAAGTATCTTGTTTCATTTGTTGGTTAATTTCCCTCCTACATATTTATTGTTATGCAGCTCTTTTTTAAGTGCCTATAACCGTAAAAGTATAAAAATGTGGAGGTTCAAACCGTTTATGCAAAAGGAAGCAACAGGTCTGGAAGGACGGTATGTAGATGTTGGGAATCTAAAGATTCAAATACGAAATGCTATAGCAGAGGGAGGGTTTTCATGCGTTTATCTTGCCCGGGATGCCCTGAGTCCTTCAAAGCAATACGCATTAAAGCACATGATGTGCAATGATGAAGAATCTCTGGAACTAGTGAAGAAGGAGATCCATGTGATGAAATCGTTGAAAGGGCATCCCAATGTTGTCTCTCTTCTCGCCCATGCCATTTTGGATATGGGAAGGACCAAGGAAGCCCTCCTTGTCATGGAATTTTGTGACAAGTCTCTTGTTACTCTCATTGACTCTAGAGGTGCTGCTGCTTTTTTTGAGGAGAAACAGATCCTCTCCATTTTCAGAGATGTTTGTAATGCAGTTTTTGCTATGCATTGCCAGTCCCCACCTATTGCTCACAGGTAACCAGTTGCATACACTCATGCTTTAGTCCTTGCTCTACTTATATTGAATTTTGTGCGGGCTGTATCTATAGTTTGGTTGCTATTACACTCTTGATTTATATTAGATTTTTTAATATGGACATAGTGTAGAGTCCACTAACAATAATTGGGCTTAGGTTAACCATTATCAAAATGACTAGAACTGGTCATTTGGATAGTTGACTCTTACCACTTATAAACCCTTTAACATTTTCATGTTTAATTAATACTATGGGATACTTTAACACTTCCCCTCAAGTTCAACTAAGATTGGACATCCATTTGTCAGTTGAAATAAACGCAATGGTAATCGGACCGGGCCGCTAGGACTGGACATCCAAACGGACAATCGGGAAATTAATAATCCGTACTAAACTTGGTCTGATACCATATTAGAATTTTTAATATGGGTAGAGTGTAGAGTCTATTAACAATAATTGGGCTTGGGTCAACCATTGTCAAAATGATTAGAACTAGTCATTTGAATAGTTGACACTTATTATTTATAAACCCTTTAATATTTTCATGTTTAATAACAATTTATACTCGTGAATTATCATTAGGCTGTCAACTTGGCTCTTATTTTGGTGCTATCAGGGAATCCATTTCAAACTGTTAAGCTTCCTTTGTCAGCAGAGACAACTTCTAACATGTTAGGAATCTAATAGCAGTTAACACTCTTAAGAGCTTCGCTACTGATTCTCCTTCCCTGTGTGTCTAACATACTTCTTATGACTATTTTTTTTTAAAACAACTTCTATAGAGATCTAAAAGCTGAGAATCTTCTCCTGGGCTCCGATGGATCGTGGAAGTTGTGCGATTTTGGAAGCTCTTCTACCAATCACAAACGCTTTGAGAAGCCTGAAGAAATGGGTATTGAAGAAGACAATATCAGGAAACACACTACCCCTGCTTATAGAGCCCCAGAGGTTTCCTAAAGAACTAAGCTTCATGAAATATTTCAAAAATGCCTATGTTTGTGTGTGTATGTGTGCATGTGCACGTATGAGCTTGTGGAATTTTATCTTAAGATGTTTGATGTCATGCTTCATTCATTTCCTGATTTAGATGTGGGATCTGTTTCGGAGGGATATAATCAGTGAGAAGGTAGATATCTGGGTAAGTTGACATGATTTCTTATTTTCACTGGATCATGAACAATTTAGCAATTCCCAATCATGGAAAAGGTGATGATGCCTCGTGATTTTTCAGGCTCTTGGGTGTCTACTCTTTCGCATCTGCTACTTCAAAAATGCATTTGATGGAGAATCAAAGCTCCAAATTTTAAATGGGAATTACCGCATCCCAGATGTACCCAAGTACAGCTCAGTGGTAACAGACTTAATCAGAGACATGCTTCAAGCTTCACCAGATGACAGACCAGACATCACGCAGGCAAGCGCTTTGCTTGATTGGCAATTCATCTCCATGAACTTAGGTTAGTTTTAGATCAGTAACATCAGTGGCATTGTAATATGAAGAGATTCTAACTTTTTTTCTTACTGATGGTGGGATTCTCCCCGTGATGACAGGTCTGGTTTCGTGTTAATGAGCAGTTACCAGCTAACTTACAGAAGTCATTGCCTGATAGGCCACCTGAAATGCAGTCAACTGTTGTGCATGAAGGTTAGTAAATTTCCTATCGAACTGAATCACCTTGTTTATTGAGTATATAAGTTAATCAGTTTTTTAGCTTAGCTGTAAGCTTTGTTTTGTTGAAGATAACATTTCAAACATAGAACAAAAGAAATGCTTAGTACGTGTTTTACTTTTCAGTAGAATTCTAGATATGATGGACTTGATAGCTTCCAAGTGAAATGGGGGTACCTGTGGGTGTGATTTTGGTATCTTTATAACAACTTGTTAGGTGCTTCGAAGACAGCAAATAGGTCGCCACCAATGCCTCACAGAAGTCCACCACCCCCACCTTCATCTGGGGTTGAAAGAGATGCAGCCCAGCTTGGTGTGTTCTGGTCCACGCAGCATGCAAAGGAGTCTGTCTTTGTTGAAGAAAAGAGCAGACCTAAGTTTGATGAAGAACCTATAAATAGCAAATCAAGAAGTCAACCAGAAAATAACGCTTCACATAATAAAAGTAGCCCTCTGAGAGACGGAAATGCACATAGTCTTGGCAGTCAGAGAAATGTGAAAGGTAAATCATACTTTTCTGTGGATGGTTTGTCCAAGGACGTTGAAGTAAATTTCTTCAGCAAAGATGTAGACACTGGCATGGAGAAGCCAAAAGTGTCAAAAGCTGATGGTCCTTCTCTATTCGGTAATGAGTCTTTTAATACTTTTGTCGCCGATTTTGACAATAATAAGCTGAAGTCCGGAGTTAGTAACATATCATGTGGAACCGACGCATTAGAGGCTGAAGTAGAGAGGCTTAAAGAACAGCTGAAGCAGGCAAATTTTGAGAAAGCTGAAATGACTTCCAAATTTGAAAAGCTATCAGCTATTTGCCGGTCTCAGAGACAGGAGATAAATGAGCTCAAGCAAGTTCTAGCTGCTAGAACTCCATCCCCTAATAAATCTCACGTGTCCCCAAGAATTCAATCCTCTGTAACTGCTGCGGTAATGATTTGCGCAATGCATTGCTGTGTATGCATGTCCATCTATTCATGTTGCTAACAATATGTATATTTGCTTGCACAGCAAGAAAAACCAGAGAGGAATACCCGAGGAGCAGAGCCTAAACAATGGCAGGCTTTTTCAGATGATCCCGAGCCTTTCTCCGATGGTCGGATCCCCCGGTCAGTGCGTTCCAAAAATGTGAATCAGAAGAAACAGGGTGCTCCATTGACTTCAGATTTTGACTCTTGGGGCTTTGAAACTGAGAGGTTTTCGGCCGCTCTTGGAGCAAGTGGTCAGGTACCAAGACCCACTATTAACAGTGAAGGAATGAATTCTTCTCAGTACTCCGGTGGGCCAAAGGTTGTAGAGAACCAACCTGCCACTCAACCTGCCGGATGGGCTGGCTTCTAGCTCAAGCTGCAGACGAAGAAAGGGGGGGTGTTGGAAGTCATTGGTGTAGTGGCCTTTGTTGTGTTTTTGCCAGTGGATATTTTACTGTTCCGGTGATAATTAAGTGTGTTCTTAGACTACAGTTGTAAACATTTCTGCATTATCCACAATTCCGAGTGAAATAGTGGATTATAAATCATATCTTTGGTGGTTACGAGTGAATGTTCCATTTCCCTGATAAAGGATTTGAAGATGTTGAGTAAGCCAACGAAAAATACGTAGTTGTATTGTTTACATGTAATGCTAAAACTACAAATCTGCGAAATCAGAAGTAGAAACACTTCGGACTTTGGTACGAGAGTTGAGCCCAACCATCAGAAGATTCAATTAATGTAAAACTCACTTAAACAGGCGCGTACCCTTAATTGGTTAACGAACAACAATAAACTGCTAATCTACGCCAGGTAAGAGTGAGAGTAATGGATTGTTAAATGAATAAACGGGGAGCAGCGTGGAGTTGTTAACGAGTTGTTCTTTATTTTCAGCAGATCGAATCGAATGGAATCACTCTTCAGCTCCGTGTGTGTTTGAGCGAAGAATGAGACAACTTTTGGTGAAGAGGTGAAAAGACGAAAGCTTTATACGGCAGCTATCTTTCTGTGGTTCAGCTTCAGCCCAAACAGTAGCGCATTGCGTTGTCGGACGTTTTTTCAACTTCGGGAATCTTAATCCTTCACTATTTTCAGATCGACTCCTTTTATCTGTGGGGTTTTAATTAACAAAAGCAAAGCCAAGCAAACCTGGCTATGGACTACGAAACCAACGATAGCAGTGGTGAGTTTCGCTTTCTGAGATCATTCATTTTCTTCTTCACAATTCCAACAAGCACAAATTTTTTGTTGCTTATAAGGGTGCTTCAGTTTTATTAATTCGCAGTTATTGTGAATGGGTTGTGCTTCTGATAGGCGATAGCTAGGGTTTAATGCTTTAAAATAGCACCTAATATACACATTTGGGAGTTGCTTTTACCCTTTTATTTGAAAAACATGGTACTGGGTCAGATAACTGTTTTATTCTCTATTTCAAGGTTTTGAGTTTTAGTTGATGAGAGTCAAGGCTGTAAAACTACCCTTGGAAAGCTTTTTGGCGTATATTTTGAGTTCATGCATGGTTTAATACCACCTCCCTCTTTGCTTGTTTTCGTGTGGCCGTGTGGGTTATTCCAATATTTTGGTTATGGACGCTAGCTTTTTTGGTCCTTAAATTGTTTGTAGTTCTGCAATTCTTGACTTCTTAGTCTTACAGTTCGTAACGACCTATCTAAGAAAGTTTTAACCGTCAATTTTACTTTTTTTTTTTTTCTAATATGTGTGTCTTCCTCAGTTTTACTACCTTCCTAGCGTATTCTGTGTACATTTACCGTTGGGTTTTATTGTCAATTGCTGGAGAAACTTTTAAGTTGTCTTCGTCTGAATTTTGTGCCACAAAGTACAAGAAAGAAGTTTTCAGTTCTTGCTTCTCATGAATGATTACTCATAAGTTATTGGTTTGTCAGCCTGTTGAAACTTTTATCTGTTATCAGCAAAGTGGTTAACCCTCACAAGCTGGTTGTGATATCCATTTACGAGAGGCTTCATTGTCAGTGTTTTCACTTCCTTTCATGCTTAGGTCATTTTAGCACACACAAGGAACCAGGCATTCTCTTCTGTACATTCATAAATTATTGTGCAATGGGCCTCAACGAAGTTGTATTTTCCTTTAATCTAGGAACTGATGATGATCTTCCGCCATCACATAAAAATAGAATCCCCAGAGGTGGCTGTGTTGCCGGGAATGGAAGACCAATGGCAGGTTCTGTCCCATACACTAGAATGTATGGTGAAAATGACATGGAGACCCAAATCCACCAACTTGAGCAAGAAGCGTACATTTCAGTTCTAAGAGCCTTTAAAGCTCAATCTGATGCCATTACTTGGGTACCTTTGTCTTATCGCCTTTAAGAATTTAACAATCTCAAATTTATCTAGTCAAGTTAAATAACTTCCACTTTTCATCTTCTTCAGGAAAAGGAAAGTTTGATAACAGAACTCAGAAAGGAGTTAAAGTTGTCTAACGAGGAGCATAGAGAGCTTCTTGGTCGGGTTAATGCCGATGATGTAATACGTAGAATAAGGTTTGACAAAAATCTGAAAAAAGACTTATTTTTGGAAGAAGAGTTGTACCTGCTTTTCTGATATTAGCAAGTGTTGGTTACTTTTGTCTTTCATACTGTAATGAGTTATGGCAATAGGGAGTGGAGGCAGGCTGGTGGGATTCAATCTGGCATACTTAATACTGGTCAAGCTGTTCATGATCCGGTACCCAGCCCCACTGTATCAGCTTCTCGAAAGAAACAGAAAAGCTCGTCAATACCTTCTCAATCCTTTGGTGGACCAGCTCCATCGTTCCACCCTCAAGCAGTTTCTTCATTACACCAGCCATCTTCATCAGTTCCCGGTGTTAAACGTAGACCTGTTACAGGATCTGAGGGCAAGAAGCAAAAAAATGTGAGTTGAAGAACCATGATAAAAGACTGGAGTTGAGAAACCTCTGATTTGAAAACTATTTATAATTCTACTTCCTTAATCTGTTTCCTTTCTTTGACATGTTTCTCAGGGTTTGCCAGGTTCGTCATCAATGAATTCTATTCCTTACCCATCATCAGGTCCTTCTGGAAGGGGTCAGACTGCTAATAGGTTATCTTCTGGCCCCACTGTTGAGTTAGCTGCATCTGATTCATTGATTGGAAAGAGGGTCAGGACCAGATGGCCCGATGACAATAACTTTTATGAAGCTTTTATAACTGACTATAACCCAGTTGAGGTATTATGACTCTTGATTAAGTACAGATTATCCTGAAGTGTCATGTAGCTGAAGTCTTGGCTATTGTCAGGGGAGACATGCTCTAGTATATGATATGGGAACAACTAATGAGACTTGGGAATGGGTTAATCTCTCTGAGGTATATCTCTTGCTTTGCTCTCCATGCCTGAGGGATTGTCTAAATGTGCTTTTATGCCACTACTTTGTCCTTTTAAAATCATATAGCTACATGCTTTCACATATTATGTTTGCAGAGCCTAATAGCAGATAAACAACCTGAGTATGAAGTAATTGTTTCATGGTGTGATAGTCACTTCTTAGAGCCTATTGAAATTTGGTTTGAGAACAAAATTAAGAGCAATTTTAAATTTTGACACATGCTATATTGTTACTTTATCTTGTGCTTGTTTGGCTGGATCAGTGTTGAAACTGATTATTGACACAGTAGCACATCTTGATGCGAGGAACTAGTTTTATGACCTATTATGAAAGGGTTGCATCCTTCATATTATAGTGTCTCGAGGATTATTCCAATACTTATCGAAAAAGTAATCTTGTTTCTTAATGGTTTTAAAAGTTGTAACGAATATGTAGCAAAGAACTACACTCGAGTTTATGGCATCTTTCTTTTCTCTTGCAGATTTCTCCCGAGGATATACAGTGGGAAGGTGGGGAACCATTAAACTCTCGTCGAGGGGGTTATGGTGGATTCAATCAAGGGATGAGTAGGTCTACAGAACGGGAAAATTTTCCAGGTGTGGGAAGAGGTAGAGGTGTCTCAAAAGGTCAAAGAAAAGATTTGTTTCTATCACAAAATGGGATTGGAAAGAAGATGCCGGATGATATACATATCCTCCACACAGATACACTAATCAAGGAGGTAGGGAAAGGAGCCTGATTAAAAAGATGAATTCCTTGGCTCTGATCTAAATAAATGGTATTCATTGGTCATTATGTTCAGGTTGAAAGAGTTTTTGGTGCAAATCATCCTGATCCCCTTGAGGTTGATAAAGCAAAGAAGATGCTGAAGGTTTGATGAGGAATCAGCCTTCTTCTTGCCTACTCTGACTTATTCTGATCTTTTTATTTTATTAACTTCTATTGAATAATAAACATTTTCTCTGTGTAGGAACATGAACAAGCACTTATTGAGGCAATCACAAAGATTGCAGATATTTCTGATGGTGACAGCGGTACTTTTATTCCATGCTTGCTATTCGGGAGATTATTTGCAACTTTAAAATTGGCTAGTTTTCAGGACCCCGCTAAATGATAATGCCATAGAGCCTTCTAGGTTGGCTGAGCAAAGACCATCTCTGAAAGAAATAGAAGGGATTCGGACTTGATAAAAATCTGATATCATCACTTTTCTCTGAAACCAGTATACTGTTATATGCTATATCTCGAATTTCGAACTAATCTAGGCAGTATTAACGACTTTGTCAGATTAAAGTCTCTGGTTTCACTTGTGAAGGCCAAAGTTTTGTGAATCCAAAAGAGCATTTATGGAATCTTAATTGACTTGTGTAGTGACTTCTGTTTCTCCCACTATTTTATAGTGTCCAAACTATTATGACAATTTACTACAACAGCCAATCATTGAATGGAGATCTACTATTTACCAAACAGTCCATGATCAAGGCATCAGGCTTTAGTTGACGGGGATTTTGTTTTTAAAACAGATGAGCGTGGCCACCACTATGGCCTAGCAATGGATAGAGACTGATGGAACTGGTTATGCATATGGATATGGGTTCCATTGCTGTGATTCAGGGGCTAGTGGAAGAGAATATTCGTGATTAGACTCAGTGAAGAAGGCGAGAAACCTGCAATAGTTTTGAACACCTAACGTTTCCCTTTTGTTTGATGGTTCTTTTTTGTCTTTCCTCTTTGGAAGATTGATCTCTATTATTGATATTTTCTTTCTTTTGGTGGTTTGGGTTGTTGAGGGTAGGTGTTGTAAGAATGTTCTCTAGGTCAGGTTGTAAACTTCTTTTCCTTGTGAAAAGCTTTATACAGTGTAACATATTGGAAAGGTGCGAGTAGTGATCAGATTCGGGGAATTAGTTTGTGTAATTGTTCGTTTTGTATTTGTCTTACAACTAATGGTGTTGCAAATTGCTTGCTTAGGAGCCGGTGAAGAAGCTTCTTCATTGGAAAGAATCGATCTTTGTATGTCCATTTGGATTCTCAAAACAAACTTCATCCATAAAGATATGGAAAGTTTTCTTCATGTTCTTGGTTTTTGAAAATGTTCTTGCTGGAAGCAACTTGATACGCGAAAGTGACTCCGCTTTGGGCTTGTTTGGCCTACTTCAACCAGTAACTGGCTGGGATCTTGTATTCTTTTCTAACTTGTATTATATTATCATGGTCATCAATGTTTGGATTCACTTTCTTTTTTATTTTTTCAAAGATTATCTATGAACATTTTGGAGGAGATGAATCATATGTACATCAATTAATTTAGAAATTCTTGACATCGTCTCCTGAACCTTGAGATTCCCAGATGCTATGGTTGAGCTTGAGCACCTCTCTCCATCGATCTTCACCATCCTTGACAAGTTGACCCAAATCCTAGTTCACTATTCGATAGATGAAATATCATTAGATTGCATACTCTCTTTTAAGAAATAATATTTTAGCTTGAAGTCCACCAACTGAAAAAACAGACATGAAGGAAGCGTATATTTACAAGGGCACACGCCCAACCCACCAAAGAAAAAGGTACAGTTTTTATATGTGCAGTACTTGTGGTGGCGGTAGTGGACTTTGGTGGTGGTGGTGGAGGGGTGGTGATGATTGTGATGAGCAATAAGTAGAAAGTGACTTTTAAAAGTATGTGAGCGTTTGCCTCTCAGGAGAAATAACGGAATTCATGGCAAAGTTGTTGTTACAGCCAACACTCAGGCTTGCTTCTTCTTCAGCATGTTCCACCAACACCGAGTTGAAGTTGAGATTCAAAGCCTCTGGCGATTTTGTGGTTTCACGTCGATGTGAAGCTGGTGCTCCTCAGAGTGAAGCATTTTCTTCCTATAGTAGGAGTAGGACTACGAGCGGTGGTGTTAGTCTTCGGATCTTAATATCAGGTGGGGGCATTGGAGGATTGGTATTGGCTCTGGCGGCAAAACGAAGAGGGTATGAGGTAATGGTATTTGAGAAGGATTTGAGTGCCGTAAGAGGGGAAGGTAGGCACAGGGGCCCAATACAACTCCTAAGTAGTGCTTTGGGTCTTCTTCAAGATATCGATCATGATGTTGCCCAACAAATCTTTCAAGCTTCCTGTGTTACTGGTGACCGTATCAATGGTCTTGCTGATGGTATCTCTGGTCATTGGTATGCTATCTATTCCCTTTAAATATAATACTTCCATCTTAATTGATTCAAACTTTTTTTTCCCTTTAAAATTTCATTTTGATATTGAAGTTGGTGATACTATTCTCGATACCTCATGATCTTGTTCTTATTTCAGGTTTACCAAATTTGATCTTTTCACTCCAGCAGTAAAGAGGGGGCTTCCTGTTACTAGAGTCATCTGTAGAATGGCATTGCAAGATATACTGCTCAATGCAGTAGGTCCAGACATCGTCTTCAACAATTCCAAAGTTGTGGACTTCACTCAAAACTCTGGCAAGGTCCGAGCACTAATTACCCAAATCTTCAGACATATTTTAATCAAAACAGCCAGCTTCCAACGATTACATAGTTATCATGATCATTCTTCCTCCTGGTCCTCAGGTTACAGTTGTCCTTGATGATGGACAAGAATATGAAGGCAATGTTTTAGTTGGAGCAGATGGAATTTGGTCGAGAGTAGGATTAATCTTTTCAGCATTTATATGTTTTCTTCTTTTTTCTTCATTTACTCATGTTAAAAGCTTTGACTTATCCCTTTTACTTCTCCTTTTCTTTTCTTTATATATTCATACCATGTTTTGCATTGTACAAGGTGCGATCAAAGCTTTTTGGACCAGATTATGCGAATTATTCAGGTTATACATGTTACAGCGGACTAGCAAACTTTTCTCCAGCTTATATTGATACCATTGGGTATGTTACGTCTTTAATCTTGCAAGGTTAATTAATTTTTGAATTTCATGTACTTATAATTCTTCATCCAAAGAAGACAAATGAATGACTACTGGACCATGTTGGTGTCTTGTTTGAAGGTACCGGGTGTTCTTAGGATTGAACCAGTATTTTGTTGCTTCAGATGTTGGACATGGTAAGATGCAATGGTATGCTTTCCACAAGGAACCTCCAATGACTTCCAGTTCTTCAAAAGGCAATGTTATATTCTGTACGTTATCAATTTTTCAGTAACATATGTACTCTTTATATGCATATTTTACTGAAATATTTACTGGCCCTTAGTGTTCTCAAAATTCCACAGACAAGAAGAAGCGACTCCTGGGATTGTTTGCTAATTGGTGCAAGGAAGTGACTGAGCTAATAACTGAAACACCAGACAACATGATTCTTCAGAGGGACATTTATGATAGAGACATGATCTACACCTGGGGTATTGGACAGGTTACTCTTTTAGGTGATGCTGCTCATCCTATGCAGCCAAATCTGGGCCAAGGCGGTTGCATGGCAATAGAGGTCTGTTTTTGTTATATAGAATTTTGAGTTGGTTGTGAAAGGCATTAGGCTTTCTAAGCAAGTCCGTCCAATGGCGATAACAACTAAATTATCAGAACTAGAATTCCAGGGATGAAACGAAATTCTCATTTCCCTCTCAATTTAATGTGGTATAAGAACTGCTCATCCCACGGTAATTGATATTAGTACTATTTTCCTTCACTTCTTGACATCTGCCTATTAGATACTTCAGATACTGTGGCTTAGAGTTAGAGTGAAAGCAATAATTTGTACGAATATTTCCCATTGGACAGTTTGAATAGAATTATGAGCATTCGTTTCTTCAAGTATTCAAAATTTTTTAGATTGTTTTTCTGATTATCAATTCCATTTGCTTTATAATTGAAATAGTGAAAAGGGATTTATGCAATTTCTCTGAATGCTAATAGGTTAACTAAGTATTCGATGTTTTCTACAGGACTGCTACCAACTAATACTTGAGCTTGACCAGTGTGCTGCTTCAAGGAGTGCAGATATTCAACAATGTGGTGAAATTGTTGCTGCACTTAGAAGGTAAACCTTAGGGGTATATATTAAAATTTCATTGGATCCGTGAAGCATTATACATTCTTATGAGGAGGTTTCACAAAACAGCGATAAAGAAGAATTCTTGCATCAATGAAAAAAAGTCCATTTGATTTTAACCTTTTATTGGACATTCAATTATTTTAAGTAGAATTGGTATTCAAGTCTGTTCTAATGGCTTCGTTTTGAATAGATATGAGAGGAAAAGAATTTTCCGGGTTACTGCAGTGCACACAGCCAGTCGAATGGCATCAAAAGTGCTCACAGCTTACCAACCTTACATGGAATTTAGATGTGTTCCCCTTTCAGTAAGTCTTTAGCTACCTTGTTTTCTTATGTGATATCACGGTGCTAAAGATAAAATCTTGGTCATGCTCTTTACTTTTGTTCCCAGTACCTATCAACTCTAAGGATTATAAAACCTTCAGTCCACCTGGCTCGTTTCTTTTTGCAATTCTTTTTACCACAGTTCATGACTTGGATGATGTGTGGTGGCAGGTATCAAAAGTTTTCCTTCCTAAATTTGTTGAATTTCCTGCACATAATAATTACCATCTCGTTTTGATCATCATTGTCATTGGCATGCATCATCAACAATTCTCACAATATGGATGATATTTCAGTTTTGTAGGCGAGGAGTATTGTTTTTGCCTAATCAGGCCATTCTATTTGAGTCATAGTTAGTTCTCACTAGGGTGCAGAATGCAAACATCCATTCAAAGTTAACAGTTCATAAAGCTAGGATTTATTTTGATTGTATCCGTGATATTCATGGGCAAGAATTACTGGTTTTACGCATAAGATGTTTGTTGATCTGGTGAAAGAGTTTCAGTGGCGTTTGGATGGATAATACCGAGTTCAAATGGTGGAATATAGCTTTTAATAGCTAGAGGTTTCAAGATGACTGTTTTCAGTAAAACTTGTCATCTTCTTCTGTACAATTTGTTGTCTGCTAATGCAGAAGCTATTAGTTTCTAATCTGAATTTCAAGAAGCAAATCTCATGAATGATTGCTCGGATCTTTCTAGTTATTAGTGGCAGGATTGATATGGTCAGCCTCTTGAAACATTTATCCGTTATTAGCGTATGCCCCAGCCTTTGTAGTCACACTTTGCGTTCATGCATAATCCATTTCAGTCATCCATAAGGAACCATTCATCCTGCTCTGTATTGTCATATATAGTGGGCTTCAATAATCGTCTTTCACTCTAATTTAGGAGCTGGTGATGGCCGATGGTAGCCGTGTTGCAGGGAGTGGTATCCAACTGAGCCACTACTTGAGTACTTGTTTGTCTTATTGCTTGTAAGAATCTAATAATCTCCAGGTAATCTGGTCAAGTTTAAATGTGTCCAGATGAAATGAATCTGCTCCATCAATTGCAAGTAAAAATCCTGTTCTGAGTTGATTAAGACTATTCATAACATCAGGAAGACAGATATATCAGGAATATTTGACGACTCGGAACTCTTTTCAATAGTTTCTATGCGTGAGGAAACAAAATGCCTTCTTTCTAGTTCCCGCTTAATCCCGACTCTTATTGCAATATATGATGTATCGAGTAGTCTTGAAGAATTGAAGATCCTTTGCTTGTCTTCTCCCTGGCTGATGAACTTTCAATCAAATTCTGAAAGCCTTGTTAATAACGTATAGTGGCCATCTAGAAATCATATAAACAGATCGCACAAAGTTCAATGGTGTGATGAAGTTGACTTAGCAGCAATCAAGACTTAAAACCTTACTAAAATTTACAAATACATGGTTATGAACATCACATAACAGAGGCTGACTAAACATGGCAGTAAAGGGATAAGAAGGACAAGTTCCAAGGGAAATACAAACAGCGATCGATGAGTTTTGAGTGTTTGAATAGCAAAATGAACTCCTACTTTGGATAGAAAAGAGTCAAGAGATCAATCTCAACTCCGGTATTGCTCTAGTTAATGTTCGGTTTACAGATGTCCTTAGAATGATGAGATCAAATTATCTGATGTCAATTTATTTTTGAATTTCGTATTCTTGGTCAAAAAAAAAAAAAGATGAAAGTTTTTGAGTTTCTTACTACTGGTCAAAAGATGAAAATAGGAAGATCAGTATTGATTATCAAGCACTAATATTGATTATCAAGTATTGAATAGGATAAACACCTCATGACGCAATATCCTCTGTTCTAGTATAATCTAGTCTTCTAATTTTTGTGGGTTTGGTTTTATTTATTAAATAGATAGATTTTTATAGAATAGAATAATAAGAACAAGTGATCTGGTTCTACACTTTATATAACTTTTCAATTTTTACCTGAGCTATTTGGTGAATTAAAAGAACTTGTTTATATTTGAAATTAGATTTAAAATTTGGTTCACTTTATAAGTTAAAGAATGTGTCCAAGACGATCTTTTGGACCCACTAAAAGCACTGAATTTTTTATCGTACCTTTCGAATTGATGAATAGCTCGACTGCATTTTATGAAAACTTTGTTCAAACCAATGTTAAAAAAGGGCACACCGGTATTTTTCAAAGACATACTGATTTACAATGCACCACTAAATTAACACCAATTTAAGAAAGAGAGAGAGAGAGAGAGGTACTGATCATTTTGAAAATTAATCGATTATTTTTTTTAAAAGAGAAATTTGAATTAATAAAGAGTGTAGTTACAAAAGAAAACCAAATGTTCAAGGGTATACCCTTTAGAATTCAGCACAATAAAGTATGACTACCAAATAAGAGAGAAAAGATCTAGTAGCTATGTTAATCATTCTGATTAATAAGAGTTAATGGCCAGATAGTGCATGGTTCTGCATGAATAAAGTTCCCCAATACCTCTAGTAATTTCCACGACAATTGTCTCACTGCTTTGCTTATGACCATAAATCTTCTCGCATTTCTTTATTTCTAGATGGACTGGACTGTCAGACCTATGGCTATGATGAATTTCCCTCTGTCAGTTTTTGGAATAGACAATTGTGTTGCCAACCCATGATGGTAGATATAAGTCAGTTTTTTGAATTATTCCAAGCACAAAAGGATTTAACCTGTTCCCAAATCAAGGTAGCAGTCGAACATAAGAAGAAGGTGTGGTCCCTTGTTTCGTTATGTGTTAGACAAAGCGGGCAAGATCTATTAAGATCAATGTAAGATATCCGATCTGCAGTAGTAAGCTTATTTTTCATGCATAGCTAAAGGAGGAAAGATACTCCGGGAGGGAAGTATCTATGCTAGACGATACTGTTCCAATAGACCTTAAACGTCTTCACCCGTAGCAGTTTAGTCATTCTTTTACTACTTAGCAGATTCAAAGGCTGATTCTTCCAAAAATAATGATCAGGCCTGTTTGAAGGTGGATAATGAGACTACAGGTATTTGAGACAATCAGGAAAAATCCAGAAATCCCACCTAGTGAAACAAAGGTAGGAGGTTAGGACTAGTATTTTGAAGTTGAAACAAAAAGCCATGCCTTGACCAATTGTGAAAACAAAAGTATATTTTTTCTTCATTCCCAATCACATAGAAGACATCATACTCAAGTAAGTTCTTTAAAAAAATCAGCTGGTTTAGAAAATAAGAACGAGAAGGGCTCACATTAATTTCCTAGATGCACTTGCCTTTGAGGAAGTAAGAATTAAGAATGGAGTCATTGGATTCATACCAATTGATGTGTAATGCTCTTCAGGATAAGATGAAGTAACATTTGTGAAAATTGATGTGTAAACTAGAGATCTTGGTGAAACGATCCAATGATCTTATGTAGGTTCTAATGGAGTTCAAATTTGCTATACAAAATAGCAGAAGATCATCAACAAAAAGAGATGGGTTAAGCTAACCTTCTTGGCCCGAGAGTGGTATCTGAACTTGGGGTTTGTTTCCACTTCTTGAGTTATGATAGAGCTAAATATTTCCATGCACATGATAAATATGTATGGAGAAAGAGGGTCTCCTTATCTTAGCCCTTTAGCAGCTTTGAAAAAATTCAAAAGACTCCCATTAATGAATACAGAGAAACTAGCTGTTGAGATACACTCCTCTAACCAGTTGATAAAAGTCTTAGGGAACCCGTAAGCTTCAAGCATTTTCCAGATAAATATCCAACTAATATTATCAAAAGCTTTGTAAAAATTGACTTTTATAGTGCAGTTTGGCATAGAGTGATGTCGAAAATAGCCCATTCAATAACTCCTGGACCATTAAAATATTATCCCCAATCTATCGATTACACATAAAGGCACTCTAAGTGTCGCTGACAAAAAAAGAGAGAACCTGTTTCAGCTTCATGGCAAGAATCTTTGAGATGCTCTTGTAGAGCACATTGGAGCGTAATATTGGTGTGAAATAATTGAAATACGAAGGGTTAGAGCATTTAAGAATCAAGCATAAGTATGTTTTATTAATCTCCTTTAATAATTTACCCTTGAAAAAAAATTCCCTAATAGCTTCTTGATAAAGGACCAGCCCAAGACTTCTTATAAAAGTGGACATTCAGACCATTTGGACCAGGGCTTTCATGCCATCCATAACAAAAACAACTTCCTCAATTTCCTTATCCTCCACCGGACTAAACTAATCGATTATTTGCTAACTTGAAGAAGTGTTATTTTTTTGAGTCGGGTCAAATATTTAGGCCACCGTGAAACAGTAGCCTATTTCAAAAAACCTGAAGGAGCGAAGAGAATATTTAGGGCTAAATAGTTACTAGCACACCCCTTTGACTGATTTGCTTAAGATTCTAAAAACTCGTAAGTGAACTTGCGCATATATACATAATTACAATCTAAAGGGCAGAACTGGAGTATGTGTATTTAGACATGCATATACACATAATACCGTGAGAAGTAAAATAAAAATTTTAAGTCAGCATAATAACTACAAAACATATTACTTCTTTAATCCAACCAAATAAAAAAGAAGATAAAATACGACAAATAACCAAAAGGAAGTTATAAATGTGATCAAAATGTTGGACTTTCCTGCAATGAAGAAAATGATAAAAGAACTTCCTAATCAATTAAAGTGATCAACTATATCAAATACTTTTGACATTTTCTATTTCATGCATATATAAACATCATTTGAAAAAAATGGCAATAATATATTACAACATTCAACAACAGGACAATATCCTATAACCTTCTCGAACTGCTGTTAAAAACAATATGGTTGAATTTATCAGCTGAAAAATATTTTTTCTTTTGGGTTGTAAAGGAATGTCATGGCACCCCAGTCGATCATATCTCGAAGTTTGGAAGTTCTTCCAAAACAATTAGTTGTTGTCTATCATGAATATAGCCGCTGCACATTACTCCAGTAGTGGCTCCATCACGGACTTCGAATGTGGGGTGTGGAGTTTCATAGTATAAGTAAGAACCACTCCAGCGAGAGAACAAAAGGCTGGAAATAGGCCTAAACCATATCTCGTGACTGAAATATAACCACCAGAAAGGTTATCCTGAACTTTTGGTGTTGTACCTGCATCAAGTTTTTTTTTTTTGTTAGGCTTGTTTAAAACTTGTGATCAACATAAAAACTGGGACTCAAATTGGCAAAATTTGCACAGAAATTTTCAACTGTCATGCCAAGCAACATTAGAGCATTACATCCATACATCAAAGGGTCTGGTCTTTGGCAAAATGCTCAATGGGAGATTGAATATCTTACAGATTGTTTCATTTGAGTTGCACGAGAAAATTTATCAGACTTGATCAAAGTCCGATGACATGCATGGATCCATGTCCATTATTAAGATTTTCACCTTTTTTTATTTCTTGCATGATGTTTGTATAAGTTTAGAACGTCCACTAGTAATCTGTTATTGCCTCACAAAAGAAAGTTGAATAAATGCATCTACACGGTCTTGTATCATGAAACCAGTCCTACCTCGAGAAAAGATAGCAAAAGTCAGCTTGGATGGTCTAACTGAATATGTACTGCTTTGTTATGGTCCACGCTTTTTAAATTGTAACATGAAATTAAAACATTCGGATATTATTACTTGTTGGTTTTAGCTACAAGCCAAGAAATTAAAGGAAAGATCCATTGCAAGGCACTGAACATCAAAGAGAAAAACTCACTCTGAAATAACTGGAGAGCATAAAGAGCAATCCCACATGAAATCTTGTCTAAGAAGCTCAGCGATCCATAAACAAAAGCACAGCCATGAAGATCTGAGCCAACTAGAACACTTTGCATGCTCACCGCAGTTACCTACAGTTGGCAAAGCGAAGGGATAAAAAAAATGAAACAGCAGCAAATGCCAGAGATGCTAAAGGAATTAAGTTGAAATCAAAGTAGTAAATATCTAATAGGATAGCCTTCTGTCATAACGGCAAGCATAATCGCACCATGCAGGAATACCAGAACCCTGATCTCAGATGTTATAACGAAAGACAACAGAACTAGAGGACAGTACTTCATGCCATTGATGCAGATTAAACTCAATATCATACCGCCATTAGAGCATTTGCAATGCCAATAAACACTGACATGATGTACATGAAACCACTCAGGCTTCTAGGTATCAAGAGGATTCCAGCGCCACAACAGACCCAAAGAATACCACCGGCAGAATAGTAGGCCTTCAGGTGATGACCTGTCCATGATATTTCCTGTAATATAAATATGTATCGAGATTAATGTTTAATCAAAGAACAAGACCACAAGAAAAGCTTACCGACAAACAATAGATTCTGAAGGGCACCTGCATGATGACGGATATGATGAAGCTGCTGATGTAGATAATTGCAGGAACCTGTTTCAATCAGTTAGAGCAGATATCAAGATGTTAACTTTTCAAATCAAAATCTTCTCTGTGCATACTATTCAAAGGTGCTTAGTCAATGCACCTACCAAAGCTTTAGCTGATTGTGCCATTCGCAAGTCAATGATAACATAGGATGCAAGATATGCCTGAAAAAGAAGATGCCATTTCAATGTAAGAATCAATTAGAAGAGTTGAAAGGTTTAAATATTTAGTATTTATTATTATTTTAACTAATCAATAGTGAAATATTCTGTATCATATTTTGGAATGTCATCATTTGTTTGTATTGTCCTACTATTAGTTAATAACACACACCCAGGTATTCTTGTGGTCTTTATGTCCCTAAATGTAAGCCTTGTGGTGGAACCAGATAAAGCATGTGCTCATCGTTCTCCCATGTCGTGGTTCCTTAGTGTCAACAAGTTTATATATACAACATTTAAACATGATTTCTCTTATTTCATTATTTCCTAAAGTGACAATGTTTCCAGGCAAGACACTGGAAGATGCAGCTATTCTGGCCAACTGTTGCTGTTTCTCACTAAGGAAAAATAATGCCAATCATTAAAAAAGAAATAGCAATCACCTCTCTCCTCCCCCCCTTCTCTCTCTCTCTCTCTCTCTCTCTCTCTCTCTCTCTCTATCTATCTATCTATCTATCTATCTATATGGACACTCACACACACACACACACACACACACACACACACACACACACACACACACATACGTACGTACATATATGTCTTTGTTTAATGCTGGCTTCAAAATTTCTTTCACTTTCTTTCCTAAGCTCAGAGCAAGAAGAAGTGGCATAGAAACTTAAAGAACTAAGGCTCATTAAAGCATTGCCCTGAGATTATGTGGAGGACATTGGTTCCAGCATATTATAGACAAAGAAAACATCCAGGAGTCACCTTAAGGAATCAAAAAATGATAATGAATTTAAAGTCAACCTCTAGGTTCCAGCTCCTCGTCGTAAAAGGCAAAGTAAGTCCTCTTACTCGAAGATAAAGAGATTTGTTGCATTTTAAAGAATGAGTTACGAATTATCATCCAGAACTATAAGTCATAGACTGCAATGAAGGATGTAAGATATTGAGCAAAATAAGATTTGACATCGAGAGAGAGAGAAGGCAAGACTGCCAAAAAGAAAGTTTGTGCATAAACCATTCTATCTTCCCCCTAAGGCGTAACAAATCTCGCACCCTCATACGAAGTGTGGAGAAATCACAATAAATAACAAACAGCTAAGAAGTAAGGGCATTGGTACTTTAATTCAAGATTCTTTTTCATCATACAAGCCTCAAATACCGTGTCAAAAACTATTCAATCAAAGAGCTAAGGTCCAAGAATGGTCATATATTATTCTAAAAAGGTTACACTATGATAAAATTCCATAAGAAAACCAACTTAGCATTCTTTCTGGACTTTTTCATGCGCGACCAGTGTAAAGCCAACAAAATGAACCAAAGAAAAAAGAAAGGAAAATAGGAATGAAAATTTGCAGCTATAAGGAAAAATGAAGTAGTCACAAAGACGTAGTCTGGGTATTCCAAGTAATATACCTTGGGTTAAGTAGCTCTCAACCATAGCCTAAGTTTAACTAAACACTTTTGTTGTGTATTTTCTAAGAGATATACGAGCCAATATTGCCACTCATTAATTTTGGCTGTGTGAACCATTTACATAAAAGAAGAAAAGAAAAAGATTGAAGAATTCTAGCAAATGCCAATAACAAATGAGTGCAATTTAAATAAAAATTAATGGTCTATGAACCAAAAGTATTTGTACTTTAAAGGACTGTAATATGTTATAGGACATATTATTCCTCATAACAATTCATAAGCAAATATAGTAGCAAAGGATCAGCTATCTGACCTGAAAGATCATTGTAAATACATCCCTCAAAATTTCTTCTGATAAAACTGAAGTTCAAACATTTGAAGCAGATTTTTCCTATGTTATATTTGTGCTCTCAAGTATATAGATATAACTTTTAAACACATCCTCGACATGTTTATTATTTCATTATTTCCTAAAGTCACAGTGACAAAATGTTTCTAGAAAAGATGCTAGAAGATTCAATTATTCTGGTCAATGATTGCTACTCTCTCTCTCTCAAAAAATCATACCAAAAATCACGACAATTATTGAGAATAACAGTAATCACCACTCTCTCTCTATCTATCTGTATCTTGGTATACATGCACACACACACCCACACAAACATATATATAACTGACTGCTGAATTTATTTCCTAAGCTCAGAGCAAGAAGAAGTGGCACAAAACTTAAAGAACTAAGACTCATTAAAGCATAAACCTATTAGTATCGTTCACAAGTGGAGAACAGAGAGACATTGAGTCCCAACATATCTTGAGGAAATTGAGCATCTAATATTTTTACTATTATATGTGTCCTTCTACAATCGAATGTTATATATATTATATTTGAGAATCCCTATTTGTCTATATGGTCCTATTATTATAAATACATGTACTAAACAAAACTAATAACACATCCTAATACCCTTGATGTTTTTGTATCTATAGATTTAGGCCTTATAGCCAACTTCCTTCTCTCTTCTCCTTTATTTTATTGCACATGAGATCAAAGCTGAGTTTCATAAAAAGTAATGTCAAATTCTAGCAAACGTGCTTTGTGAAAGTTGTCCGTGAAAAAATATCCTAGAAGTGGCAAATACACCACTTACAAAATCAAGATATCCTTGACTTTCAGCTTAAGGCATGTTACAGACAGTAAAACTGAAGTACCTGGATATTCCAATAAAAACAGAAACTTGATCATAAACAATGAAGAGGAAAAGCAAGTAAATGTATGCTCACCTGTGAAACATTCTGTACAAGTCTAGTAAGCATATATACAAGACCAACTTGATAGTACAAACTTTTCTTGAACCAATAATTCCACGATATCCTTGCAAAACTATCTCCGTAACCACTTATCTTCAATCTATGATAAAGAAAAAATAAGTCACTCCAACCAATTACCTATACCATACAACAAACTCTAGAATTAGGCATGAGTCTATGGTGGCATTCAAATGGCAAACCAGAAGAAACTGATGGCATGGTTCATTTTGATGCAGATCAACAATCTCCGCACTTACAACCATTATCAAAAAACAAATAAAAAGTTAATGATTGAAAAGAAATATGCAAAAGTTTTGAAGTATTCCCTTTGATATGCTGCAATGTGTCATAAGCACTCGTTAAAAACTTTTTATTAGATTTTGAAGAATCAAAAAATCTAGCCATACCTTGGTTCCTTGGTGCCAAGGTGAAAAATTCCCACAAAACAGCCACCAATAATAATTGACAAGTAAGCAATCCAACGGTACTGCAGGTTCAAACCAATTTAAAACAAACTCAAAAGTCAGTTTAATGGTGATTAAGAATCATATACAAAGTAAGCTCATACCTGGTTCTCTATATCAGCATTAGTTGAGGCATTACTGACATTGAACACTGTTAAAGCAATTACATATAGGCTGAGATTGGCAACCTAGAGTTTCAACAAACAGAAAAAAGCACCATACTCAATAATGCTATATTAGAAGTATGTGGGATAAGAATACATCAAAGAAAAATTACAAAAATTACCATTGTGAAAGCATTGCGACAGCTTGTCATCACCACCCTACTTGTTGAATTCAATGAGATGCAATTCACCATGGACCTTCAAGAAAACACAATATGTTCCTTATTGCAAGTAATTTCACCTGTTGTTTTGGACAAGCTATTTCAAGCTCAAAAAGTTTTGGCAGACAGCACTGTAGCAGGGTTTCAGCAGTTACAAAATAGAAGAAATCTTAAGATGATTTTTGACAGTGATTATATATGGAGAAAACTATTAAGCTTTCTGTTTTTGTCCTCTTTCTTAAGAATAAGAAGAATGCTATGTAGAATTCAACTGATAGGAATTCAAAATGAAGACAATTACATGTGTGAAACTTGAGCAGCTGCCCAACCAATATTAAAGATTGCTGCCGACACGCTGTATGAAACAGTCTTTACTGTTGTTGAATGGTTAGCCAACAATTTACATGGAAGGCAACCGCCGAAAACTGAAGAAAATGAAACAGCAACCAAAAGAGACCCAGCACCATGCCAAATTTTGAAATATCCAAATCTGTCTATCTATCAAGTAGAAAGAATGAAAGGAAAATGATAATCACAACAAACAAGTACAATAATTAACCAAAATATAGAACCAGAGGAAATCATTCAACAATATTTTAACAATGCTTAAAATCCTGAAAGAAAAGACTTGGAGAAAACTTACAAACATATCCAAAGTGCAAAAATGTATAGCTATTATTTAGAGAAACAATGGTGGGTGATAAGTTCCCAAGTTCCACGCTTCCGCTTAGACTTCACTATAAACCAACTTATAAAGGAGAAAATAGCAAAAGTAAATTTATAAAACAATTATAAGAAACATTTGATAAAAAGCTAGCCTTTTTCCATTTCATGGAAATATCAAAGAGAGGATTTTTTTTTTTTTTTACAGAACAAGAAATAAAGCAAACAATTATAAAAACAAATAGCATGCCTTAAAGACAATGTTAAGCTGAAATATGAGGAAATTGTCAATCTCTAGTTATTTACTTTCTTGTCCTTCTATCCTGATTCCTTCAAGGAAAACAAAAACAGTAAAATACAAATTGACTTAAGTAGCCTTTCAAGTGTTAGGTTAAATGAAAATTATCCTTGTACATTTTCTAAGAGCTACACAAACGAATATGCATATTCATCAATTTTGGACATATTAACCACATAACATTAAGAAAAGGTAAACAGAAAAGAACTGAAGAATTATAACACATAACATGAAGAAATGAGTGCAATCTAGAGAAAACTAATGCTCTATGAATCATGAGATATCTGTACTTTAAACAACTGTTATATGACACATTATTTCCCCGTACCAATTCACCGGCAAATATAGTAGCAAAACCATCAGCTACTTGACCCGAAAGCATCACTGTAGCTGCATCCCTGAGAATTTGTTATGATAAAAATTAAGAAGTTGATACATTCAAAGCAGATATTCATGTGGTATATTTATGTCCTCAAATATATACAAACCACTTAGAAATGTCCTTATCGTATTTCTTATTTCATTGTTTCCTAAAGTCACAATAACAGAAAGGTTGAAGGCAAGATGCTAGAAGATGCAACCAATCTAGCTGAGGACTGCTTTTCACTCTCTCTATAAGGAAAGAATCAGACCGAAAAATCATGCAGATTATTTTAAAAAAATAGAAATCACCACTCCATCTCTCTGTCTCTCTGTCCATCTCTCTCTCTCTTGCTCTATGTGTATGTGTGTGTGTTATACATATATGTCATATTGATTACTGGATTTATCTTCTTCGATTAGAGCAACAAGAAGTGGCATGAAAAATTAGGCAATTTTTATTGGAAATATTCCTTTAATGAATCCCCTAGGAACTTCCATGGTAAATAGAAGGTACATAATTGTGATCAATCAGAATTTGCAAAGCTTTGTTATATAATACCCATTAGCATTGGACAAAAATTCCTTATTAAAGCATTGCCCTAAGAGTAAACAAAGAGATACTAAGTTTCAGAGTAGTGTACCTGTATCATAAATTGCAAATTTCAATATTCTGAGTCATTTTATGTAATAGTACAATAATAAACTTAAAAGTCAACTAGGATGATATTAAACTTAATAGGAAAAACAAGTCCTCTTAATGAAGATAAAGATCTTTTTGCATTGTTTAGAATGAGTTATTAATTATCCTCCAAAACTATAGGCCACAGACCCCCATACAAAGCATGGACAAATCATAAAATTCACAACACACAAAAAAATGAGGAGTAATGCTACTTGAATTCAATATCTTTCCTTCATACAAGCCTTTAATGTCATGTTAGAAACTATTCCATCCAAAATCTTACTAAATGTGGTCTAGGAATGGTCACATATTTTTCCAACAAGGTTATAATATGATAAACTTGCATTAGAAAACCAATATATCTTTCTTCTGGACTTGTTCATTTCACACACATCCAATGTAAAACCAACAGAATGAAAAATTTACTGAAAAATAAATTAGGAATGAAAATGTGCAACTAGATCAAAGAAGAAGAATGAAATATTAATCGAGTAGTTTGACTGTTCACAGTGATGACTGACAAAAAAATGTACCTCGGTGACAGCCCAATATCTGTCAAGAACAACAATAGATAGGTAAACCAACAGGCAGCAGTGATGTCATTTAGCATGTGGCCAACACCATAATATAAAATGGAACATCTTGCAACGGGTTTACGATCTGAGTTCTCGTCTTCGTTACCATTACCCATTATATTCCAACAAATGTGGGCTTCAACCTTTTTAGGTAAATACAATGCAGCTGTAGGAACCTGCAAAAGTACAGATTGAAGCCCTCAGAATTTGACTGGAATCAAGTTCTAACTGTGAAAACCTACATAGTATACCAAATCATTTTATAAAAGCACATTCGATGCCATAATATCTAGCAACTACAGCTGTCCAGATGAAACTTCACTAAAGAAAAGAAACTTAAGAGGCTGAACTTGAGAGTGCTTCTTCCACAAGTCATTTCCAGTCATCCCAAACACATAACTCCATCCCTCTAATGATTTGAACATCACATGCAGAACTGAGTTATTTCCAACCAGAATAGTCATTCTTCAAGTCTCGAACTTCTGATTATTTAGTTTGAGCCTATTCACCAGGAAATCACCAAAAGGCTCGCCGTCCTTCTTCTCCCTCTTCTCTCTTTTTTTTTTGGCTTAGTACAACAATACCAGGAACCACGTCTGAAATCAGATACACAATGATACATATGGTCTACTGTTAACAAATTAAGCAGTCCAGTTCTCCAAAAAGCCCACGAATACCCCTTTTTTGGACGCAAACACAAAACATCCAAGTAAAGTAGATATCTTAGCCAGAAAGTAAATTGCTATATGCTGGTCCTCAAACATCACTCATTAGTCTAAGTTGGGGTCTTGAACGCAAAGAGCATACAAAGCAACAGATAGGCGCTCCAATTAACGCTGTCGCAACACTTGGGTATCTAATGAGCGGCTTGAATTCCCTTCAAGGGCTCAGTAAAGGAAAGCAATTCTTTCATGTAGGATTTGATCGAAAAATAATTTTCATATAATTTCAGTTCTTCCCAGAGGCTAGCAGCCTATGACATGAGAGTAAGTTTTCATTGTTAATTTTGCAGCAGCAGGTGCGTAAGGAATCAGGAACTTATGAACTAAATCGGTGACCGCCAATAGCAAATACGATACAAACACAAGAAAAAGAAGATAATTCATGTGCTATTACAACGAGCAACCTGCAAATTCCTGCTAGCAAATAGGAAAGTGCTCCGCACAAATTTGCATTATCATTAATATAGAAGAAGCAGGGAACGTGACGGCGAAGAACTTGGAGGACTTACAGGTACGGAGTTTACTTCTTGTTCAAATTACAATTGAGTTGTAAGAAAGATGTGACTACTTGCCGACCTCCACCGCCATTGCCTCGATCACCGCGACACAATGAGTAATAAATAACCTGTGTGTATATCTATCAGTGGAAAAACCCCCCCAAACTGCAGATGGTGGTGGAGTGGAGGACTTCTTTCTATCATTAATAAAAACTAATCTTTAACGAAAAATAAAAATAAAGAATCGAAGAAAGAAAAAAAAAAAAGAAAGAAAAAGACTATGGGATTGCTTATTGCTAACGTAATCCCAAGTTAACGAAATGATATTGATATGTCGTACGAAAGCTAACGGTCAGACGGATATGGACGTTTGGGTGGACAGTCACTGCCGAACAAGAAGTTGCTTCGTGCAATCACTAATTTCTTATCCAGTTTGTATTTTTTGTATTTCTTATCACGTTGCTTCTGGTATTCTTTTTTCTTAAATTTTTATTAAGTTCAATTTTCATATTAATAAAATCTGTAATTCAAATCAAAATTATTTTGTCAATATTCCCTTAATTCATTTGAAAATGTAAACAATTCGCATCTATACTTTCAAATAATCGTGTAGTTTGGAAATCAAATACTAAACTATACTATTCTGCTTGCTTCTTATGTTCACATTGCAACTGTCAAATGTTTTTAAGTAAATGGGGCTAAATTAAATTTAGGAATTATTGATCATATATAAATTAATTTATAAACAAAGTTATTGTTCAAGTTCAACCCTACTTTAACTCATAATAACTAGTCTGAGCGTAGGAAAATGAAAATAAGGCTTCATAGACATTTGTCTTATGGCCCCCTAACCTCCCAAACTTTGAGAGCTAGTTACCAACATATTACGTAAAGCTTGCTGATGTGTTTCTGATGCGTTATAGGTTCATCCCTTTTTTTTTTCCTTTCATTTTGTTTGTTTAAGTACGAAATATTAGAAAATGGGCATCACACAGAATGATAAGAAGATCTCCAACATTGAGGGCAATGGGCTATATGGCTCTTGTAAGCCCAGCCCCCAGGTAATCAACACCTCTACCATTTGTGTCCTGTAAAGTAATTCAATTATTTGTCTTTATTTCTATGAGAGAGAGATACCAAGATCCTAAAACAACCCTTGATTCCAAGTGGGGACTTTTATCACTTCATTAACTGTAATTCGTACACACACACACACACACACACACACACACACACACACACACACACACACACACACACACACACACACACACACACATATATATATATATATAAAACTGTATACGATTGAGCTGAAATTATGTTTCTGAAAAAACGGTACTATAAAAGGTTTGTGGAACAGTAGCTTCTTCAGTAGTTCGTCAAGAAGTAAGCCTGGGTTGATTCTTCTCGTGACGAGTTCATGGACTTATGTTGCGGCATCTTCTCAAAAGAAGCTGTACCAGATTTTGCAAAGCTTCTCATCCCTCTGCAGGACTTCATGTGTGCATGCATCTTTTCTGGTCTGAATGACTTTCCGCATTGCCTGTTTCATTTGTCAAGTTGCAAAGATGCGGTTACCATTTTTTGAATCCATGTGGTCTTGTATATAATTCGTTTATCTATCTAATCAAAACCAAGGGCTCAATCGTAGAGTAGTTAGAACTGAGAAGCCGACCGCATCGTTAACAAAATATATGCAATTTCGAATTTTGTACTATTTTATTCTGATTGATTAGCAAAATGTCTTTGGAAGTGGGTCTTCTCTTTTTAGAACTAACGCCCATTTGTCGCAATACTTTCTCCATCTCATTAAAATAAAAAAACTAGAATTTTGTAAAAGACAACAACGCTTGAATTTCATGATATCAATTAACATATCAATATTAATTCACATGACAAATCCAGATCACAAGAACTTAGCATGAAGATAAGATATGCAACTTACGAGCAGGTGGGTGCACTCAGACTCAGTGGCTTGTATAGCTTCGACCATCCACTATTGCTCTGTTGCTGCTTCGTCGACTCCTTGTCCTTCACGCCATCGTAGTTTTTTCTGCTTAAGAATAAATAATTCAAAAATAAGTAAATGCATGTGGGTTTTTTAATCAGATAAACAGCACCTGTGCATATACTTAACATATACAAGCATTGTATGATACATACTACCTTCCTTCCTACTACCAATACCATTTATGCTGTATATATAAATTCGGTACATAACATACCCAACAATGCAGAGTGTTTGGGGTTGCAGACTCCCAAGGACTGTGCTGGTTTCTCCTATCTCCGTTTTGTTGCTGGGTTTGGGTGATTTATTAACGGCAACCATAACTGCATCGTTTGTATCCGCAGAAGCACCACAACCGATCAAACTTCTAAGCATTTTCGAAGATGAGTAGCTGTTACTCTTTGGAAACGGCAAGTCCGTTGATGATGATGATGATGCTGTCGTCGACGTTGATGAGAATGAAGAACTAAGAATTCCAATATTCTTTTCCATTGTCCTAGTCTTCTTCTCTTTTCTCACAGCATACAGAGAAGGTGATGATAGATTTTCGAAATCATCGTCATCAGTTTGTATTTTGTCTGAATGATGGATTGGATCTTCTGCCTCATTGAATATTGTCGAATCGTCAGCTAACGCCGATTTCTCTGACCCGAACACAGGTGAGTCGAGGTGAATTCTGGGAAATGTTATTGTTGTTGGGGAATGAGTTAAAATATTGACAAGAGATACTGTTGGATATATTTGCTTCTTTTCTTTTGGCGAGTGTTGCTCGTCATCACGTGCCTTGTTTTCTTCTTGTTGTTTGTCCGGCTCATCATCTTCTTCACCCTTCTCATCTTTAAACCCTACACATTTCATTTTTTGAGATAGATATGGTACCAATTGGAGGACTACCTTCTTCTGCTCAAAAGATCAAGAAACTAATGAAGATAGTTAATGAATGTATATAACCAGATGAAGCACTTTTATCCACTGGTTGTATAGGATCGGTACGAACCCAATGCGGCGGGGGAAATAATTTGTGATCCTTTGAGAATGTATTCGTTGTCAGCGATTGGAGTAATGAGATCATCGTCTAGTAAGTCTTGCCATACATAACCATTCTTGTATCTCCTGAATCAATTAAAGGCTGCATGTATGTATATACTTTTTTGTTTTATTTTATTGATGAATAAAAATAGAAAACGAACCTTTTGTAGGACCAAGCGAAAGCTTCTGGCATGTGTTTTCCTCTCAAATCTGCTAGCCATCTTTTCACATCTGCTGAATCAAATAAGTGTAGGAGAAAAATTAAGCCTACGACGAATGAACAGCAATATAAAAGAGGAGTACCTGTACCTCGTAGAAAAACGCCGTTTCGATTGAGATGGTGAATCCGAATAAGATGGGGATGCTCCACACTGCCCATACGGCTTAGGAAATAAATAATATGAAGACGTCTCACCTCTATTCCAACTGTCGGTTCCATTATTATCGTTATAATTCTTTTTCGATCTGCTGCATTCATTTATAGCTAAAACAATAACTTTTCTCTCTTTAATTTCTATATAAAAGCCAACATTGACTGTATCATCCACAGATAGTCAGACGCTAAAATAAAGAGAATAAGAAAGCAGAAGAAGAGAAACAAAAAACATACATGTCAAACTTGATTAGCCTGCTTAATTTTCAACGAAGAAATGCAAAAGAGAGCTACCGAAGGAACACTCCTGTAACATTCTTCTTTCCCTGTATTTAAAGGAACAAAACATAGGCAATTGTCTTCCGATATCAGGAAGAAGATTTCTTTTCTTGTTTTCTTCTGTCTGTCTTTTTTTTATAAAAAATCTTATTTTAAATTAATCAAAATTAAATTTGTACCAAAGCAAGAAAATGAATCAACTTAATACTTGGTAGGTTGGAGTAAGTATTGAAGAAATTGTTATGGGCTGATCTCCTATTTACAAAGTAAAACTGTCTAGTACGTTATCTAATTTCGGGAGCACTCACAGCGTTTTCCTCCAAATGGATACATCAAAATAAAGTGCAAAAACACACTAAATGTTGGGATTTGGAATAACTTATTGGGAACAAGTTTGAGGTCGAACCATGAGATGCTCTTTTTTGTGCCCTTCCAAGTTGACTGTGATTAGCGTTTATAACGTAATTACGAATTAAATATTATTTTACTATTTTTTCTCTTTTAATTATTTATTTACTTATTTAAATTTTTTACTTTTGCAGCAGTGTAATTCTTTTTATCCCTAACACTACATAACTACTTCCAAGTAGTTATGTTATATCCTATTTTGCAAAGTATATTGCAACAAAGTCATTACAATAAACAGTACATTTAGCGATGAAAATAAACGTCGCTAAACAATAACAAATTGTCATAAATAGTAATTTGCAACGAAAAAATCTCGTCGCTGAATCCTGGTAGTAAAACAACATCCGTGATGTTTTTATAAAATCATCGCCAAAACATTTTTTCAACACAAATAATTCGTCGGTAAAAAGTATAACTGACGAGAATAAAGAACTTTGTACATTTTTTTGCGACGTTTCTGTTTCGTAACTAAAAGTTTTTCCCTACTAAACTATATTCGTAGGTAATCATTTTTAGTGACGATTATCATTAATGTTAGTGACATATTTTTTAAATAATAATAAATTGAAATAAAATAAACATTAAAAATGGAATGCATTTTATAAAAAAATAATTACAGGTCATACACAAACTAAGATTCCTCATCGTCATCACTATTCCTGACATTTGCTGAGCCTAGTAATTGTTTGACCATCTTTTTAAGCTTATTAACTTCTTTTACATTACGGTTTAACTTATCTTTCGTACATTGTAACTTAGTTTCAGTGCTTGGTTCTCCTCTTAAAGCGCCGTGATATATGCTGGTCGTAACGAAGAGGCATCAACAGGCTCAGGGCCATACCCAAGACTTTTGATATAGCTCGATCGTGTATCAAGAAAATTGTTGCAAATTTTATTGACATTGGGCTGATTCTCCTCAGCCAATGACATCTGCAACAATTCTTGCATCTTGTCCTATAATTTAAAGTAGAAAATCGAGTTAACTAAAAAATTAATACTTAATATTACATAGAAAAATAAAATGTAATATTAATTTATTAGTACTTACATACTTTGTGCCTTTTCAAACGTCCAGCCTTAGCCTTTCTTGTAGTGTGTGTGCTTGTACAGTATAATCTTATCACACTCTTGCCCTTGGAGTTATGCTTGGCTCTATAATATGAATTTAAAAATTATAACCAATTACAATTTATTGTATTAAAAAATAGAATAATAAATTGAAAACGTTACGCCCACAAATTCTTATCGGACGATGACAAATGATCTGGAGCTGGTGTTATGAGGAGTTTTCATTTTTTCTCTGTTAGCCTTGACTTTCTCATATTTTTCCTAAATTAAGAGAAGTAGTCATGAGATGTATAAACATAATTAATGGAAAAAAATATAAAGAGAAAAAAACAAACCTGAAGCTTCGCTGAAGCCCAATAATCACACATTTCATTCCAATTTTCTTCAGTCACCCGTTTTGGAACACATCTCCTTGTCTCTTCATCAGAAAGGAAAGACTAATAATATTTATGAAGTTGATATCAATGATCCTTCACCCTTTATTTCAAAAATGAACTAACATTGCTTGAAACCTCAGGCGTGTCAATATCAATGATATTAAGCTTCATCTATGAAAACACATATAAGTTAAGTTATTATTTTTGTTAAGTAAAATCACAATACATATAATGAAATGAATTGAAATATTACCGAAATTTTGTCCAAAGCATTTTGGAGTAAGTTGTCTTCCTTTAATTGCCTGACATGTTGAAGGCAAGGCAACTCATTCCTGACAATGATGCCCAACCTGTTGGCCAATTTTGTAGTTTGAATCTTATTTATTGGGTGCCGTTGCGTGGGGTCAATCGTCACTGACAACTTGGTATTCATTGCAACATTCATCCGTTGCAACTTAGCACCTTTTGTCTTACGTCTACCTCATTTTTTGATACCAGTGTTGGAACCTGAAAGAAAAACATAATGAGAAAAACACACTAAACTTGTAATAAGCAATTTTAGCATAAATGTAAATATTTTTGGTTATCAATAACAGACCTGAAGATCCTTCATGACTACCGGACGATGTTGGTAAAGGTTATTGTTGACTTTCTTCTGGTTGTTCTGTAGGGAAAACTTCATTTGTTGTTACCACCCTCTTTCCCTTGTTTATACCTGGGCTCATTATAATGAATCTATGTAAAACGAATTATGAACAACTTTTAATTGTAATTGAAAAATAAAATTGACATTTTCTGAAACATTAAAAATGTGCTTGTAGTCATGATAAATTAACATAACTAAAACATCAACAACATAAGGCAATTACAACTTGGAGACATTTCAAACAAAAAAAACAATTTATTTACATGCAATCATCATGATCATGATTTTGAAAAATGTCATCATTAACGTTATGTTTGGTTCCTGTCCCTGTTAATGGGGACAGAAGACAAAACATAAAAATCCTGTCTCTATCGCATGTTTGGTTACTGCCCCCTCTATTTTGTCCTCCGTTGTCGGTTGACAGGGACAAACGTTTTTGTTCCTTCGAAAATCGAAGGACAGAAACGCTTGTCTCTGTCTCCGAAACACAA
>JANQBM010000003.1:33531512-33540467 GCA_025594535.1 Erythroxylum domingense | reverse complement strand
TGGCTTGTCCTTATTGTGGCAATGATTTTGATGTGTTTTATCTTCCAAACAGGGGCAAAATATGTTGGTTTGACAACCGCAGAAAATTTCTTCCTCTAGATCTTCCATGTAGACGCAATAAACAAAATTTCATTAAGAATAGAATGGTAAAAACACTTCCTCACCCTCATAAAGCTGGTGAATAGATATTGCAAGAGATTGAGGAATTAGACTTGCTAAAAGTTACAGAATTTGAAGATGATGAAATTAATACAAGCATTAGTAAAAACTTTGGCTGGAGAAAACAAAGGATCTTTTGGGATTCGCCATATTGGAAAACTAATTTGATACGTCATAATCTAGATGTGATGCATATTGAGAAAATTCTTTTGACAATTTGTTCAATACCATAATGAAAATTGAAGGGAGGACAAAACACAATGAAAAATCACGAGCTAATTTGAAACTTTTTTATGGAATGAATGAGTTACATAAAGATCTTCGCACCAGTAAATATCTAAAAGTATGTTACACTTTAGACAAAAAACAGAAGGAAATATTGTGTGAATGGTTAAAAAGTATAAAGTTTCCCGATGATTATGTTTCAAACTTGGGAAGGTGTATGGACATGAGGAAATACAAATTATTTGGGATGGAAAGTCATGATTGTCATGTGTTAATGCAAAGGCTAATTCCAATTGCACTTCGAGAGTTGCTATTGAATAAGGTTTGGGAAGTAATAACAAAATTAAGTTTGTTTTTCAAAAGCTTAACATCATCCGAAATCAAGTTGGCTGAAGTGGAAAAACTAAAAAGGGAAATTCCAGTAATTTTGTGTAAGTTAGAAGAGATATTTCCTCCAAGCTTCTTTGACTGTATGAAGCATCTACTTTTCAATTTAACACACAAGGCTAAACTAACCGGTCCAGTTCAATATCGTTGGATGTATTCATTTAAGAGGAAATTCAACAAAAATGATTGTAATTGAAGTTATAGCATGTTTTAATAACTAAATTGGTATAATCATATTCGCTCATATAGATATTTACATCATTTGAAGAAAAATGTCAAAAATAAGGATAAATTGAAGGTTCGATATGTAATGCTTATTTAGTGAAGGAAGCTAGTACATTTTATTCACATTATTTTGAGTCGCATGTTCACACAAGAGTTTGAGGTGCAACAAAAAATATTATTTTCTTTTTTAATTAATTTTTATACATTAATTAGATAAATATTATTACATTATAAGTATTTATCGAATGTTTTTCCTTTTGTTTCAGAAAGAATTTTTTGGGAATTTTGAATTTGACGCGATCATTTATAAAGTATAGGAGAGATGAGCACGTACACATTATCGGGACTTTGTTGTTGCGATACACAAGGTCGGTGTATGATTGCCTTATATTTCTGAACAAATATGGAGTCGTTGGCAGCATTATTGGACATCACCTAAGGCAATGTCCATTTCAAAAGGTAATTCTACCAACAAACGTGGAGGAACGATGGGAGAGAGTCTTCTCATACATACGGGAGCATCTATTACCCACCACGAGCATGCAGAGAGACTTGTAAGTATTTACACTTTACATTTATATTCTGATTTCTTTACTTTATTGTATTTCAATTGAATTTGATGTGTGAATTTTGGAATTAAAATATGTGTATTATGAAGAATGATAATGTTATAAATGTCTGGTGCTATATATGGCTGTGTTGTTGACTTGTTTCTTTTATTCAATAGGGGGTAAATATCATAAAAATAAAGAAAACTTTGCCAAAATTTTTATAAATTGTAGTTCACTTATAACATTTTATTCTTATGCAGGAAAAGTCTATAGGCATGAGGCCTATACCCCGTCAACACTTTTTGCACACTCACATTAAGAAGCATGACGGTGTGACATTCATCAACACCTGATGTAGAGAACTAAATGTATGTGAAATTTATGGTTTAATATTAATGCTTAATAATTATCACTTATTAATATAAACATTGTCTTTTAATATGATCAAATACAAGAAAGCATTCAACGACAGTCTCAGCAGTCTGAAGATGTTGATGAGACTCAAACTTATCTTCATGTAGTGGGTGGTAGGGACCATCATGGAAGAATATTCGGCTTAGATTCATTTGCAAATACATGTTATTTGCAATCATCCACGTCTAGTATAGCGGCATCTAGTAGGCGGTCCACAACCAATGAAGCCTAACAGCTTCGGAGAACAATGCAAACATTGATGGAGTACATAGCTCAGCTCCGTAATGAGGTGGATAAGTTGAAAGGTAGAGGTAGCACTTCATCGCACCAATCAGAGCATCCATCGTCACCAAATCAATAATGTACTTGTAGTCGTTTCATTTGAATTACAAATACTTATTATGTACAATTTAATATTTTTATTATCAATTAAGATATTTTTAACTTTATATCATCAATCAACTTTCTGTTTAAACAAATTAAATGTATACTATTAAATTCATAACTGTTTAAATTATGCATCAACCATAACATCATCAAATAAAATGTATTGACGGTATTTTTTTAAATTTCTGGTTAATTTACCAACGGACATTTGTGGTTCCATTGGTAAAATCAATATTGTTTACCAACGGAAGACGACAAACCGTCGGTAATCACAAATAGAATAACCAATTTCGTCGCCAAATTTACCTACAGGATTTGCCGTAGAATAACCGTTGGTACACTCACTGACGGAAAAAATATAACCGTCGGTAATATTTTAACAAACTTACCGACAGAAAAGAACACACTATCGGTAAATTTGTCGACGAACTGATATTGTCCGTCAGCAATTTATCGACGGTCAACCGTAAAAAAAACTGTTGGTATATTTGTCAACGGTACATTAATTATCCCTCGAAAAATTTACCGACAAACATTCTGTTGATTGTCGAAAATTATTACCTACCATCGTTACAAGCATCTAGTGCTCAATTCGCTTCTTATATTTTATATGCATACAAAAATGCGAGTGCTTATACGGAGGTGAACGAATCCACATCTTAATTCAGATGCAATTTGAAAAAGAAGATTATTTTGTGTCTTGTTGTATAATATTCAATAATTTTCCCTAAAAATTGAGCCTATGGCTCAATTCTTAATTTTTCGTCATTTTATTATTAATTAAAATTGCACACCTATCTAAAACTTTTTTTCTTTAAACTAGTTTTCCATTAAAAATAAATAGAATATAAGCTGATACTACAACATAATAAATGCATTTAGCCATAAAATCTATAATTCCAAGTAAATATAAAGAAATTTTGATTTAATTTAAATCTAATTTAAAGGTAGTTAATTATGAATTTTTAAAAATGAAATTTGAAATCTTAATACAACAGTATGTGCCTAAACCAAATAAAAAAATTAAATATAAATAATTGCTTAAAAATTGTTTCTAATTTGTTAAAAATTGAATTTCAAGTAAATCAAGAATTTATAATTAAAAAACAAAGAATATAAGAAGATGTATTATAAATTTTCTCGAAAGATGTCATTAATTTTATTAGATTAACAAGATTTTTATCAATTAAAAATGAATCTTAAAACCTTAATTTTATATCTCTTTAGATATATAATTTTGTATTTTCCAAATATAATTATTTTACACTAAGCTGTATTATATTTACGTAGAAGACAAGGATGAATTAAAAATACCACAGCCCTCGTAGCCGGGTCTGACATCCCTACTTTATGTGTGGAAAGACATAAGAAGATGATTAGTTTAATTTGTGTAGGTTCATGAGATTGAGCATCATAACCTCTGTTCAGTAAATTAGACAAAAAAAATGCACATGTAAGCGACCAAGTATGCCTTACGGTCGCCGCCGCACTGCACGTTAATGGTTCTATTAAGACAGTAAATTCTTTTTCAGATATAGTTTAAAATGGGAAATACGATAGAATAAGCGTTATATAGCACGATTTATAAAGAGGTAATTACATTAGTTAATGAAAATGAACTAAACATAATGTGGTTCATAAAGTAAATGATAGGGATAGAAGTACAATTTATCTTGTTACATCATTACTATGAAGAGGAATCATTAGTTTAGTGTAGAGATAGGAGATGTGAGAAGGATAAGAAAAGATGAAGTGCTTGTGCATTGTTGTCGTCCAAAAGGGAAAGCATTCATTTTGAGACCGAGAATAAGTAGAGGCAAACTAAAATGGGCTCTGATACTTAACAACTAATGGTCGGGTGGCTTGTTTTAATTGGTTACCTTGCCACAGAGGAAGGGAGGAGGCTAAAGTAAGTAAGTCACCAAAAAACAGGAGAGGCTGCTGTTTGGTCATGATGCTGACTGTAGATCCAGATGCCCAGAATTCTTTTTGTCTTGTCCATGCCCCAACGACAAATGTCCGCGCCACGTCGACCATACTGTTTTTAGTTTCTATGCTACTTATTATGAGAGAAATTCCCTTTAATAAGAAATTTAAAATTTTCAAATGTATCTTAATATATTTAGGTTTAAACTTTTAAATTACATGCATTTGCTCTGTAATAGTGTAACACCCAAATATGGAACCACCCAATTTTACACCATAAATGAAGTGTACAAGTTTCGGTTTTCGTTTTACTCGATTCAATACTATGTGGTCAAACTTGAGTTTCACAACACATATTTTCTTCCTAAAGAAAATGAAAATCCCTCATTGTCCTCTATAAATACTGATTCCTCCATATCCTAATCTTTGTCGGCATGTCCCGAATACGCTTGGAGCCCATTTCACTGTTAAAAACTAAACAGAATCCCAAGTCCGAGGAGCGGTAGGTATTTTTTTGGTAACAACGCTTACTAGAACACGGTAAATGGATTTAGATTGGTTTTTTCTTTGTCCATTTAGAATGAATAGTTAAAGAACAAAACCCTTTTCTTTCAAATATATTACACTTTTTTCCAATTCACTTCCACAATACAAGCCTCTAGTTCTCCCTTGCTACATTTTGCTGCTGAATTATGTGCCCTGTCACTGGCCCATGTGGTTTGTATATTCTTGATGGATTGGCTTTGAAATTAAAATCCTTGTTCAAACAATTTTAAGATAATGGAGGTATTTTTTTCTTCATATTAACCCAAATCCATTCATTATAATTTGATTTGTGATCGAAAAGAATTTACCTAACTATCAAGTTCAGCATTTAATTGTTAGTAAAAAGAAACAAATAATTATAATATGTGACGACAATGCTGAATATTCCTCACCCACAAAATTTAACATGCCTTCTCCTAAGAAATGGAAATGGTTGCCTTCCACGAACATATAATAAATGAATTTTATCGTTTCTTTGTGTGGCAGCCACATGCTAAAATTCTCACCCCTCACAAAGACACAGCCGTTCCCACTCCCCATCTTACTCTCACTCATATGGATAAAGCAAAGAATCAAGAGACTAACCCATTCTTTTACGTCTACACAAAAGCCCAGTTATAATCCCTACCCAGTACGTACTTTTCTCTGGCGTGGCGTCTCCCCAAATTATCCATTTCTTATTCCACGTCACCAATTCATCAAAAACTCCATTAATATATATAAACCACGCTTTTTGTTAATGTTGTACAAGCAGAGCACTTTCTTTCTTTCTTCTTTGCTAAGGCGAAACAGAGCATCACTGTGTCTTAGATTAGAGGCCAGTGTATAGGCAGAGGCTCATTTGGTACTGTCAATCTTACTTTTCGCAAGCATAACGGAGCCATTTTTTTAGTGAAGTCTGTTGATACCACCACCTGTGGATCCACTCCAACTCGGTATTTAGAGAACGAGATTCGGTTTCTTCGTTCCTTATCTTCTCCTTACGTTATTAAGTTCCTTGGCGACAACGTGTCGTACGAGTCCTCTGCGCCTTGTCAGAACTTGCACATCGAGTATTTACCTGGTGGCACCGTGGCTTACCTGGCATTTGGAGCTGACGTCGATGAGATGAGTGTATGGTCCTATACTTGGTGCGTCGTCTCTGCATTGAACTATATACACACACAAGGCATTGTACACTGCGACGTCAAAGGGCGGAACATTCTCGTTGGCTCTAGCAAAGGCACTGCTAAGCTTGCCGATTTTGGCTCCGCGATGAAGATTCTTACTGGAGCTCCAAGCATGCCTCGAGGAAGCCCGCTATGGATGGCGACGGGAGTACCAAGGGCCTGAAAGTGATGTATGGTCGTTGGGTTGTACGGTAATTGAGATGATTACAGGCAAGCCAGCTTGGAAGGATCAGGGAATTGAAACTTTGAATCTGATCAGGTTTTTCGAGTAATTACCTTAACTTCTGACTCAGTTATCTGAACTCGGTCGTGATTTCGTTGAGAAGTGTTTACAGAGAGATCCAAAAGAGCGGTGGAGCTGTAATGAACTGTTGCAACATCCTTTTTTGTCTTCTGCTTCGCCAAGTATGATCACTGAACCATCTCCTCTTTGCGTGCTTGATTGGTTCAGCTTCAAGTTTGAAGACAAAAATGACGACGATGGAGTGATACAGTCTACTAAAGAAAGAGTCCGTAAATTGGCCATAAGGAGAGGGGCGAACTGGGAATCGGAGGGATGGATAGTGGTGAGGGAGACGGAGAGGGATCGACTTAAAGACGGGGCAATTATGACATATGCGGATAGGATGAGGACGGAAACAGAGACTGCAAGGACAAGTTTGGTATATTCTAATTCGACGCTGGTTATGATAAGAGGGAAGGAAGAGGAGGGAAGGGCAGGAATGGAATTTAGAGATTTTGACAGCAATGAATTGCTGTGTAGACATGCAAATGGGTCCAGATACTGTGGTGAGTAGTGGCGCGGCGGTTTGTCTTGTGAGTATGAGTCACCAAAGCGTGGTTTAGCGGTGGAGAGGCGAGAATCGTTCAAGTGGTGGTTTCCCCGTTGATCGTGTTGTAATTTAAATTTTTTATTGCCTTGTTCAGTTTTACTGACACAAATATACATTTTTTGTTGCTTTTTTGTACTTAATATGATCTCCAATTAGTTCCACTTTGGCAAAAACTTGAACCAAGATAGAAAAAGCTAAACAGATAAAAGACTTAGGACTTATTTAGTTGGTGGCGGATCAGCCAAAAAATAGTTGATTGACCCAAATCAATTGGTTGACTTTATAAAAAAGCTATTTGGATTGTTTGATTATTAACTAATTGAGTTAGCTGATTTAACCCAACCAGTTGAATTTGAAGAAGCTCCTCTATAGGAGCGTTTTAACGTATCAACTGATTTCTTTTACTTTAATGTCCATTTTGCCCTCATTATTCTTTACTCATCTCTGGTTTTCTCTGGAGTCTTCTTCATGCTCTTTCCTTGCATCTCTCTGTTTGGATCGATGTTCACGCTTCTCCCATAACAATTTTGTATTTCTAGTCGTTAATTATGAGTAACGAATGGTAAGTCCATTACTCAACTCTACTCTTTCTTTATCCTTTTTCTTCCAAGTTCATTTCTTAATTTTATGAGTTTCTGTAGCGATTATCTGTTTAATTACGAAGATGAGTTCGAGTTAGATTGGGAAGATAATGGGTTTTTAAATGATGATCGTAATGGAATGTGATTTTATTGAAGAAGTTCATCTTATATAAGAGTTTGTTTTGATTATGCCTGTTGTTTCTTGTTGGACGCCGTCTTTCTTTATAGCCTTCGGTTGATTGTTAGTTTTTGATCTTGGATCGTATTCCGGTTTTAACAGATCTCGGAACCTTTGATGGAGAGGATGTGAGATAATCTGCAATGGCTAATCTTGAATCCTACGATCATCCTGTCAATTTTTTTTATCATGGCTACGGTTTCTTCTTAGACGTCGTCTTTCTTTTTAGCTTTTGGTTGGTTATTGGACAGGATATTAGAGAAACTGTGATGGATGATGGATAATCGTCTTTTTGGTTTCTCGGTATATCTGAGACGCAACTGATATGTTTTTACAGGAAACGACTAACAATTGAAATCACGCAGCTGTCGCATCCTTACCTAATTTCTTTATGATCTCTTTCTCAATCGATCATTGATGTAGCGTTGCCTCTGACCGTTTGGTTTTGCTTATTCTGATTTGTTTAATTTGTAAATTAGAGAAAGCAGTTAATAGTGGAGGGTATAATTACAAAAACCATAAAATACTAGTGACAAGAGCCAATAATGAGAAACATACTATCTCTCAGCATCCTCTCAGAAATCCCTCCATAGAGGCTTATGTGTATTTTGATTAGTGGCCAAGCTTTATAGGATTTGATATGCTTATGATAGCGCTGAAATGTTTTAAGTGTTGTTGGAAGGATGATAATCTGGTGATATGTTTCTATGCTAAGCATCTTATTGAGGATATGGGGGTGTTTTGGGTTCAATTTTAGCATCTTAAGGAAAAGAAGAATAAAAAAACTGATAACAGTTCTCATGTTCCTGTAAAATCTTTTACAAGTTTGAAGAATCCCAGGTTCTACGCCAGTTAGTGGCCATGAAGTCTCTTTCAGTATTTTGCTTCCGATTGAGACCTATAACTTTAGAAACAAACTGTGTGCCATCGATAGTTCTCGAAGCTTATGTAAGCATGAATTTTTTGTGTTAATCTCTGCAGAGTACGGAGATAAGATTTTGATTAGTGTTAAAACCAACTGGCTCCATATTTTATCGATGGTAAAGTGGGAGTTAATGTTAATTGGAGTCCTTATTCATTTTTTCCTTCCATTTTAATATAATTAAAGCGGATATGCTTCAGTTTGTGCTTATAGGATTTGAGGTTGTGCTGGTGGTATATCCTATGCTGCGATTTTTTTCAAATCCTTTCTTGTTTATATTGTGATTTGTTTCTTCTTATTTGCTTTAATTGGATTTCCAAACTTAGATTTTTGCAAATACAAGATTCTACAACTTTTCATACTTTTTAATTTTTCTAGCTGTTGTCTAGTTGAAGGAGAGTTGGGTTATGATATGTAGATGGTTTTGTGAGATATGGTTACAATTGAGACCT
>JANQBM010000003.1:33521512-33526512 GCA_025594535.1 Erythroxylum domingense | reverse complement strand
AAACACATACTAAAACTTATAAAATGGAAAAGTAAAACTATTAACATTTTTTATTATCGGTTCTACTTCTATTAAAATAGTCTCTAAACAAACATTAATTTAATTTGTAAATAATATCTACTTTTATTAAATAGATTATCAAATAAAAACAACTATTAATAAGTGACAACACTATTCTAATGATAGAATAAATCTATAATAAATTAAAACCATATACCATGTGTTTCAATTTACATAATATTTTCTATTCTTCGATATATTTTTATCCATTGTAATTTGGAATTATACTATATTATTAAATATACAAGGAAAAGAATTATACAATATTATATACAAATAGCTTTTTTATTAAAATAAGAGCGTGTGTGTATTAGTAATAGACATTTGATTCTGGTCAGGCCAGTGACCTAAACTCTTTGTATTAGTAACAGATATTTCAATATTAACAAATACAAATCCTGAGTTATAATCCTTACCACTCTACGCAAATGGGTCTATATACATTCAATAATGAAAATCCATGATGTTACTATAACTATCCAAGCACTAACACCGAAACAACAAGAAGTTTAAGAAACAATCCTTGAATCTTGACACCATGAATGAAAGCATGAGGTAACACTTAATACAACCTAGAAGATGATAAAAAAAAGCCTTTTCCTTGATTAATAAGGACCAATAAAATAAACCAAACCTTAATTGATCTTAGTAACTATAAAAAAGCAAAGTAACAGGCAGTACCCACATAATCCCGATAAGAACCCAAAAACACAAGATTCAATTAAAAAACAGAAACAATCCTCCTTTCAATCAAATGAGGCATGATCAGAATGTAGAAAGAACAAAACTTACAAATGAAAACAAAGAAAGACAGCATTGGAATTAAAGAAAACAACGAACAACTCACCAGAAAGCAAGATCTAAGTGAACCCACTAGGAATCGGTAAAGAATCAGAGTCACTGATCAGGTATTGTAAGATTGTGTTAGATTTTCCATTTTAAAGGTGAAAAGAGACAGTGAAGTAGTTGTGAGTTATCAATGAAGAAAGTCAAATGCAATAAATATAAAGAGTAGCTACTTTCTACTACAACTACTATCAGACTTCATTTAATGAAACTATATCTATCTCATATTTCATTCATTAAATCTCATATTGCATTCATTAAATGATGTTCCGTTAAATCAATTACAACTAGAATCTGAGTCAACCAAAGGAACATTAACTTAAATAATTATCTTGACAGAAGTAGACTTAAAGGAACATCGACTTAAATAAGACTTGCCAAGAATAAATAACTGAGGTAACTCATCAGGACCAACAGTGAATAAGTATATCAGATTAATTACTGACAGAGCTGATTTGAACAATTCTATGCTCTCTTCAGGAGGATATGACTCTAGGATTATATGAGAATTTCCATCACCATCTTCCTTCTCTCTCCAGATTTCTAGAAGAGGGTTGTTTTCCCAATGGAAATTTGGATAGGAAATCAACTCATATATATATGGACATTCAATCAGCTGAAACATTGAAACATGAAACAAAATATAAGCACTAAAATTTGTAGATGCAAGTCTAAATTGAAATTCACTAGAGCACTAAATTCACTATAATAACATACCAATAATGCCTTAAGGAACAAGATTGCGCATAAACTATTACTATAGAAATGTTGAATGATCCCTAATCCACAAACATCAAAATGGAAAAAAAAACTTTCTACAACACTAAAGTGGGCAAATAGTTAACCTACTCCATGATACAAAGCCCTAAAAGTCACAAGACATTTGAAAGGAAAAGATGACACAACTAGCTAACATAAAGCCCATAAAAAGATAATACAGTTTTGCAATGCAACCTGCTAGGTACATAAACTTAGATTTATTTTTTCATTTGATTGTGCATCACAACGATTAGCTTTTTATGACACCAAAGCTATTGTAGAAACAATCAAAACAGCAGTTCTGTAAACACACTTTACCAAGTAGAAGATTGATTTTAGGAGAGAATCACAACTGGGAGAAGAGACTTTCAATGCAATAAACTAATTCTGCAGTGCCAGATCTTCAGTAGAGTTGCCGCAAACACTTCCATGGTACTGACAGAAAGGAAGAGAGGTTTCCAGGGTAAAGGTGTTCCTGTTCCAATAAAACTTTACAAATTAAGGAAAATTTAGAGACGATCATGGCAGAACGGTAATAAAATAGAAGCAAGAGCTATTTCAAGTCTGATTAATAGAAGGAATCAAAAGAGGCACTTAAATTAGTACATAATGGTAGTGAAGAACCATGACGAGTGAGCAGCATAATGTAATAAACCTGAAGATAACTACAAGAATAGTTGCTACTCTAAAAGAAACTAGAAACATAATCACAACATTTGTAAGAATAGCAAATAAAAGATGGACCCTAATTTAAGACTTCCCAAAGGCTCACTGCATTTCAGGTATTAACTATTCTTCCAATTACCATCTTTCTAGTCAATATTCTACAATTTTATTATTCCCAATAATATTAGCAAACTAAATTTGTTTTCTTTCTTTAGTAGACAAACGACCTTTCTTAAACTTCATATCCAAAAAAACAAGAACTTTAGATTGGGAGCGTCAATATTCAATAAACTACATTGTATTCATGGACATATGTTTCCATGGTTGACTTCTATAAGGATACAAAGATTGACAAGTCAGATTGTGAGAAAAGTTAAAGTTGACCTTTGACTTATATCCATAAAACACAAGTCGAGGAAGAAGCCATAAAGAAAAGGTCAACTTCAACATCAAATTGTATCCCATTTGGAGCTTTCTTTTAATATTAAAAGAAATCGTATCGAATAATGAAGTTTAATTTGTTGAGAATAGAAACACTGGAACTGAGAATTTAGCTAAAAAAATATAAGCACTAAAATACGTGGATGCAAGTCCAAATTGAAGTTCACTAGAGCACTAAATTCACTATAATAACATACCAATAATGCCTTAAGGAACAAGATTGCGCATAAACTATTATTATAGAAATGTTGAATGATCCCCAATCCCCAAACATCAAAATGGAAACAAACTTTCTACAACACTGAAGTGTGCAAATAGTTAACCTACTCCACGATACAAAGCCCTGAAAGTTACAAGACATTTGAAAGGAAAAGATATCTTGCTGTAGTCAACAGCTCCAAAGCAAAACTAGAACTGGATACATCAAATGGAAAATAGCAAAATCTTAGTGAACAAAAATGCTACAAGTAATTTTTCCAATCATTTCGCATGTTGCTGAAATGTCAAAGAAGTCATCACTCCTTAAAAGTTGTATTAACACCATGATTCACAATGTATAGGATGAGAAATTCTTGATTGATAGTGACCAACACATAAGTACTACCAAAGTAATGGACACAGTAAAGATAACTTCGTGTAAAGGAGGAACATAAGTAACTATATCCTATGTTTGTATGCTTGTACTTTGTTGTTTCCTTACTCACAAAAGCCCATATCTCAGGTGAGGTGATCATAAATTGAGTGTTTTGGTTAGGAAATAACAAAGTTTTTACTATTGTTTAAGAGTGAGGAAGAATAATCTTGTTGATAGAAAAAACAAATTAGAACTGCACCAAACTTCCACAAGAGGTTCAAGCATACCCAACATCCCATCTCATATCAATCATGGAACAAAAACCAGAACCATTCAGAGAAATCTAAAAAGACATGCTTTTTATTGTGCTCTTGCATTGCAAAACGAGCGAGGCTTTCGATCTCTATCCTTTGGAAGAAGCTGCAAAACAAGAAAAGAGAAACAAAAGAGAATGATTTGTAAACACATCCATAAACTGACGATGGTGATTTGGTGGAGATGTGAGAGCCGAGAAATGTGAGAGATGCAAAAAAAGAGTCAAAAAAAGTAAAAGGATTCTAAAGAAAACGAGAAAGGAGCAGTCGAAGAGTAGAGAGTATATGAGGACAAAATCGACATAAAATTAAAAAAGCTATCAGTTGATTTAAGAAACGCTCATGTGAAGGAGCTGCTAAAAAATCAACCCAATCAACTCTTTACTAAACAAGTTTACTAGTTTTTCATAAGGTCAACTAACTAAAATGGGTCAATCAGCTAAAAAAGAGCTTAACAACTCTTTACCAAATAAGCCCATAAGCTATAACCCAACAATTTAAACTTTTTGGGAAGATGGGATAAGTTTATGACTTAAGCGATAATAAAGATCGTAGAAGAACTACTGGCCGCATTTGAAGTTGTACGCTGGGTTTTGTTTTTATGTTTCAGGCCATGTTTGGGGCATTGGTGAAATGACCTCTCTCTTATGTGATTATGATTCAACGCCACTTCGTTGGCAAAGATTCGAATTACGTCCACTTGATTCATAAACTTTGGCCTTCAGGATGTAAACTACGATGATCAGCTGGGCACTGGGAATAGTATAGGAGGATAATCACAGTGATTATGGCCAAAAATATTTGCACAACCTTCATTATAAATAATATCAACGTGCTTGTTTCTCTTTTTATGCAAAATTATGTTTGTCTAATGCCCTACAAGGCGATAAATATTTTTACCAGTATTATGGGTACCATTCCGTACCGGTCGGTACCAGCCGGACGGTACCGTACCGGCTGCGGAACGGAACGGTACCCATAGCTTTGGTACCGGTCGGTACCGGGTGTTTTCTCCTGGTACCGGTCGGTACCGGCTATACCGGATGGTACCGGGCCAGTATCGCGAAAATGGTGAAACTTAGGGACTGGTTTGTAATTTTGTTAAAAAATTTATACCCGACCCTTTAACCCGACTTCGGCTCTGGCTTTCTTGAGTTTCTTCTCTCCTCTCAGATTTTCTCTGGCTTTCTCTCTCTTTCTCACCGTCTCCTCACCTCGCCTCTGTCCTCTCGTCGTCCGGTGTGTCGCTCCTCCGTCTCAGGCGTGCGTTGGTCCTTCGGCTGTCGCCTCCTGTCGCGGGTCGTTCATCTTCTCCTGTCGCGAGTCACCTCCACTGCGCC
>JANQBM010000003.1:33505521-33517514 GCA_025594535.1 Erythroxylum domingense | reverse complement strand
TCACCTATTATACAGTTCAAGGGTGGTGTAATGCCCTTCACCATTTCTTTAAAAATCGGCTTTGTCACCATTTTCATTGTCTCAAACACCTCCATGAAATTGTCACCTTTGCGTTGATGCTTAGCAGACAGGCCATCGGGAACAGTCTTGAATTGGAATCCCTTATATTTGGAGAATCGGACTTGAAGATTAGTGAAATGAACTAGACGGTCATGGTAATATTCGGAGTTCACGAATGTGACATAAAGACCAGAGAGGCATAGGAGCTCAGCGAGCTTGAGCATCGAGTTGACATGGCCTTGTGCAGGGAGAGGAAAGATGAGTACATGAGGAGGATTGGAAGACCCTTTTTTCATTTTCGGTTCTTGAAGCTCACTCGCACTTTTCACAGGTTTCTGAAACCTTTTATATCGAGTTCAGGTTTGAGAATAAGTAGCTTGTTCAAGAGAGTTTATTGGTGATACAGACATGTCGACATTGTTTATAACTTCAAGGTTGTTCCAGCACATTATTAAAAACACAATCTTAGAACATGAACGCAAATCTGGAGATGGGCTGTCAAGTTTTGTTAGACTGTCAATTGGCTTGTCGACCTAAACCACATGTGTTTATGATCTTTGTTTAGGTTTGCGAATACGTATTTTCGATTTATTTCCTAAGGTACTGTTATTTTTATTTTAAGTTCTTAATTTTATTTAAAAATTTTAAAATAAAACAATAAAATACTAATTTTAAATTCCAAATGTTTAATTTAATAAGTACAAGGCTCAAATCACCTGTTTCTATAACTATATTACTATTTTTTTATAAGCATTAATCTATTTATTTTTTATGAGTTTCATTTATTAAATGAAAGGATGCTTATAGAGCATAATAGAAAAATAATAACGAAAAAAGGTGGATAAGACAATTTGGTCCAATCAATCATACATCACTCAATGGGCTTTGACCTACTAATATGAAAGACAAGGGGCAAGGTCGGGATGAGGCTCGAGGTAGCATGCTCCGATGACCTAGCTAGCCTGTTGATCTGAGCTTAAACCTTATTGCTATTTCTAACTTGTAGACATTTGCTTTAAGACTATGAACTTGTTTGACAATCAACTTATCAGCTATTTTTTTATTTTTTTAAAGTTAAAAATGTATTAATAAATAAGTTAAAAAGAATAGGTCTCTTGTTTAGTACATGCTACAGAGAGCTTCTATCATACCTTTGATAGATCAAAATGACATCGACCAATACAGCATTAAAACGACTACACGTGATAACCAAACAATAAAAATACAAAGAGTTCCTTTAGGCCTTGTCTAGTTAGCATAATTTTTTGTTTAGAAAAGTAATCTTTTTTTTAAATTTATATTATCATGTTTGGTTCATTTTTTTGAGTAGTTAGGAAAGTAAAAACTTTTTCAATCTAGGGAAAATAGTAGTACTTGGATCCTAAATCCCATCATTCCTTTGATATTTAAATTACTTCATCAGAAATTTAATCTAAAAAATACATTAGCCAATTCAATCATTCCTTCTCTCTTAACTCTTCGACAACTTTTTTATAATAATAAGGAATATAATAATAATAATAAGAAGAAGAAGAAGAAGAATAAGAAGAAGAAGAATAATAATAATAATAATAATAATAACAACAACAACAACAACAACAACAACAACAACAATAATAATAATAATAATAATAATAATAATAAAATAATAAGAATAATAAATTTAATAATAATGCACTATTTGTATTTTTTATTTTGAATATTAGACAAAATTTTGATATTTGATTTAAGTTTTAAGATTTATCTTTGTACTCAGTTGAGGTTTTTTTTAGTATTTTTCAATACTATATTTATGATATAATAGTATTATTGGATTAGAATATCAGGAATGAAAAAAATAACATTTAATAATATAACTTGTATTACAAATTAACATTATTTAACGATTTTAATATTTATTCTGTTTGTAAGGATATAATTGGAAACACAAGTCAAAATTAAATTACATCCATAAAATACTGTTACATACCAAACACTATAATAAGACTTCATTCAACTTTTTCTATTAAAATTTTTATAAGTATCCAAATATGTGAATATCTTTACTTTCCATAGATTTATTTTCTGAGGAATCAGATTCCAAATTTATTTTACTTCCTCGCCAACCAAACAGAGCCTTAGGGTAAAATGATTACCCCTTGCCGTCTGCTTCTCCATAACCTTCCTAATTAGGTTAGATCTTACGACTTGCTTTCAAGTCACGCCTCCACTCTTTCTTCAATCGCTCTCTTATAGTAAGGGATTTAGTTTGTGATTGTTTCAGTTTCTTGTTTTTGTAGTTTGTGATTGTTTCAGTTTCTTGTTTTTGTCTATTTATGTCTCTGTTTTAGGCTCTGTCACAATACTTCTCTCTCCATAGAAGGATCCGATGCTTTCTTTCCAAACATTCGACTTACAGTCTTTTATGTCGATGTTTCCAGACGATCAAGATGCTTCAGTGACAAAGGTGATCAGCCTTATAGGTAAGAACTTGCTTCATCTCCTTAGGAGTGTTAAGAGCTAGCCTTATTCCTTTAACAAAGTTGAATTTTCGTTTTAAGAACATAACTGATTGTATTTGTATTTCCTGTCTCTGATGAGGATACTTCCTGTTGCCTCTATGAAGATGCATAGCCATCCCAAGGATCGGCCCTCGTTCGTCTATCATGGAGTATTCTTCCTCAGTTGAGCCTGGAAGAACCAGGTACTGTCTTCCATCCCTCTTTGAGGTCCTCTGCATATTTTTAGGAGTTGATCCTCCATGATACTACTAGATTAGGGTATAAGCCTTCTGTCCTTGTTGAACAAAGAATTTGCTTTCTGATTCCATTGATCAAAGACCTGAGGATCTCGTCCCTTGTGCGTGTTTTGCTTTAAAATTTCCTATAATTTTGCTCATGCCAAATCTCTTTAATGGAGGAGGCAAATGAAATGATATATATAGGCACATTATAATTGGGAGAGTGGGTCAGCCTCTGGAGCCATTCCACGGCTTCTGTGAAGGATGAACCTGCATCAGAGATGTTATTGAAAGCCTTGATTCGCCCCCATATGGATTGTGAGAAGGGACATTCGAAGAAGAGATGGTCCCTTGTCTCTGATTCTATCTCACATAGCACACAGTCTGAATTAGTAGGCAAGAAATGTAGTCTGTCTACAGTACTTAGTCTATTCAGTACCATAAGCCATAAGAGAATAGAGGAACTAGGCATTAGTGACTTATGCTAGACAATAGGAAACCAAGCTTTTCTTGGGCTATTGTGGTTTTACAACCTCCTGAATTTTGAAATGTTGAATGTGTTAGGGGCCAGATTGAGACAATAGAATGTATCCTCTCTTTGTTGACTTGGTTGATATCTAGGTATTAGAGATTGTAGGTCAGCTGGGATGTTCCATTGACCTCTTAGTAGGATAGCTTTAACTTTATCCTTGATAGGAACATCTTTCCAGATCTGAAGCACCTGAGGATGTCTAATTAGAGGTCCTTTCCCTGGCCAATTGTCATACAACAAGTAAGCCTTGTCTCCATTCCCAACCTTACATGAAACTAGGGGTTCAAGTAAAGGTCTAAGTTTCATTAGCTGAGACAAGGGCCAAGAGAATGAGGGTTTAATATTTAAAGATCAAAAGCTAGAGCCTTTTAATATGTAGCTGTGCACCCATCAGATCCAAAGGGATTTTTTGTCTATAAGAATATTCCACAGGTTCTTAATCAAAGCTGCTCTATTAAATGAAGCAATTGAAATCAATCTTAGTCCCCTTTCCTCTCTCCTTTTGCAAACTTCCTTCCATTTAACCTTAGAAAAATGACTGTCTGAATTCAGGTTCCCCCATAAGAATCTTCAGAAAAGCTTCTTAATAGTTTTAATAACCCCTTTAGCTAGAGAAATATTAGAGGACTAATAGATATGAAGGGAATTTAGTATTGCTTTTATAAGTTGTAGCCTCCCTCCAAAAGAAAGCACTCTATTCGACCACAGTCCCAATCTTTGTTGTATCTTATCAATCAATGGTTGACATTCTAAAAATTGAATTCTTTTTGTGGTTATGAGAAGTCCCAAATAGGTCAGTGGGGCAGGTGCCTTGGTCATTCCGCTAATTGGAAGATTCTGCTCTCCATTGTTATTGCCCCTGTAGATAAAATATATTGGCTTTTGGAGAAGTTAATCTCCAACCCAGATAGTTCCCTAAATTCAGACAGAGTAGACATAAGTAGCTCAATAGACTTACCATGAACCTTAGAGAAGAGTAGTAGGTTATCTGCAAAGCACAGATTGATCAGCTCGACCTTCTTGCATTTAGTGTGATATTTGAAGAACTTATTTTCTCCCACTTTATCTCGGATTAGTAGACTAAGGACCTCCATGCAAATAATAAAGAGATAAGGGGAGATAGGGTCTCATTGTTTTAGCCATCTTACACCCTTAAATGAGTTCGACGGAGTACCATTAACTAGGATAGAGTAACTAGGAGAGGTTATGCATGCCTTAACCTAATTGATAAAAACCTCTAAGAACCCTAAGAGTCCTTAAGATGAAGTCCCATTCTACATGATCAAAGGCTTTTTTAAAGTCAAACTTTATGATACAATTAGGAAGGCTGTTTTTCTTTTAGTACCCTTTCATCAATTCTTGTACAATTGAAAATTTATCACCAATGTTTCTATCTTGTAGGAAAGCACTCTGATTATCAGAGATCACTAAATCCAGTACCATTTTCAGCCTATTTGCTAAGATTTTGGAAATAATCTTATGGAGGAAGTTGGTGTATGCAATAGGCCTGTAGTCATCCAATGTAGAGGAACAAGATTTTTTCGAAATCAAACAAATATGGGTTTTGTTGATCTCCATCAGTAGAATCCCATTAGAGAATAATTCCTTTACAGCTTCTTTGACCATAGTTCCAGTATCTTACTAAGTCTTCTGATCGAAATAGCCATTAAACGCTCAGGCCCTAAAGGCTTATTTGGATGCATCTGAACCATTACCTCTTTTATTTCTTATCATCCATTAGTTTATGAGAGCAGCAGCTTGTTCCTGAGAGTTTTTTTTTAATAAATGAATCAAGAGTGGTTGAATTTGTAAGAGTTCGAGAGTATTTATAGAAACTCCTGAAATATCTCTTTGCTTCTTTAAGGAGATCCTCCGGATGTGAAATTTCATCTCCATCTGATAGCTTTAGAGATCATATTCTATTAGCATTCCTTCTAGCTAAAATTGAATTGAAAAAGAATTTTGTGCACCTTACACCATCTTTTAGCTAATTAGCTTTGGCTCTTTGCTCCATTAAGCTATCATGATCCTTTGTTTTAGAGAGATAAGAAAATAGAAGGTTCTTTTCGGCATTCAGTAGTCTAGCATTGGTCAAGTCCCAATCAAGTTACTGCTGGACCATTTTTAATTCCTCTCTAGCTAGGGTGACTACTTTTTGAGTGGAGCAAGGTCTTCTATTCATTAAAGATTTCATCTCCCTTTTGATGGCTTTCAGCTTCTGAACATATAGAAACTAATAGGTACCTTCGATCATAACTCCCAGTCCTTTATTCAATGCCTTCGAAATTCCATCATCATCAATCAGGGGGATGTTAAATCGAAATGTCCCTCTTCGATCCAGATTGTAAGCTAAATATTTGTATAGGTGTATGATTTGAGAATAAGGGATCTAGAAAGGACACTGTTCGGGAACTGTGTGATCCAATCTTGATTGACCATAGTCCGATCGAGTTTTTTCCTTAAAAACTATCTTCCCTTCTGCTTATTACTCCAAGTGTAAAAGTGCCCCTGTGACTTAAGGTCAAAGATACCCAGCTAGTCCACACAATCATAGAAATCAGTTGAGAAATTACTCAGATTGTAGTTACCTTCAGTTTCCATTCTGTATACGGTAGAATTGAAGTCTCCACAAAGAAACCATAGTCCATTTACCGTATTTTGGAACTATATTAAGCTATCCCATAACTGTCTCCTCTGAAAAGCATGATTAGAACCATAGATAAAAGAGGCAAATATTTCTGCATTTACCTGAAGGAGGTTACATTTCAGATGTATGACTTGTGTCTCTGTAGTAAGGACTTGAATATTCACCATACCTATGGGCTTGGTGATTTGAGATAAAATTTCATTTAGAGCCCAGCTTATTCAGTAATTTAAGATTTTTATATATGATTTTAGTTTCCAAAAGAGCAAAAATCTATGGATTTGTGTTATAAACAAAATCCTTTAAAGTAGAGAGCTTTTCTAGGCAGTTGATCCCCCTCATTTTTAATGCTAAGATCTTCATTAATTAGGCAAAGTTGATTTTGGAGCCATTCATTTTGCTCCTGTTAGTTTTCTTTTTTACGAATGCCAAAAATTCACTAATGGGCTCTTCCTCCATTGGTTCCGTAGTAGTACTGGTCATTTCCTTAAGATCAGGACTTTTAGGGTTAACCCCAATGCTGGCTATAGGATCAGTTGATGATTGCTCCTCATTTGGACAAGCCACAATAGCCTCATTTCCATTACCTTCTGCAGTAACTTTATCATCAGTTCTTTCCCCTAAATCCTGTATACGCTCTTTTCTCCCAGCATCATTTAGCATCTCTGTTTTTTCCCCTTCACCTTCAAGTTCATTCTTTCCTTGATTAACTTCACGTGTAGGCACATAAATGTTTTCCTCATTTGGGCTTTCTTTAGGATTTGTGAGTTCAGCTCCCATCAATTCGTCATAGTCACCTCTAAGGAAAAATTTACCCATAGGTATCCATTTTTTACCTTGAGTAGAAAGGGACAATTTCCATTGGTATTAAACTAGCAAATTATCCTTATAGAATGAACCGTCTATCCCTAATCACATAATAGGTATAGTTTCCAGAAAATTAGACATATCCATATTTATACAAATTCTGGTGTACCCCAGTCTCTTGCAATTTGCTGTATTTTCATCCAAACAAAGAGATTTACCGTGAAAGCTAGCAATCATACTCAATCCTTTAGTTGTCCAATATTCTAGAGGGACATTAAAGAGGTGTACCCACATAGGGAATGGTCTCCTTTGCTTACAATCAATTTGAAAACCTAGCTGCCATGACTGCAGGAATAATGGCAAATTTGCCATATGCCGCGACCCTTCTTCGACTACTTTAAGAGCTTGAGCTTTGGAGGAAAACATGAATAGAATATACTTGTCTTCTACAATAACAGCCTCCTCAAAGCCTTTGTTCTTCCGTACTGCTTTTTCCCATTGTAGGATAATAGGAAAAGCCGGTCGTTTATCCCAAAAAAATTCAATGAGGGAGTTTTCCCAAGATTTGACCCCCTCTTGGAACGTTTCTATGTTCGGAAAGACAATAGAACGACCATCTTCCATTTTTAGGGGGCAGAAGTGCAATGTTAGGTCTACAGACCCACCACCCACCACTTGCTTCTAGGTTCTTCTCACTGGCTGAGGGTTAAGAGTTGTAAAGGGGTTAAGGGAATTGGTTGGAACTGGTAAAGGGTCTTGAGATGGAGCAAGGAGAGGTCTTATCGCTGCTCCATAGGATGAAGATGGGGAAGAGGATGAGAGTAAAAGAGGAAAAGCTTCCTTATCAAGTTCTTGTTTTGAAGTAAGAGAAGGGTTCTGTAATGTGTGCATTTTGAAAGGTGATGAAGCCAGATTCTAAAGGAGAAGGGAGGAAGGTGGGAAAAAAGGTAGGAGGGGGATGGACGAAAATGCCCTGTTGGTAGATCTGGTCGGATGTTGGGGAGTAAGGCAAGTGAAGGAGTAAAGAAAGGGGAAGTTCGCAGTTAAAAGGGTAGGGAGGAGGGCTGGGTGGAGGAAATGGGTTGTCAGTAGTGGGGAAGGGAGGTGGAGAAAGATCGGAAACTACGTGCGGGGCAGTGCTAGAGGTTAGAGAGAGGACAGAGCATCTCTCTCTAACCCATTGAGATAAAATTAGTTATTTGACCATCTTAAAAAGCTAATGAAAGTGTTTAGTAAACGGCTAATTGGTTGACTTGTTTAACTCCATCAAGCTGATTAAAAAGCTCATAAAAGGAACTTTTTCGATGTTCAGACAAAAAATTAATTGGTAAAAAATCAATTATACCCTCCCTTCAAACAAACGTCTTCGATTCCCTTTACTTCTTTCTCATTATAAAATTATGACCATTTGTCACCTGTACATAGCCCAACTTTACTACTAGAATTACAACAGGAGAGAGACGAAGCAAATTCCTTTGGATTATACATATAAAAGTAGGATATAAATGAGGTTTAAAGTTAGCAAATATATTATCAACAAGTTAAATTAATTTTTGCAATTAAACTAAATAAAAGTAAACCATTAATCCAAAATGAATTTTTTTTACAATGAAGTAAGTTTTTTAGTTATAAAACTTAGGAGTATTTGTTTATGAAATAAGTTTTCTGGTTACAAAATAAAAAATTGCTACGATAACAAAATATTTAAGAGTGTTCTATGCTTTTATTAAAGTTTAAAACTTAATTTTTGTAATAAATATCTAATCATGATGTTATAATTTTTTTTAAGTCATGCCCTCATAAGTCATTTTACATTTAAACAACTAATACTAAACAATTAATTGTGCCAAACATCTTTAATAAACAGCTAATGTTATTTGCTAGTCAAATCAGCTGATATAATCAGCTATTAGCTAATCGTTGATAGCATCAGTTAACAGGTAATGCAATCTACGGATTGCCATTTGACTTATGTTTCTTAAAAAATTCTAAGTAAAATTTAAAACTAATCAATTAAATTTAGATTAACAAAATTTTCAAAATTTTAAAGTAAATTTTTGTTTCAAAAAACCTAAAATTCATTAGATTTTATCATTTAAAAATTAAAATGGGATATAACATTATAATGAGTTAGACCAATCAATTATTGTATGAAGGCTTGCACCTATTAGTAGTTTTTCCTTTTGTTGTTTGTTTTAAGATCAAAATTAACAAAAATAATATCCAATTTAAAAGTAATAAATTAAATTTTGATCAAATTTTAACCTAATTCAGTAAAAAGCTTCCAAATTAATATCTTCTTGTAAAATATTTATACAGTGAAAATTTTTTATTTAAAATTTATCATTTATAAAATCTCAAACCATTATATTAAAACCTCTAGCAAAATATATTTTTTCCTTTTATTCAACTTGAAATTTAATTAAAATTTCACATTTATATAAATTTAGCTGCAATTTTTTTTGAAACAAACGAATTCATTAAAGAAATGAGAAACCAAAACAGAAGAAGCAACTAAATCCAAAGCCAATAAGCTTTATCCCATACACTCGGACCTAAGCTTCTTCAAAATTGATTACAAGCGAAGAAAAATCAGAACAAAAAATAGAAACAATATTGCTTGGAATATTATCACAATCGAGACAGTTTGCATGAAATAAATTTAGCTGTAATTAGATTTCTTTTTATTCAACTCAATATTTATAAAATAGTATTACTATCTAATGAAATTTTAATATTTTTAATATTAATAAAAGTTTTAACCATAATTTTAATATGTTTTTACAGGAAAAATTATACTACCGCCACGCGTGAGGATAATCGGACTCGTAGAAGTTTGTCTGATAAGAACAATACAGAAGTAGTGAACCTTCTCTACCGTTCCTTGGACGGAATCTTCATCTCTATATATATACACCGTCTTGAAATGAGAACTCGCAGATATCAGCTAGAACAAGCGAGTGATTACTGACCAAGAATGGCTCTAAGTCTTTTTGATGGAAGGAGGGGCAACCTCTTCGATCCATTCTCTTTTGATATATGGAACCTTTTGAAGGGATCAACGTTCCGTCATCTCCTTCACGCGAAACAACGGCCATAGCCAACACACTTATAGACTGGAGGGAGACACCGGAGGCTCACATCTTCAAGGCAGACGTTCCAGGGTTGAAGAGAGAAGAGGTGAAAGTGGAGGGTGAAGATGGTAAGAGTGTTGCAGGTCAGTGGAGAAAGGAGCAGAGAGCATGAGGACTTGAATGATATGTGGCATAGGGTTGAGAGAAGCAAGGGTAAGTTCGTGAGAAGGTTTAGGTTGCCTGAGACGGTGAGGTTGGATCAGATAAAGGCAAATATGGAAAATGGTGTGCTTACAGTGATAGTGCCTAAGGATGAAGAGAAGAGGGGTAAGGTTAAGTCTGTTGAGATTTCTGGGTACTAGGAGCATAGACTGTTTGTGTTGTGTTTAGTGTTCATAGTTGTGAAGTTTGGTGTCTCACTGTCCTGTATATGTACAGAGTCTGAAAAGAATAGGGATGTTAAAAAGAGCCGTTTCGGCCTCATTTTGACTCAGGTTGATTAAGCTATGAGTCAAGATCGGATAAGTTATGAGTATCCTGAATTCGGCCCGGTTCATTGAGTTATTAATAAATTTATAGTTATGTGAATTTCAGATTGTACAAACAAAGAAATTTGGAAAAAGAAAAAGAAAAAATCTTGAAAATCATAGAAATTTGGTCAGAAACAGAAAAAGTATGCAAATACGAAGGTAAAAGGTCAAAAAGAGTTTATAGATTAATTTATAATATATATGTAAGAAAAATAAATAGTTAATTTAAAGATGATATATAAGAAAAATAAGTAATTGATTTAAATAAAGGTGAATGAAAGCAACTAGTTAATATTATATATTCTTTTTCATTTGAAGACTTAAAGTTTTTGTCATTAATTATTACCGACTAAATAATATTATAAAATAAAAAATCAAATCACTTTATCAACTTATTGGGTTTCTCAAAGCATAATTATAGTCATCATTTAGGAAGCTCTCTTTGCAGATATTGTCCATGGCGTTGACTAATTTTACATTAAAAGAGAGCATCATGATCTTCCATTTGTTGTATGATATGGGATTAACATACTTAATCAAGTATTATGATTATGGCACCTTCTTCCTTTTGGAAATCACTTTACTTGCTAATTAAGTTTATTTTGAAGCATTTGATGACCACGACATTCTTTTGCTTTTTGGGTTTGGAGGGACCTAATTATATGATCATTGCTTTAGTGATTCTCGTGATCATCAATACCAACTAGATCATTCTTACATTATAAATTATTTTTAATATACGAGTAATTTAATCAATGTTCAATGTGAATGCATGATCTATCTTAAGAAATGTAATTATTATATGTGATTATTTTTCTTTATGGGGAAATTATGGTATATCTTATGAATTACACTTTCTTTATGATTTGCTAAATCTAATGAGGTTAAAAAGAATAGTCAAAAGAAAAAAGAAAAGTGGAAAGAATTTTAGTCCTTAAGAGCACTCAATGTCTCTTTTATATGCAAAAGACCCACTTTCCCTCATTACATACCATAGACCAATAGATATGAGATGGAGTTTCAAAGAGATCATGTGTTTGTATTTACTGCAACCAAGAGGAAGCATCCAAAGGGATCGCATTGATCCTGAGTCCAATGTAATTCCCAGTATATTGGATCAATCTTTCCCTTTGGATTCTTCCTTTGGTAGCTTATGAAAATGAACAATGGCGGTTGGTTGGTTTAAGTTTGTTGGTTTCTCTGCAACTGGAGGAAGCATCCAAAGGGATCGCATTGATCCTTTTTTTCTCTTTTAAAACCTTTCTGGATCATGCAATCCCATTGGATTCTTCCTTTAGTAGCTCCTAACTTCGTTCTCTACACAAAGATGATCCATTCTATACATATGAACTTCAATTTTTATGCAGAGAAGCGCAATGCAAATATCAGACTACTGTTTCAGATTTTCTTATGCAGATCTTCTGTTCCCAGAAAATCCATTGTAAGTTTCTGTTATCTTCTTCCATATATATATATAATGAAAATTCTGATTCATCCTCATGCATTGAACAACAAGCACCGCCAATTCTGAAACTATATATATATATATATATATATTCCACTTTGGTTTTTATGCTGGAGATGATTACCGATGAACTGAAGATCAAACCTGTATAATGAAACTATA
>JANQBM010000003.1:33471883-33488421 GCA_025594535.1 Erythroxylum domingense | reverse complement strand
AAAGAAAAGAAAGAAAACAACTTCTCAACCACAAGCCCTTCAACCAAGCTCGTTTGGTCTCCATTATCTAAATTTGATCACAAATTAAGATTATGAAAAATTAGTTTCGCAAATTATCCGATTTTACGTGATTGTCCTGGCACAAATAAAAATAAAAATAAATCAAAAGAAAATTAACATATGAAATCAGAATTTTGATAACGCGATTCGGTACTCCTTACTTACATTTACGGGGCCCTCACTCAAATTAATTCTTTCATCGAAGTACAATAAATTTATCCAAGGCTTTATTAAGCCGACACTACTCACCCCTTTACACTATCTTTCAACCTCACTTCTCGTGAAAGATTTTCTCACCCAATAACACGACCGACTCGTGTTAACTTTAACAGAAGATTTTTCTCTACAACTCTTAATAAAAGACAATAAAAATAATTAACGAATAATTCAAGTTATTAAAATAACTAAAAAAAAACTAAAACACTTGAGACAGAAAAGAAGATAACTTCTCCTTCGATTCAGCTCTTTTGAAATAGATCTGAAAATTGTTCACCAACTGGACTAATCCACGACAATTCCAAAATCGGGCTATGGCTGCTCAGTTTACAGCCGTACACGTATTTTGGAGTAAGAGAAAACAAGAGTCTCATGGTTCTTCCCTTATGTAAATCATCCAGCTTCAATAAATTCCAATTAAATCTTAAAGGACACGTCCTACACCGTCCACTCAAAAATCAAAAGAACCCCATGTGTTTTTCACGCACAACTAAAGAGGACAAGTCTTGATTTCACAAAACCAATTAAACCACCGTGTATTACCAAACCCAAAATAAAAAACAAACTCACCTTCAATTTACGCGCTCTGCACAATTGACACCACACACTCCGTATTCACGCGATCCATACTAGAGACATACATAATAACACCAATCAAGAACCACACTCCAACATGTAAAAACCCATTTACCTTGAATAGCCACACACGCATATATCAATACAAACCACAGCTGCAATCACAACCCATCCATCAACTCTCCAACGTCTCTCGCCTATACCCACACAAAAGATGGATTATTTACACAAAAACATCAACCGTAGGTTTTTACCACCAAGCTGCTGCCTTCATAATTTTTCAGAAAACCACTTAATTCACAAGCGAAATTCTAGCAACACCCTTCAGCCCACTCATTCACGTAATGCACAACAAGTCTTTACAATATCCACTTCTATTCAAAATAAGATTTCATATTATCTAGAATATTATTCAAATAAATAAAAATATTTCAAAATAAAATAAATAGATATGTTCAACATATATCTAACAGATTCAATTCTTCATATTTAATCAATTGTAAAAAATAATTTTAAAATGTTTCTCTTACTCCAAAACCTTCATCAAAACTCAAAAATATAGGTTATAACAGGATGGATCGAGTTTCAATATAAAATATGTCTATTTCAAAGCCAATCAAATTTGAAAAACTAGGCTTGGACTAATCAAACTTAATCTCTTGATTTAATGTTGAGTAAGAGCCGACTTTTAAAAAACTTTACACTTTTGGGGGTGTTCTTCATTTAATTGGACTTCTGATATTAAAAATTGTTGACCCTTTTGATTAGTTGGTGAAAATGACAAGATGTCTTACTCACAATGAATTGAATAGAAAGAAGTAATGCTTAGCAATATGAATAAAGTAAGAGGATCCAACAACAAATAAGATGCCTCGAAAAGAAGGATTAGGTACTTTCGGAAAATTTTTAAATTGAACATAACGTTTGTACAAATTAAACTTTAATATTTAAAAAATGTTAAAAGATAACAGATGTTTATAATATATTATTTATATAACGTAAATGCAGTTCCATGCCAATGTATGCGCTCCTTCCCTTATTATCAATATCAATATCGTTTCTTTATTTAAAAGATTTACGGAGTTGGCAATTGTATAATTTGGCAGATGAATCAGATTGGTAAAATCTATAACGTGGAAGAGGGCTTTCCTATTTCAAAGTAATACCAAATTCAGTATTCCTTTTACTCATTTGTCAAATTGTTTCTCTTATGTTCGTTCATACTCCTTTCTTTCATATGCACCAACAATGCCATCTTTTGCGTATCTCTTTTTTTATCAGCCATCCCTTCCCTTGGATCGACAATAAGGTGAATTAATGTTTTCCTCCCCTCATTATCGAGCGTCCAGCGTCCATGTCGTTTATTTACTTTTAGCTTCTTTCTTTCTCACTTCCTTGTTTGTCCAATTTATGGAATACTCAGTGTCAGTAACCAAGTCGGGATGCTTAATGGTTCATGATTTTGAATCTCTTTACTCTCACTCTTGATGCGGAGCAAATAGCGCTAGATTTTCTAGAAGACATTGATCGTGGCAAGATTTGCGATAGATTACGAAAAATGTCATAACTTTTGCGTACGATGTCCGATTATGGCCCCTGATAGCTTTCTGGAAAGGGTTTCGTGAGATGAACAATTAGGTGGTCAAATTGCCATTTTAATTATTTGAGGACTATTTTGTTATTTCCGTGTTTTGTTATTTTCTATCCACTTATATAAGGCAAACTATGTTATTTTGTTAAGCAGCTTATTTTGAATAAATTTACAAACTTTTTCTAAACCTAATTAGGGTTTATTTTCCTTTGAACGCTTTACGCTGCGTCAGGTGGTATCAGAGCATGGCGACCGGTGGTGATGGCGGTGTTCTCCGTGACGGTGATCAGGAGGATGGAGCCCCACATGGGGACAAGGTGTTGCAACATTTGGAGCAACGTCTTGAGCAACGAATAGATCGCATGTCCAGGCGTTTCGAGGAACGTTTTTAGGAGCTTGCAGATCGTTTGGATGCCTGCGGTCTTGGACCGAATAGGGGAAGGAATGATGGTAGGAGACAGCCAAGATATGCTGCTCGTGGTGAACCTATCAACAGACCAGAACCTCCATGTAGACAACCTGCTTATGAAGATGATTCAGAAGAGGAAACGGATATGGGCAAAGATGGAACGAAGATTGAGAAGGTGGAGATTTCCGATTAAAGGTAGATATTCCTTGCTTTAATGGTAGTTTGGGAATTGAAGAGTTTCTAGATTGGATTGCGGAAATAGACAGGTTCTTTGATTATGCGAAAACTCCGACAGAAAGGCGGGTAAAACTGGTAGCCTGTCGCTTGAAGGGGATGGCTTCAGCTTGGTGGGAGCGAGATCAATCCAGAAAAGAGAGAGAAGGAAAACTCCCTGTACAAACTCGGTATAGGATGAAGCATTTGTTGAAACTGAAATTTCTACCCCCAGATTATGAACAGATTTTGTTTCAACAGTATCAGAGATGTCAGCAGGGTAGCAGGACAGTTCATGAGTACACAGTTGAATTTATGAGGTTGGCAGAATGAAATAATTTGCTGGAGTCTGAAGGATAGCAAGTGGCTCGATATTTAGAAGGGTTACGGGTGAACTTGGGAGATAGAATTGATGTGCAGGTAATTCGAACTTTGAGTGCAGCAAAGAATTTGGCTTTGAAAGCGGAATTGATGCAGCAGGAGCGAGGTAGAAGGAGTTTTGGTGGTTTTGGTGGATACAGGGATAGTGCAGATGGCAATAAGGCTGCTACAAATTAACCTGATCATGGAAACAACTCCAAGAATTTGAACAAGCAGTCAGTGGAAGATAAGACAGTCGGCAAATGTCCCATGAATGAGGGGCGAGATAGAGAATCTAAGAAGACAGATAATCCCTATGCAAGGTCCACTGTTGGGAGGTGTTTTCGGTGCAACAAGCAGGGGCATAGATCAAACGAATGTCCTAACCAAAAAACAGTCAATGTGCTGGGACGAGAGGAAGAAGATGGGGAGATTTACTATGAACCAGATGGGGTTGAGGAAGAAGAGGAGTATGATGAAGATGACGGGCAGGCTTATGTTATGCGAAGGATGATGTTGGCCCCTAAGCAAGAAGAGGAATCACAGCGACACCAATTATTCAGAACTTGATGTACTATTGGTGACAGGGTGTTTGGTGTTATTGTTGATAGTGGGAGCTGTGAAAATATTATTGGGAAGGATACTGTGAAGAAGTTGAAGCTGCTTATTGAGAAACACCCGAATCCTTATTAAGATGGATAAAATCTGATACGGGAAAAATTGACGTGACAGAACACTGCAAGGTGCCTTCCTCCATAGGTAAATACTAGGATACTATTTATTGTGATGTAGTGGATATGGATGTATGTCATCTTCTATTTGGCAGACCTTGGCAGTACGATGTTGATGCGTAGCATTCTGGAAAGAGTAACGTGTATAAGCTAGAAAATGATGGCATGAAGTTCTCATTGTTCCATTTGAAAAATAAATTTGCTATAGCAGGGAAGAGCACATTCTTGACCTTGGCAGATAATTTTGCAGAAGAGGCTAAAGAGACAGAGCAAATTCATGTGTTAATAGTGAAGCAAATTCTGTTCAATGAGCCTGAATTGCAAGAAGAGGAGCAACCAGAGTTAGTTTGTCCTTTGTTACAAGAGTTTAAAGAGCTGATAGGGGAGGAAATACCAGATGGGTTACCTCCAATGAGAGATATACAGCACCAAATTGATCTTATCCATGGTGCTAGTCTTCCTAATCTACTCCATTACAGAATGAACCCCAGGGAGAGTGACATATTGAGAGGGAAGGTAGAAGAGTTATTGAAGAAGGGGCTGATTTGGGAAAGTTTGAGTCCTATGCAGTGCTAGCATTATTGACACCAAAGAAAGATGGCAGCTAGAGAATGTGTGCTGACAGTCGAGCAATCAATAGAATTACTTTGGGTTATAAATTTCCTATTCCAAGGTTGGATGATATGCTGGACAGGTTGCATGGAGCACAATGGTTTTCGAAGCTGAATTTGAAGAATGGTTATTATCATATTCGAATCAAGTCAAGAGATGAGTAGAAGACAGCTTTCAAGACCAAAGAGGGGCTTTACGAGTGGCTAGTTATGCCTTTCGGGTTGTCAAACGTTCCTAGTACGTTTATGAGGTTGATGAATCAGGTACTTAAATCATTTATTGGCAAGTTTGTTGTGGTTTATTTTGATGATATTCTGATATTTAGTAGTAGTAAGGAGGAGCATATGACACACTTGAGAGTTGTGTTAACAGCTTTGAAAGATAACTTGTTGTATGTCAATCTCAAGAAGTGCAGTTTTCTTATAAATAAATTAGTGTTCTTAGAGTTTGTGGTTTCGGCTGATGGTACTCATGTTGATGAGTCGAAAATAGAAGCAATCAGAGACTGGCCTACTCCTAAAAATATGACTGAATTGAGGAGCTTTCATGGGTTGGCCACCTTTTATAAGAGATTTATCAGAAACTTTGGTAGTATTGCTGCCCCAATGACAGAGTGTCTGAAGAAAGGGAAGTTCCAATGGGGAGAAGAAGCAGACAACAGCTTTGCTATCCTTAAAGAGAAACTGTGCACAGCACATGTACTTGCACTTCTAGATTTTGAGAAGTTATTTGAAGTGGATTGTGATGCTAGTGGAGTGGGTGTAGGGGCTATTCTTTCACAAGAGAAGAAGCCAGTTGCATTTTTCAGTGAGAAGCTTAGTGATGCAAGGTGCAAATGGAGCACCTATGACAAGGAATTCTATTATGTGGTTTGTGCTCTAAAAACGTGGAAACACTACTTGATTGGGAAAGAGTTTGTGTTTTATTTAGATCATGAGGCTTTGAAGTACTTAAACAGCTAGAAGAGAATTAACAGAGACATGCATGCAAGGTGGTGTCAGTTTTTACAGAAATTCCCTTTCAAGCTGAGGCATAAATCGGGTGCACAGCATAGAGTGGCTGATGCATTAATTAGAAGAGCAACATTGTTACTGACTTTAAGCCAAGAGATTATGGGTTTTGAGCAGTTAAAAAGGGAGTATACAACAGATGATGACTTTGCAGAGATATGGGTGCGGGTATCCAATAATCACCCAGTTTCTTCTTTTTATTTATCTAACAGTTACTTGATGCATGAAAATTAGTTGTGCATTCCGAAAACGTCTCTGAGGGAGAAAGTGATCAGTGACTTACATGGAGGTGGATTAGCAGGTCACCTGAGTAGAGACAAGACTCTTGCAGCAATGAAAGAAAGATTCTACTGGCCACACTTGAGAAGGGACGTTTGTAGATTTGTGGAGAAGTGTTATACTTGTCAGAGATCCAAGGGCCAGTCCAAGAACACTGGATTGTACATGCCTCTACCAGTTCTAGAGAACATTTAGGAAGATATTTCCATGGACTTTGTGTTGGGACTGCCACGAACACAAAGATACGTTGATTCTGTTTTTGTTGTGGTTGATAGGTTTTCCAAAATGTCACATTTTATTCCTTGCAGAAAAACCTCAGATGCAGTTGCTATTGCTAGGTTGTTTTTTAGAGATATTGTCCGACTACATAGCGTCCCAAAGACTATCACTTCGAACCGTGACAACAAGTTCCTTAGTTACTTCTGAAAAACACTGTGGAAACTATTTGACTCTTCTTTGCAGTTCAGCAGTACAACTCATCCGCAAACAGATGGGCAAACTGAAGCAGTCAACCGAACTTTAGGCTACCTGATTCGCAGTTTTTGTGGGGACAGGCCAAAGCAGTGGGATCTGATTCTTCCACAAGCTAAGTTTGCTTACAACAATGCAGTCCATAGTGTTACTGGCCGTTCACCTTTTTCTATTGTCTACACGAAGATGCCACAACACACCCTGGATTTGATCAAGTTGCCTAAGAGTGGAGATGTGAGTGTTCCAGCCAAGAATATGGCAGAGCAGTTTGTGGATGTTCAGAAAGAAGTTAAGCAGAAGCTGGAGCAGGCCAATCAGAAATACAAGAAAGCTGCTGACAAACATAGACAGCAGGAGGTCTTCTAGGTTGGAGATCAAGTGATGGTGTTCTTGCACAAGGAGAGGTTTCCGGTTGGTACATACAACAAGCTGTAGCCCAAAAAGTATGGACCTTATTCAGTGCTACGGCGCATCAATGACAATGCTTATGTGATCGATCTTCCAGATAGCATGGGTATTTCCAAGACATTTAATGTGGTAGACATATCCATGTTCCATGATGCGGATGTTCCTTTGTACCCAAACGTCCTGCTCAACTCGAGGTTGAGTTTTTTCCCAGTGGAGGAGACTGATGCAGAGTAGATAGCGCTAGATTTTCTAGAAGATGTTGACCGCGGCAATATTGGCGGCAGATTACGCAAAATGTCATAACTTTTGCGTACGATGTCTGATTATGGCCCATGATAGCTTTCTGGAAAGGGTTTCGCGAGACGAACAATTAGGGGGTCAAACTGCCATTTTAATTATTTGAGGACTATTTTATTATTTCCGTGTTTTGTTATTTTCTATCTGCCTATATAAGGCAAACGATGTTATTTTGTTAAGCAGCTTATTTTGAATAAATTTACAGACTTTCTCTAAACCTAGTTAGGGTTTATTTTCCTTTGAACGCTTTACGTTGCGTCAACTCTTCACTCATTTCCTTGTAAGTTCCCGTTTTTTGCTGTGCTCCATGCTACTGTACAATTGTGTTTACAAGAAGTCGTTCAGACACCATATCTTGTCCTACTCTTATCGTATATATTGTTAAAATTTTTGATAACTGTAGAGTGTAGAGTTTATTAATAAGAATTGAGCTTGGATTAACTATTGCCAAAATGACTAAACTCTTTATCATTTCCATGTTTAGTCAATATATGATACTGTAACACTCTCCCTCAAGTGCAACTGGAACTAGACATCAAGTTGTCACTTGAAATAAACGCAGTGGTAACTGGACTGGGCCGCTGGGACTGGACATTCAAATAAACAATCGAGAAATAAATAATCAGGACTAAACTTACTCTGATACCATGTTAGAATTTTTAATATGGATAAAGTATAGAACCCATTTTAGAATTTTTAATATGGGTAAAGTATAGAACCCATTAATAAGAATTAAACTTAGGTCAATCATTGCCGAAATAACTAGAATTAGTCATTTAGATAGTTGATCCTTACCACTTATAAGCCTTTTAACATTTTCGTGCTTACCCAACATAGGATACTCTAACATAACGGTTCTTGATTTTGAATCTCTTTACTCTCACTCTTCATTCATTTCCTTGTAAGTTCCTGTTTTTGCTGTACTCCATGCTACTGTACAACTGTGTTTACAAGAAGTCATTCAGTCACCCATATCTTGTCCTGCTCTTGTCGTATATATTGTCAATTTGCTTGAAGGTTTGCATGAAGACGAAACCAAACATGTATTCCACATTTCTTTGCATCAACAACTCGACTCTGTGGCTGGAACTCTGCTTACCAAGATGAGGTTTGGGCATCCATGTTTCTTTTAATGGCTTAGATAACCTTTTTTATTTATTTATAATATTTATTACTAAATTATCAATAAAAATTATTTTATTTTAATAATTTAGAAATTAAATTTTATTTTAAATATATTTTAATTATTAAATCAAAAATTTTTTAAAAATTATATATTTTGAAGACATGATGCAGGATGTCTATGGTCTATTCACAGTGAGTGATGAGAATGCTCTGAAGCTCGCATACTGCAATCTCGTCGCAGGGCTTGTATGTTTCTTATTTGCTATTATGGTTCCTCTTTTGTCAGGATGAGAAGATGAGGAAATATGTTTTCCTTTTGACAGGCAATGTTCCCTCTCCAAGGTGCAATTTTTATAGGATTAACACTTGGAAGTCAAAAAAAAATTTTTTTGGGGTCGCTTTACTTGTAACGTTAATAATAAGGTGGTTGATGGTCTGAAAAATAGTTAGCTCTATCTTCTACAACCGGAGATAAAATTGAAGATAAAAACATAGACATGGACGTGAGTGGCGGTTCGTGACTGGAAGCAAGCACAGATCATTGAAAAGTGTTAAAAGATATATATGATATGACATTTTGGGCATTATTTGTCAAAAGACAACTTTAATTATTTGAGAAAAATTATTAAGATGAATATTCTATCTTATGTGGGACTATTTTAAGATGAGGTTTATTTGAGATAAAATTCCTACTTATGTTATCAAATCACTATATCTTAACTAAGATAAGATACAAAGTTTTGGACTCTTTTTGGCAAATTATTTTAATTGTAATATTTAAAATACTTTGTATTGTTCTTAATTTTATATTTGTATGATGATGATTGTCCTTTTTCATATAAATTGTGGATATTATTTATATATGAAATATCTGAAAAATATTGTTATTTTATATTAATTGTGATTATTATTTATTATTATGATTTTTGGAGAAAGGATTAAAAGTATACAATACAATTGTACAATATGATAATGGAATATTTTTCAATTTTTTAAAAAAATTCAATAACTATTTCATAAATTTTAAAATTTACCTAAAACGATACCGGTACAGTATTGTACCAAAACTCAACCGATATCAAATTCGGTATAGTATTCACAGCATTTATGTCAACTAAGCATAATACTCAACTGGTCACTAATAGTAAGGATCTGAATTTTGAAGAAACAAAGAAAATTAAAGGTTTTATTGAATTTGACAGGGCACATTACTCCTACTAATATTATTGTAGATAATGTGAAGAGTCTGGACAATAGAGCTATTGACTTTACTTCCCGGTATTTAGAACATTGTAAGATGAATTGAGCTAATATGTTGATTTCATTAGCAACTGTTGAGAAAACTGTGAGAATGTTGTTGCCAAGCCTTGTATGGCTAGATTGGAATATGCACAACAAATAACAATGATAAAATCTAGTGATGAATGTGTGGCAAGTCAGGGCACAAAGGTTATGATCTCTCGTAATGAAGAACAAGTAAAGAATTGTGATTTTCCATTATCTGCAGCCCCCAAGAAATTTTGGTGTGAAGTCCAAAATTGAAAAAAGAAAATCAGTAAAGAAGAGAAAAAAAAATCTCAAATACTTGGGAGGTTTTCCCAGATAAGGTAGTCTTCGTGTGGAACATTAAGAAATTAAACGAGTCTCATAAACAAAAGATGGTGAATGAGCTTCTTCAAGGAAATGAAATGTAAGTGGTACCTATAACTGTTTCTTCTTGTTATCTATTGTACACATGGTTAAATGACCTTATTTAGAGAGTTTTTTTTGGTCGTATTGTAATATGACAGTATGCCTAATGTCTTGAACTTTGCAGTGTAGCTATACTTTTAACTATAATCATATCACTTTTTCATTTGTTAAAAAAAATTATCAACATGAATTTACGTTCCTATTCTTAATTTTCCGACAAATAAAAACACGACAGGAAAACCAATGGCTGCAAATACACGGCTTAGTTGCTGAGTGATCCATAGCCTGAAAAGATAAATAGGTACTCCAGACGCAAAGGAGTGTTTGATAACTACTCGACCTGTAGAACAAGAACAAGTCGGTGAGACGAAAACAGGGCATTGTATCAGGATTGTGAAATGAAGGCCACAGGAAATTTAGACCAAGAAATACAGAAAGTTACTCGTTTGGATGATGAAAGAGGAGAAGATCAGGATTACGAAGAGTACCCACCATCGAGTGAAGACGACGTAGGGAACTCTTCGGCTTCAACTTCATTGCATGACCACCACCTCACTGAAGTTCCAAGGACTGCCCATAAGATTAGCAAAGGTTTGATATTTACTTCTTCTTATTGTTCTACTCTGTTCTTTACCTTTTCAATTTATAGTGGAAAATGGAAGTTTTTAGACTGGTTTTGGTGGGTTTTACTATTGGTTTTTGTCTGTTATTCGGTGTATTACATGTTTTTAGTGTCCAAGAAACATCAGCGAATGCAGAATTCTAGAGTTCTTTTGACTTATTCTTTGGAAAAAGCAAATCGTGCATATAGTCTTGAATCATTCAGGGGCCACACTTTGTCGAAACCTTCATCTTTCTCTATTTATACCCAATTACCATAAAGGTGAAATGGGTGATTTTTGTTTTGACAGATTCATGGGTCCAAGCATGTTTCGTCCTGACGACTGGTTTAAACAGTGCTTATGTCCTGGGTTATTCTGAGGCGATTATGGTTCATCTGGGTTGGATAGCTGGTGTAGTTGGTCTAATTGCAGCCACCGCACTTTCCTTATATGCAAATACTCTTGTTGCCAAGATCCATGAACTTGGTGGAAAGAGGCACATCAGATACAGGGATCTTGCTGGGTATATTTATGGTATGAACTATAGAGTGAAACAGCAGAAATCATTATCAATACCTATTTCTCCAAGTTTCATACTTGAACAAGTTATCTATTGTTTCTGATTGTTTTATGGGGGAAACTTTGATTACAGGTAAGAAAGGTTTCTATACCATTTGGATACTGCAATACCTTAATCTGTTCATGTTCAACATTGGATTCATCATTCTAGGTGGTTCAGCCATTAAGGTAAAATGAACCTGCAACGTTCATTGTAGTGCTTCGAGTTCTTTTTCTAATTCCATGTACTTGTTATGCAGGATGTCTATGATCTATTTAGCGATGAGAAGGCTCTGAAGCTCTCATACTGCAATCTCATTGCAGGGCTCGTATGTTTCTTATTTGCTATCATGGTTCCCCATTTGTCAGCTCTAGGAGCGTGGTTAGGCTTTTCAGCTGTCCTATCCTCGATATATATCATTGTAGCAATCGCGGTCTCCGTCAAAGACGGTGAATTCCTCGTTTTCTAACTATTTGATGCTTGTGTCGATCTAATTTGGTTCTTATTAGGAGTGAAAAAACTATGGATTGTAGGAATCAATTCATCAGCTAGGGACTATAGCATCCCAGGAACATCAGTGGGAAAGATCTTTTTGACAATTGGGGCAATTTCCAACTTGTTTGTTCCATTTAATACTGGGATGATTCCTGAAATACAGGTACCTTATAGATCCAAATTCATCAAACTATCCATCTGTTTATGCCTTCCATTATCTTACAATTTTTTTTTCTTGATTGACTTGTAACAGGCAACTGTAAGAGCTCCTATAGTAGGGAACATGATGAAGGCACTTTATGTGCAGTTAACAATTGGAACTTTACCAATGTTTGCTGTTATGTTTTGTGGGTATTGGGCTTATGGATCATCAACGTCTTCCTATTTGCTAGATAACGCGAGTGGTCCAGTTTGGGCAAAGGCACTTGCCAATATTGCTGCTTTTCTTCAATCAATCATTTCTTTTCATGTAAGATCTATGCAAAATCTGTCAGAATTAGACTACAGTTTTCTTCAAAAAAATGGCTAACTCTTGTTATACTTGTAGTAGATATTTGCATGTCCATCGTACGAGTACTTGGATACTACTTTTGGGCCCAAGGCAAGTGGTTTGAGATTTCAGAAGCTGTCACTTAGAGTTGGGTTAAGAGGTAGCTACTTGGCTATTAGTTCAGTGATTGCAGCTCTTCTACCATTTATAGGAGACTTCATTGGGCTCATTGGATCTGTGTGTGTCATTCCTCTTACATTTGTTGTCCCTCATCACCTGTACATGATGGCTAAGAAGAATAAGCTAAGTTCTCTGCAGAAGATGTGGCATTGGCTTAATGTCATATTCTTTGGAGCTTTATCAGTTGCAGCAACAGTTGAATCTGTGAGGCTCATTGTAATACATTCTAAAAATTACAAAATATTTGGAGATTGAATGATGCAAAAACTTAATGGGATTTGATCGTTTTCTAATCTTCAATGTTCTATTTTATTGTTTCAGTAATTGAAGTTTGATGAAATTACGTAAAAAGTTAAGACAATATTGGTTATTGCAACAGGGTGAATCGAAATTAAATATTTAAATATGACTTCAAATTAACATTTAATTAAATATATTTTAAGTCAATTGATTTATGTCAAAATAATTTGATTTTTCATATGGTCAACTGTAAACAAAAAAAGTCTATTTCAAAGCCAAACAAATATGAAAAACTAGTGTGCTTGTTTAGTAGATATTAAAAAAGGATAATAGGCATGAAACGGAAGATTGAGTTTATTAAGGGACTATGATTATAGGGTTATTATTTTGATTACTCATTTTTGGATAATACTCCATTCCTCTCTTAATCTAATCTAGAGGAATGGGTATCATTTTTATGTAAGGGTGTACTTGTTACAATTAATTAAAAAGATAACTAATTAAAATATAATTATTAATTAATTAAAATATTGTAATTAATTAATTAATTAATTAACTACAATATAATTTATTAAAATATAATTCATTCGTTAATTAAAATATTGTAATAAATTAATTAATTAGAATATAATAAATTACAATATAATTAATTAAAATATAATTAGTTATTAATTAATTAAAATATAATTAATTAATTAGCTACAATATAATTAATTAAAATTAATTACTTAATTAATCAACATATTGTAATTAATTAGTTACAATATAATTAATTAAATTATAATTAATTAATTAATTAATTAAAATATAATAAATTTTTATTTCTTAATATTTTTACAAACCAACTACTGTCAATTGTAATGGTAATTATTCCTTCCTCTTAACTAATCATCATAATTATAATGATAATATTTATCCTCATTCTTCAATATATTCATTTTCATTCTTATTACCATTCTTCTATGCGAACCAACCATCCCCTAAACTTGAACTAATCAAACTTAATCTCTTGGTTTCATGTTGAGTAAGAGCCGACTTTTAAACAACTTTAGGGGCTGTATATTTTTTTTAATTGGACTTCTGATATTAACATTGTTGACTATTGTTCAGTTGGTGAGAATGAAAGGATGTATTACTTACAATGAGTAGAAAGAAGTAATGCTTAATTAGTAATATGAATAACATAAGAGAATCTAACAACAAATCTTCCACTTATATTTGAATTCAAATCGAATACATAAATTAGTGTAAAGGTTATGAATAGACTAATATGGATTGAAAATATGTAGTGTCCTTGAGTCTATTCCATTGCCAGGTATTACTCCACTGGAATCTTAACAAGAGAAGATACAGCTACTACCAGATATTACTGCACCGAAACCTTAACAAGAGAAAGATACAGGTACTTGCTATTCTTACAAATCTTCTTATCTTCCTTGACTTTGTCATTAATTGCCAATATAACTAAACAGAAGTTCTAGTTTGTTGATATTAATGAAGACTTCATTGGAGTAATAATGATCATGATCATGAAGACAACAGATAACTTGATGAGAAGTGGACAAAAATAAATGAACATGACAATTTGTCTCTGCAAGATGGACAAAGAATAACCATTGGTTTGATGATGATAATATAATTAATGTTCTTGTAAAATATGTAGTGTCCACACGCATACCTCGCATTGAGGCCAATGATATCTTTTTTAGTGGTCAAGTTGTAGCATTAACATAGGAGTTTATAATTGAACATCACAATCATGTATATGTGCAATTATTCTTGTTGGGTGGGCATATGGATCATCAACATCATCCTATTTGCTTAACAACAATGACAGTTGTTAAGTAGTCTTCAATTCCCATGTACAGTCTCATATATCTCCTCCTGCTTTGTCACTTTGCATATGAATCATGTTAATTGAAATAGTATTGACTTTAATATGATATTAGATTTTTGTTATCTTATATCTTAAGTTAAATACTTAAGTATTACATTGTACATTAGTTCGTCTATATTTATATAAACTCTTCCTAACTCTTTACTATTATTCGAACATGAGAATTTAACAACTTCAGTAGCGTAATTAGATTACTAATAAGTGATCATTATTATTTAATAGAAATTTTCATTTTATCAATTATTGGATGTAATTTTAATAGTTACATATATTTACCAATATTATCATGTTTAGAGTTGAGTTCTACTTCCAAAGATAATTGTGAATTTTATTGTGATATTAAAAAAGGAAAAAAAAATTCATGCAACTCATGATTAGTGAATATTATTAAAAATATTTTATAAAATTAAATTTTTATCTAATGAATTATTTAATTAGTTTAATTTTTTAAAAGATTCAAGAAATTTGGAGCTAAAAATGATATAAAGATATGAGGTTGATTCATGATAATAGTTTGAAAATAAGACCCAAAAGAATTATTCATTCCTATATTTATTTTAAATTATTTCTCTCGTGCATTGATGAAATGAAATATATTATGAATGTTTTAAACTTCAGAGTAGAAGGGTGGCTACAAGTATATTTTAATACTAACGTTTACGCTAAAATTTAAGTTAGAAATTTAAAGTTGAAATCTAACATTTACAAAATGTTAAATCAGATCATACTTAGATGAATAATAGGTTAAACAATGTAGAGTTTCAGACGCAGATGCAGCAATCAGTTTCTGCACACCGGAATCCAAGTGTCCCAGACTATATTAGAAGTAAAATATCTTCCCCAGATGATGCATACAGCATTTCATCAGCATGTTTTTTGGGTTGGTCTGCTTTGGTAACCCATCCTTGCTTGCACAACTGAAAGGTCAGCAGCTTAGAACCTTGCACGCGTCAAGTGCGCACTGGAGTGGTTGGAATGAGGTCACAAGTGCCAGTGATGTAGGTCCGTCTCAAAAATTGGCAGTTGCTCCGGGATTTGATAAATCTATTTCTGTTCGTGACAATTTGAAGCATCAGACGTCAAGTTCTAGCAATCTATATCATAAAGGATTTGCAATGTGATTCTTGTTGGCACTGGAACCGTTACTTAATTCTTGAATAAGTAGATGAACTGGCGAACCATACGATGAAGCTTCCTGTGTGGGAAGAAGGATTAAAACATCTTGTATCTCAGATGGTTGGTACCACTTAGTAAGTTCCATACTTTTGCCCTCATATTGTCTCCATATCTTAATCATGTTTCTAATAAGTGATGTTCATCATCTCGCAGAGATGCTGGCCTGGCTTGAACGGATCTTTGTGTGCTTTTTGGGGTGAACTTGTGGTAAGTTTCAACAAAATGTTACTATTCTACAGGAGTGCATTGGCTGTTTTACGTGTCTCTTTTTTGACTCAAGTGTTCGAAGACAAGAAACATTGCCGGTTCCATTTTTGTATGAAGAAACATATTGTCTGCATTGTCGAAGAGAAAGGACACTTCTGAACATAGGTTTTTTGGTTCTGCTTTCAGGTAATCTGAGCAACCAATGAGTACTACTTCTGCGAGCCTGTAGAAGAATGCAACCATAAAGTTTCAAGTGTTAGATGAAAAGGAGAAAAGTCTGGCAACTGGTTCTCGAACTCCGTGATTAAACAAATCTTCTTTCAAGATAGAAGAAATCTGAAGCTAGAATGGTATTGAAATGGATGAGCAAGTCTTTAGATTCATAGTTTCTTACACATTTAATCTGCTTAAGCATCCACCCAAGATGCTTAGGCCATTTTGTTTGGAATTGCACAAACAGAACACCATTTTGTGTGCATTTTTTTATGACACATTTTGTTTAGGTCATCGAGGTATGGGTATCTTGCATATATATTATTAGTACTCTTATCGGGTCTGATTTCTGTATTGTTGAGGTACTTGTAACCTTATTTTGGACTTATGATTGAGAGATTGATGGCTCTATTTTGACATCCTATTGTG
>JANQBM010000003.1:33444783-33471783 GCA_025594535.1 Erythroxylum domingense | reverse complement strand
ATTATATGCATAAATTACATCCAAAATTAACTTTGATGCATAACTTTATAACACTGAGAGTACACAAGACCCCACAATCCCAAATAATATTAGGAATAAGTATAAAAATTTTCAAGAAAAAATTCAGAGAGTACCTTATATTTTTATTAATTTTACAATTCGGGAAAAATAAAAATAAAAACTCTAGCATTCAAAAAATTCCAGAAAAAATACCATAAAATATAACTGGGCAAGTGGAGCAATCAGAAAAAATTTTGGGGAAAAAACACCAGCAGAGACGGATGCACGCCCTCCACGCGCCACCGTCGCAAGTGGGGAAAGATCAGCTGGGTCGGGCTGCGTCTTCCTGGCCCGGCTGACTGGTATCCAGGTCGCCCGACCCGGTTCGCTACCCGGTTCGAAGAAACTTGATATCTTTCTCAATTGTGATCTGTTTTCAATAAATTTGGTGTCATTAGATTCATAATTTGACGATCTATCAAAGCCCTCAATCAATTTCATGAAAAAAGCAACTGAAAAGGATCGGAAAAATTTGAAAAGAAACAGTTTTCGTAAGGGACGGTTCGGTTTGGTTTGAGTTCTGGTTTTTTAATAATTCAACATACTTCTCACATGATTAATATTAAATCGACACAAATCAACGATAACAAAAGCTTTTACATAAAAGAACTTAACAAAATCGAAACCCCAACAAAGAATTCATCATCTGGACTTGAAAAATTGGCCAAAAAATTAGCAGTCACAATTAGTGTTATTAGGCTCTGATACCAATCAAGAATTGATAGAATTTTGTTAATATTTTATGGACTAACATAATAAATATAATGTTGTACAAATCCCGATTAATTTGATGTCAAGATAATTGGACTTGTTAATTCTCTCTTTAACGTGTCATTGGGCCTGTGTTCATGGGCTTGCTATGATGGGTAGGCTTGGCCTATGTTTTGTAGTGTACAGGAGGCCCTACTGCTAGCCGACCTTAAATACAGTCATCCCATTAAAAACTGTATGTTCTTTTACTGATTAGGGTTTAGAATAGCAGTAGTAAAGTCACTTCACAGAAAACAAACAATGAATTCAATTGTTCCGCAATTTTCAGGTATTTATCTATACTATCATTGAATAATAGCATGTTGCAATATTAGGGTTAATTAATTGTGTTGATTAATCATGAAATTAATCTATAATTTCATGTTTAATTTCTTTCAAGAAACACTACCATCAATCATCATATCGGCAATGTTGTTTGTTAAGCCTATAAACATATTATCTCAGTGATCAAAACACATCGTTCTCTTTATTACCAGACTGATGAATAAAAAATTCAAGGGAATAGTATAAGTGTGCCCAACTCTGTCAATCTCCTAGTGCAGTAATATGGGGTAGGCAATGGTAGTCTACTTTGGGGGTGCTCCTCAGCTCAAAACTTGTTTAAACTTTACCATCTACATTTTAGACTATAAGCCTCTTGTTTGATCAACTGGTTTTCCAATAGGCAAATCATAAGATACTCAACTTTCCAAATTCTACTTCAGATGCTGTTTATATAGTTTTCATTTTGGATCTGGAAAAGTGACTTTGTACCGTGACTCTACTTTGATTGGAAATGGATTTTTTTGTGGTAATCTTTACAAGCTTGATTTGGTAGATGTGTCTCTTCTTATACTTCTACTATTAATACTGTTGCTACCATAAAAAGGTTAAGGTTGAATGAAAAATCTTCTATTTTATGGCACAAGCGATTAGCCCATATTTTCAGGGAAAGAATGGAAAGATTGATGAAGGATAGGATTTTACAGGACCTTGATTTCTCAAATTTTGGTACTTGTGTTGATTGCATAAAAGGAAAGTTAACTGTGAAGGTTAGAAAAACAAAAGTTCATAAGTGCAAAGAACTACTTGGGTTAATTCATACTGATACTTGTGGGCCTTTTACACCTCCAGTTATGGGTGGTTACAAATATTTTATCACCTTTATTGATAATTTTTTTCCATTATGGTTTTTTGAACTCATATGTGAGAAGTCTGATTCTTTGGAAACCTTTAGAGCATTCAAAGCAAAAGTGGAACTTCAACAAGGGAAAAAGATCAAAGCAGTTCATTCTAATATAGGTGGTGAGTATTATGGTAGATATGATGAGACAGGACGTAATCTTGGACCTTTTGTAAGATACTTACAAGATTGTGGTATTGATACTCAATACATAATGCCTGATACACCTCAACAAAATAGAGTTGCAGAAAGGAGAAATTGGGCACTTCTTGACATGGTACGATGTATGTTATTAAACTCTTCCTTGCCAGAGTATCCATGGGTGATGCTTTGAAAATTTCAACTTATATTTTGAATCAAGTGCCTAGTAAATATATTCTTAAGACTCCTTATGAGTTGTGATAACAGAAGAAACCGACTTTGCATCATTTTCATATTTAGGGTTGTAAAGCAAAAGTGAGACCCTACAATCCGCAATCTAAGAAACTTGATCCTAAGACTATCAGTAGCTACTTTATTGGTTATTGTGTTGGATTAAGGGGCTCTAGATTCTATTGTTCATCTCATACCACCAAGGTCATTCATTGAATCAGATCGTGTTGTTTATTTTGAGGATGATATTGGAATAAGCTAAGGTCTAGAGAAATTGTGTTTAAAGAACACCCAATCATTATTCCTATGCTTGTCGCTTCCGCTCCAACAATTAGCCCTATGGTTGATCAAGATTCAATATCTATTCAAGATGATCCTATAGAGCATGTAGCACAAGAGGCTCCAGTTATTGCCACTGAAAATGTGTCTTTATGGAGATCAAAAAGGATTCGCAGACCTTTTCATATCCAACTACCTATAAAAAAGCCATCTTTAGTTCTCAGTCTAAATTTTGGATGAATGTTATGAATGATGAGATAGATTTTATGTCACTAAATAAAGTGTGGAGTTTGGTAGAATTGCCAAAAGGTTGTAAGCTTATTGGATGCAAGTAGGTGTTTAAAACCAAGTGTGATGCCAAAGGTCAAGTTGAGAGATATAAACCAAGGGCTATAGCCAACAAAAAGGTAATTGATTACATATATAGAGACTTTCTCTCATGTTTCTACTAAAGATTCTAAATTGATTATTATGGCAATTGTGACTTTTTTTTATCTTGACCTTCATCAAATGGATGTGAAAATAGCTTTCTCAAATGGAGAATTAAAAGAAGATATTTACATGACTCAACCCACTGGTTTTGAGGTTGTTGGGAAAGAAAACATGGTTTTTAAGCTCCAAAAGTCAATATATGGGTTAAAACAAGCTTCGAGGCAATGGTACATCAAGTTTGATGAAATTGTTACTAGTAACGGTTTCAAAGAAAATATTGTTAATCAATGTATATATATGAAGATCAATGGGAGTAAGTACATATTTCCAGTTTTATATGTTAATGATATCTTGCTCGCTATTAATGACACTGACATGTTGACTGAGATAAAACAATTATTGTTTGATCATTTTGATATGAAGGATCTTAGTGAGGCATCATATGCTTTGGGTATGCAGATTCTTCGTGAAAGAACAAATGGTGTTCTCAGATTGTTTCAAAGCACTTACATTGATTATATTTTGAAAAGGTTTAATATGCAATCATGTTCTTCTGTAAAGGCTCCAATTATGAAGGGTGATAAGTTCTCCACAACCCAATGTCCTTTAAATGATATTGGGAGAGATCAAATGAAAACAGTCCCTTATGCTTCAGTTGTTAGCAACCTGATGTAAGCTCAAGTATGCGTATGTCCTGATATTACCTTTGTTGTAGGTGTGCTTAGTAGATACTTAAGTGATCCTAGACAAAGTCATTAGAAAGCAGCTAAAAAGGTTTTCAAGTATCTTCAGGGTACCAATGATTTTATGTTAACATATCGGAACACCGATACTCTTGAAGTAGTTGGCTTCAGTAATTCTGATTATGCAGGTTGTGTGGATGATAAGAAATCCACTTTTGGATACATTTTTATGATGGCAAGAGGAGTTGTTTCGTAGAAAAGTGTCAAACAGACACTTACAGCTTCTTCAACCATGGAGGCAGAGTATGTGGCATGTTATGAGACTAATTGTCATGCAATATAGTTGCAGAACTTTATTTCAACATTAGGAGTTGTGGACTCTATATATCAAGGCCGTTGAAATTATATTGTGACAATTTTGCAACTATATCTTTCTCTAAAAATAATAGGAGCACCTCTCGCTCTAAACATATTGACATTAAGTTCTATTTTGTTAAAGAGAAATTTGTAGAGTCTTTTATTACTATTGAGTACATGCCTACGAGCAGCATGCTAGCAAACTCACTAACTAAAGGCTTAACTATTTGTATTTTTAAAGAATATGTCTCTAATATGGGACTATTAAGAGCCTAGATTTTTTTATTTCAATGGGAGTTTTTTTTATTTTATGCATGTTTTGTGATGATTGTTTGAATTTTATATGGTACATGCATATTGTGAATATATTGTCACTATTTATGACATATTGTAACTTTACATTCTTGATGAGTGACAAATTGATGACATTCATTTATGATGAATTCATATTAATGTTATTGTCATGCTTTTGGATTAATAGCATTTAATCATATACAATTCATACATCATATCGGTGTGTTGATTGTGTATATTTGGTTTGCTATGATTATGCTGTCCAAGTGAGAGAATGTTGAATTAATTGTTATGAACGAGCGTAATCTTAACAAAATTATATCTTTAGTATGTGTTTATATCATTTGGGTCATTTATGGGATGGACATTATATTACTAATCTCACCGTAGGCCCTTGGATCCATTCATAAATTTCACCTAAACCTACCCATTAAGTTTATGGTCCACTACAATGTGTGTGTTTTAACCTAATTGATACACTCTTGAAGGAAGTCTTCTAGCTAGTTGTGGGGTTTTTTTATCAGCATTGTAGTGGTTTGTGTAAGAAATTGGTGAGTTGGATTCAACAAACTCAGGTATTCTAACTTTTGTTGTGTTTGGATTTTGTGTGGCAAAAAACCATGGCTTTCAGTCAACTTTCAACATCTTTAGCAAGTAATGTTCAATTATATTGTTTATACATACTTCAAAGCTATAGGTTAAAATTTCCATCAACACCTGTGGCTATACGTTGGAAATAGTTACAGGGGGTATCGTAACTACGGACATAAAAAGACCAAACTTAGAAACGAGAAATCCATCTACAAGCTACATTTAGGTTTTGTCGAATTTAATAAATAAATTTTTTGGTTGGATTCAGCCTTGACCCTGAACCAGAAATTCAAAATGAAGGTCACATTCATCGTCCAAAACTGTGAATGTGATGATGAAAACCGAGTCATGTTTCTGTTTTTTGTTATTATTAAATTGATAAAGAACAGAAACCACATTTTGATCTTAGCCAAATGAGAGAGGACCAAGAAAAGTTTTTTTTCCAATTAAGCTTACCGCAACATGTGATAGGAGTTTCGTCCTTTTTGGTGCAATAACGTGCCATTTCTGGGAAGTGGCTAAGGGACATGGAACAAAATAAGGTTTATACGAGGATGAGCACTCGAGTCTACACTTGTCAACCTGCATGTCATACAACACCAGATTTTGGCCGTGTGTGGTGCCCAAGAGTCCGCGGTGGAAGATTGAGCAGTGCCAACGTCAGTGTCGTGAAGAGGAAACGAGAGAGAGAGAGAGAGGTGAACAAGCGCGAAAAAAGCTGTGAACAGGAAGTCATCAAGGAGAGAGTTAGAGACCCACTTCCATTTTTAAAGTCAGGGTCAAGGTGTGTTTAAATTCATAATCCCACGTCGTTTCAGTTTTATGCAAATTTAAAAAAAATCACAAAACATTTAATTACCCAGAGTCTGTTTCAACATTTTGTAAAAATTGAGGTTCAACGTTAGCATTAGGATTTAACTTTAGGGCTTAAATTTAAGCCTTAAAGCTTTTACGGTTTATAGTTATAAAATTAATTAAAGATTAAATAAATTTTAAAAATAATTAAAGAAGATTATTTTTAATATTGAAAATTTTAAAGTTTAATTAAAAAAAGCAAATTATCAAATAAAAATTAATCAGTTTATTTTAATTTATAAAGACTAATTAATTTACGAAAACTAAAATTAATTAATAAATTGATCCGTATTTAACAACAAAAATTATTAAACTAAATTGAATTAAAAATTTAGAAACTAAACGAAAACATTAGTCAACTCAAAAATTTTATTATAAAATCAGTCAAATCAATTCAATTTTTAAAACAATCGGTAATTTTATGCTTTTTTTCCAGTAGTAATTCAATATTCTATTGATTTGAAAAGTATTAATAATCTATGAATATTGATTATTAATATAGTGATATATTTTTATTTATTAATATATCACTATATTAATAAATACATTGTAAATATTGGTATATTTTCAATTTTTATGAAAATTGAAAATAAAAATAAGCTAAACAATTTCAAATAAAAGTAAACACCCAACTAGAGTATGAAACCATACTGACCATCTCGATATATCCTGAATCAGGATTTTAACCCTTCTCCAGCATCTTAGTCTCTAAGCCTAAACTTGGAGCTATATCAATATATCATAGCACAATAACATCTTCAAGAACATACAAGAGCTTTTATCGATTGTAAATTATGATCCCAATCCAATTACCCCACAAGTACGAGTGCCCACCGACGAGCAAAGACGGCGTAGGGAACTCTGGGGCTTCAACTTCACTTCATGACCAGCAGTTCACTGAAGTTCCAAGGACTGCCCATGAGATTAGCAAAGGTTTGATCTTTACTTCCTCTTATTGTTCTACTCTGTTCTTTACCTTTCAATTTAGGTGGAAGATGGAAGTTTCTGGATTGGTTTGTTGGGTTTTACTATTGGTTTTTGTCTGTTATTCGGTACATTGCATGTTTTAGTCTCCAAGGAACATCAGCAAATGCAGAATTCTGGAGTTTTTTGTGACTCATTCTCTGGAAAAAGCAAAACCATGCATATAGTCTTGAATCATTCAGGGGCCACACTTGGTCGAAACCTTCTTCTTTCTCTATTTATACCCAATTACCCATTTTACCTTCATGTTTGAATAGTCGAAGGGTGATTTTTGTTTTGACAGATTCATGGGTCCAAGTATGTTTCGCCCTGACGACTGTTATAAACAGTGCTTATGTGCTGGGTTATTCTGATGCGATTATGGTTCATTTGGGTTGGATAGCTGGTGTCGTTGGTTTAATTGCAGCCAGTGCACTTTCGTTATATGCAAGTACTCTTGTTGCCAAGATCCATGAAATTGGTGGAACGAGGCACATCAGATACAGAGATCTTGCTGGGTATATTTATGGTATGAGCTAAAGAGTGAAACAGCAGAAATCATTACCTGTACCAATTTCTCCAAGTTTGATACTGGAAAAAGTTATCTTTTGTTTATGATTGTTTTGTGGGGGAAACTTTGATTACAGGTAAGAAAGGTTTCTATATCGTTTGGATACTGCAATACCTTAGTCTGTTCATGTTCAACGTTGGACTCATCATTCTAGGTGGTTCAGCCATTAAGGTAAAAGAACACTTGGCTCATTGAAGTAGTGCTTCGAGTTCTTTTTCTAATTCCATGTACATGTGATGCAGGATGTCTATGGTCTATTCAGTGATGAGCATGCTCTGAAGCTCTCATACTGCAATCTCATTGCAGGGCTTGTATGTTTCTTATTTGCTATTATGGTTCCCCATTTGTCAGCTCTAGGAGCGTGGTTAGGCTTGTCAGCTGTCCTATCCTCGATATATATCATTGTAGCGATCGCGGTCTCCATCAAAGACGGTGAATTCCTCGTGTTCGAGCTATTTCATGCTTGTAAAAGTATAATTTGTTTCTTATTATGAGTGAAAAAATTATGGATTGTAGGAATCAATTCATCAGCTAGGGACTATGGTATCTCAGGAGCATCAGTAGGAAAGATATTTTTGACAATCAGGGCAATTTCTAACTTGTTTGCTCCATTTAATACTGGGATGATTCCTGAGATACAGGTACCTTACAGCTGCAAATTCATCAAACTATCCATCTCTTTATGCTTTTGATTAACTTAATATTATTTTCTTGATTGACTTTTAACAGGCAACTGTAAGAGCTCCTGTAGTTGGGAACATGATGAAGGCACTTTGTGTGCAGTTCACGATTGGAGATTTACCAATGTTTGCTGTTATGTTTTGTGGGTATTGGGCTTATGGATCATCAATATCTTCCTATTTGCTTGATAATGCGAGTGGTCCAGTTTGGGCAAAGGCACTTGCCAATATTGCTGCATTTCTTCAATCAATCATTTCTTTTCATGTAAGATCTATTTGAAATCTGTGATTTTTTCATCAGAATTAGAATACACTTTTCTCAAAAAATGGCTGACTCTGGTTATAATTTGTTGTAGATATTTGCATGTCCATCGTATGAGTACTTGGATACTACTTTTGGGCCTAAAGTAAGTGGTTTGAGACTTCAGAATTTGTCACGTAGAGTTGGGTTAAGAGGTAGCTATTCGGCTGTTAGTACGGTGATTGCAGCTCTTCTACCATTTATAGGAGACTTCATTGGGCTCACTGGGTCGGTGTGTGTCCTTCCTCTTACGTTTGTTATCCCTCATCGCCTGTACATGATAGCTCAGAAGAATAAGCTAAGTTCTCTGCAGAAGCTATGGCATTGGCTTAATATCATATTCTTTGGAGTTTTATCAGTTGCTGCAACAGTTGAATCTGTGAGGCTCATTGTAATACATTCTAAAGATTTCAAAATATTTGGATATTGAATGACACAAAAACTTAATGGGATTTTCTAAACTCAAATTTTAAATTTTCAGTGTTTTCTTTTCTATCATTTCAGAAATTGAAGTTTAAAAAAAGAAAAAAGAAAGAAAGAAAACAACTTGTCTTTCTTCCACTTTTCTTCAAAACCAACTAGTCAACCCCCAAAATCTCACTTTAGAATCATTTTACCTAATCAATTTATTGTCCAAAATGGTTGATATTAAATTAGTTATGTCCACACAAGCCCTTTCAACCAAGATGACAAATATAATGGGGCCATTGAACTCCAAATATCCAAATTAACATCCAATCAAATATATTTTACTTCTTTGATTTAAGTAAGAGTAATTTAATATTTCATAGTTCATATTTAGTCAATTCTAAAAATAATTCTAAGAGGTTGTTAGGTAGAGTTTGAATATCTAAATTTGAGCCCAAATTAACATTCAATTAAATATATTTGAAAAATCAATGAGGTAGTAATTTCGCAAATTTTCCAATTTTACCGTGATCGTCTCTAGCACAAACAAAAACAAAAACAATCAAAAGCAAAATAATATATCAACACCAAAAATTTGGTAACGTAATTCAACACTTCTTGCCTACGTCTACGGGGCCCTCACCCAGATTAATACTTTCATCAAAGTACAATAAATTTACTCAAGGCTTTATTGAGCCGACGCCACTCAACCTTTGACACTATCTCTCAACCTCACTTTTCGTGAAAGATTTTCACTCCCAATAACACGATCGACTTCTGTTAACCTCAACAGAGAATTTTTCTAAATAACTATAATTAAAAGAAAATTAATAAAATAACTTACATGATCAATCAACTAAGAACAGAACAATAATACACTTGAGATAAAAGAGAAGAATAACTTCCCAAAAAGTTCAACTCCGCTGAAATAAATCTAGAAGTCGTTGCAACAACAATGGGCTGATTCACGCATAACTCATAATCAAGTCATGAAAACTTCTACAGAAATCACAACTGCAAGAATACTCAATCAACGACAACACATCAAAGAAAATGCAACACAAAATCATTCAACCCAGGTGACGTGATACACAGAAATTTCAGCACAAAGATAACCAACTCATTCTCACAATTCCCAAAAGAAAATTACAGTTGCATTCACAATCCCATTAACCACACATAATCATGAAAAGTACAGCACACATACGCAGCTTGGATTGCATAAAAACCTTAATAGAGAACCAGACACCATAGGTTACGTCATCCACACAAGAATCAAAACAACCTCATATGTCTTTCACACACAAGTCAAGAAGGACGAGTCTTGATTCAACAAACAATTAAACCACCACCATGTATATGCAACCAAAAAGAACATGTGCACCTTCAGTTGTGTTTTTCAAAAATGCAATTAACGCACACTACACCTTTGACACAACACCCACAGATTCACTTCATCCCCTCATCAAGACATACACGATACGCACACACCTCCAACAAAAACCAAGAACAAAGCAATCACCGAGTCACTCACGTAAGGAGTAAAGAAGTAGGATCACACACTACATCTTGCCAAGATATGCATCAATTAGAGATAGAACTCTATCACAACTAGAAGATTACCCTCAATATCTTTTTTAATCAAAGACAAACAAAGATACTTGATTAGTTATCATCATCTAATTAATATCTTATAGGTTCAGTTAATAATTAATATGTCAAAACAAAATAAGTGACAATCTCCCCATTTTTGGTATTATTTGTCACAAATAAGAAATTCCTTCTAAATAATATAATTGGACATATAAGTATCAAATTCATAATTCATATGAAAAATACTCCCCCTCAATACATCATCAAGTTCTAAAGAGCATCCATCAATAATCCAATTATCCAAAGTTCTCCTCCTTGGGACAAAAAGATGTTAAAAAGTAAGACAAATAATCACATATATACCTTGAAATCTCCCCCTGAATTGAACAGTCACCAAAAATAATTTGATGTCTCCCCTTTGGGACAAAACAGTGTCAAAACGCAAAATCATAAGAATTAATAATAGGTGCAGTGGAAGAATCATAAGCACGTCAAGATGAAAATTTACCACAATTTAAAACACCAAAAGATATGCCCGAAAGAGAGAGAGATCCATACTGATGAGAGAGTTGAAGAGTCTTCGGTGGAGCCAAATAGAAATCACAATGCAAACTACTAAAAAGATGGGATGACAATGGCAATATAAAAATTAAAGAAGAACTAAAGAAGACAAATCCTTTTTTTTAAAAACTTCTCTTTTCCTTTTTTTAATAAATAACATCAAACTATACTTTAAAAATATAAAGCACACAGTCCATGTGCCTTTCGAAAAAAATTCAAACCTGAGATTATTCCTCGTCATATTATCTCAGTCATCAACTGTCTGATTGATTTCTTCATCTAAAGTAACTGACTTATCCTCAGTCTGAATAGTTTCTTCATAAGCAGTAAGTAACTGTGAATCTGGACACTTTTTTATTTCTCCTTTACTACGTCTTTGTGCTTATCCTTGACTCTTTGTAACCCCAGAGTGCTTCGATAACATGGGTTGCTGCTGAAAATTTAATGGAGAGTGTCTAGATTTTCAATTTTGACCCCTTTGAAACATCATTTGTAACATCTTGTAGCATCTCGGCCTTATGTGCCTGATAACTCCACAAAAATGACATGTGGGTACAAACCTTCGATTCTTCCTTGAAGTTTCTTCTTGGACAAATCTGGATATGTCTTCTTTCTCATCATTCACCTTGGAACATTCACCCTTATAGTCAATGCCTTGAAGATTTCCTTTAATTTTACCGATTTCTATTAATTTGTCTAGTTTTTCTGTTCTTTCATTTAACATTCTCAATCCCTTTTTGGATACTTACTAATCTCATTCTAGCTTCACCAAGCTCATCTAATGCCAACTTCAATTCTCATCAGATTCATCTTCTACATCTTTTATACCTTTTTCCAGTTTAAGTTTATAGTGTCAATCATTTGCTCTTTTCTTGTTTGCCCCTCAACAAATTCATTTCGAAATTGGTAAGAACTCCTATTACCTTTTCCAGTGACAAGTCATTGATGTCATAAGCCTCCTCAATTGCTGCAATTTTAGGAATAAGTCTTGAAGGTAGTGATCTCAGCGTCTTCATGACTAATTTCATATTGGAATATTTCTTCTAGAGTTGATGTGCCTGATTCGCTATATCGTGCAATCTTTCATGAAAGTCCCCAATAGTCTCATTTTCATCCATCTTCAGCTCTTCAAACCTCACAACTAACATCTGTAGTTTTGATGTTATCATAGATTTGGACTCTTCATGAATAGTCTATAAAGTATCCTACGCTTCTTTAGCCAACTCACAGGCTGATATCATTGAGAAACGTCCTTCATCAATAGCACTGAAAATTGCGTGCATTGCTTGTGAATTTCCAAGTGCCTTCTCTTCTTCAACTCTTATCCATTCAGATGGATCTTTTAGAACTATCTCTCCCCTATTGTCAGTAATCATCTGATGTGTCCAGCCATGTAATACCGAGTTTCATGCTCTTGTTCCCTGTGCCTGAATAAAGACCCTCATTAATGATTTTCATGTAGGATAATTAAAACCGTCCAACAGCGGTGGCCTGATAATTAATGCTCTTTCTGTTATGGACATAATTGTGAAACTCGGATATACACCATCTTGATGTACCAAGTTTTGATTCGGTGACCTTCTCTGATACCAATTGAAAAATCGTAGGGGGTAGTAGTTTCGCAAACTTTTTAATTTTACCGTGGTCTTCTCTAGCACAATCAAAATCGAAATAACATATCAACACCAAAAATTTGGTAACGTAATTTGGCACTCCTTGCCTACGTCTGCGTGACCCTCACCCAGATTAATACTTTTATCGAAGTACAATAGATTTATCCAAGGTTTTATTGAGCTAACATCACTCAACCCTTAACACTATCTCTCAACCTCACTTCCCGTGAAAAATTTTCACTCCCAATAACATGACCGACTCGTATTAACCTCAACAGAGGATTTTTCTAAACAACTATAATTAAAAGATAATTAATAAAAATAACTCAAGTGATCAATCAACTAAGAACAGAACAATAGTACACTTGAGATAAAAGAGAAAAACAACTTTATGAAAATTTCAACTCTACTGAAATAAATCTGGAAGTCATCGCAACAACAATGGGTTTATTCATGCAGAACTCACAATCAAGTCACGAAAACTTCTCCAGAAATCACAGCTGCAACAATACCCAATAAACGACAACACATCAAAGAAAACGTTGCACAAAACCATTCAGCCCAGGTGACGTGATCCATAGAAATTTCAGCACAAAGATAACCAGCTGATTCTCGCAATTCCTAAAAGAAAATTACTGCTGTATTCACAAACCCATTAACCACGCATAATCATGAAAAGTGCAGCACACATACACAACTTGGATTGCGTAAAAACCCCAATAGAAACCACACACTATAGGTTACGTCATCCACACAAAAATCACACAAGTCAAGAAGGACAAGTCTTGATTCAACAAACAATTAAACCACCGTGTATATCCAACCAAAAAGAACAAGTGCACCTTCAGTTGTGTTTTTCAAAAATACAGTTAACGCACATTGCACCTTTGACACAACACCCACAGATTCACTTTAGCCCCTCATCAAGATATACATGATACGCACACACCTCCAACAAAAACCAAGAACAAAGTAATCACCAAGTCACTCACGTAAGGAGTCAAGAAGTAGGATCACACGCTACATCTTGCCAAGAAATACATCAATTAGAGACAAAACTCCATCACAACTAGAAGATTATCCCCAATATCTTTTTTAATCTAAGTTAGACAAAGATGCTTGATTAACTATCATCTTTCAATTAATATCTTATAGGTCCAATTAATAATAAATATGTCAAAACAAAATAAGAAAATATATATCATATATCTAACAATATTTTATAACTCAGATAATTTAAGTCAAAGTAATTCAACTTTTGGCCAATCAAATATGAAAAACTAAATTTGGACTAATCAAACTTTTAGTCTTAATTTCATGTCTATCTGGAGCCAACTTCTAACCAACTTTTGGGGTTGTAGGTTCATCTAATTGGGCTTCTGACTCTTGGTTAGTTGTTGAAAATGAAAGGATGTCTTATTCACAATGAAAAGAAAGATGTAACGCTTAGTGATGTGAATACGATAAGAGAATCTAACAACAAATAATGTTCCTCCAAAAGAAATACTAGGCACTTCCTCGTAAGATCGATCAACTTGGCTTTTGATTCATTGGATTATGTTTAAATAAATTTGAGTAATTCGAGATTTGATTAAATTTAAATTATCAAACTTATACTTAAATTTAATATAATTTTAAGTTTTAAGGAGTTTTTGTTTTTTTTTATTTTAGGTTGGTTTTAAATTTTATTAATTCAGACATTTTTCATTAATTTGGGATGAATAATGTTCTAAAATACCAACTATACTTTAAAAGCGGAAATGGAGAAGACGGGGGCAAAAAAAATATAAAGGATAATCCAATGCTCCCATTTCGCTTTCATTCTACGATTAACTAGGAGTTGTCTATACGCTATCCCGAATAAGGAACTTATCCAAAACACTCACTTAAAACTTAATCAGTGAAGAATCACAATCGCATGATTAGATTGCTTTTGGAACTTCTTCTATTACCTATACTTTACCTTATCTTTTATCTTTGTTAGAGTCGTCTGACTTATTTCAATTTCGAAAATAATAATTTAGATACTATTTAAATTGAATATTATACTGTTAAGTAATTTATTCGAGCTTATAATTGAACATCACAATCATGTATATGTGCAGTTATTCTTGTTGGGTGGGCATATAGATCATCAACATCATCCTATTTGCTTAACAACAATGACAGTTGTAAACAAATATTATTTATTAATATATTAAAATTTTTAAATATATGTTATATATTTTAAAAAATTATTTCATAAAATTTTGAATATTATGCAATTTTAGGATATTTTAAACTTTAAGTATATTATTATAAAGTAATTGCATCTTATTAATAATTAAATAAGATATTTAATAAATAATAAAAACAAATTGTACGAAGAACAAAACAAAAATTAATTCTTATTATTTGATATGAAATTTTTTTATTAAATTCGAAGATTAAAAAGTAAAAATAAGAAATAATGCTAAACAAGTTCTAATAAAAGTAACACCAAAACTAGAATATATAAAGCCACAGTCCACACCAACCATCTTGATGTGTCCCGACTCCCGAATGGTCAAGCCCCCTTAACTCTTCTCCAACATCCTTGCTCCTTAAGCCTAAACTTGCAGCTATATCAATATCAACACAAAATATCCCCAAGAACGATAAGTCTTTTTGTCGGCTCTAAATTATGATCCCACTCCAACTACCCCACAACTGAAACCAACAATTGTTTGGTGTCAATTTCAACTTTTAACAACAATAATTCAGACTGAAAAGGAAACGGTAAATATACATACATGTATATTCCTCGTCATATATAACTTCAGTTTTGTATATTTTAAGAGAAGCTAGCATTAGCGTACATGCTAAGAACTTAGGAACATCTATTATGGGAGTAAAATAAAACATCTCGCCATCAATAGTAATTAATATGATCTGATAAATAAGTAGATGATACTGTGTTGGAGATTAAAAAGTAATACAAAACGAGAACTGGTCTTCGTTAGATATGTCTAATACTAGGAACACATGTTTTTTCCAAGTTTTGTGGGAATGGAAAAATAATATTCCCAATATAAAAAGATATTTCCTCACAACTTGTTCTTATGGAAAAGTATAAGTTGAACTAATCCGTAACAACCTTCGTTCAAAATATTTATATTTTATATCATCTTGTTGAATTCTTAATTTTTGATTTATCTTTAAGAAATATAAAAATTTGAACTTTTAATAAATTGACTCAAAAAATAAATTTAAATTTTTTAAGCACGTTGTAAATTTAAATTTTGAATGAGTTGATATTCAACGGTCAATCCATCGAGCCTTTCATTCATACCTTACATGATTTAGGTTTAAATTAGAGTTTATAAAAAAAATTGGAATTCAAGTTAGAGTTAGAGAATTCGAGTTCGTCTTGTTCATTGTCATGCTTACTAATTAGGGTTGGAGGGTAGGTGTATTGACTAGTTTATCATTTAATACTATAGTAAGAACAGTTTGTTTTGACAAGTCGTATTTTAATGATGGTGATGAAGAAGTAAAAGAACTCCTTTTGTTTCTTTAAAAAGAAAAAATCCGGAACTTTTATTCCAATACCCACGTTTTATACCAAAAAAAAGGGTTGGTGGATATGTGTATTGACTGTATCATTTAATATTATAAAGTAAGAAGGGTTTCTTTTGATCAGCATCTTAGAAAGAAAGTTAAAGTCTTAAACAGCAGATAGTGATATTTTAATTTTTAATGACGGCGAAGAAGAATTAAAAGAACTGCTCTTGTTTCTTTAAAAAGAGAAAAATCGAAACTTTTATCCAATATTACCCACATTTATAGCAAAAAAAGGCCTCTTGATTTGGCTTTTCAGTCGATGATGCGACGTTTTCTACAGCACAAACAGTGACAGGGGCTTTCCAGTTTAGCATTATCTTCAATATCTCAGATGTACGGCTAAATGCAGGAGCATCCATCCATGTTTCATCTTGTAGAGAATATGAACAAAGAAGAAGATAGCCCCATAATTGGAGAGAGATAGGAGCATAAATCCCGGCCAACGTCAGGACTAAATTTAAGTCGCAGATTCGTCGTCGAGAATCGGATACGTTCCAGGAACAGAGCGAAACGCCACGATCACCATACAAAGAAAAAGTTCAAATTCGGATGGTTTGTAGAGCCTGTGGGAAAAGTTGCTTCGTAGTGGCCGATTGGATCTTATTCTGAGTTTTTGTCTGAAAGTTTCGTATATATAAGAGAAGTGGGTATTGGCAATGGAAGTAACAATAAATTTAGACGATCAGACAGTCAACTTCCCGCTCTTGCTTGGTGATAGAGAAAAAGATCAAGAGCAACCAGTTATGGATGAAGTGAATTTAGAAGCAGGTGTTAAGAACTCTCTGCCTTTAACAGCAAACAATCATGAGAAGCAGTTACGTGGAGATGCTTCCAAGAGTGCACACCAAACTAGCGAAGGTTTGGTCTTTTCTCGATTCCTAAAACTGGGTTGTTTCTACTTCCTCAGTTTGCAGAGAACCTCGTAGTTATGTTCTTTTGTCTTCTTGTTCAAAAGCTGATTTCCAGGTGGTAACATGTTCTTCCTAATTACGTTGAGTAACTAAGACAAGTGTTCTGATGGTACTTGGTTTATTTTTTGTTGGAGTTCTGCAGATTCCTGGATCCATGGGTGTGCTGTTCTTACTACATGTATCAACAGTGCTTATATATTGGGTTATTCTCAGGCAATTATGGTTCACTTGGGTTGGATAGGGGGTGTTATTGGTATACTTGTAGCTACTGCAATTTCACTCTACGCAAATACTCTTCCTGCAAAACTCCATGAACTTGGTGGAAGGAGGCACATTAGATACAGAGACCTTGCTGGGTATATTTACGGTACGAGTGAGACATATACATTAGGGAGTTTTTAAGCATTACATTATCGTGGATTCTCATAACTTATGTTACAGGTGAGAAGGGTTATTATATCATTTGGATTCTGCAGTATCTTTTCCTTTTCATGGCCAATATTGGATTCATAATTCTCGCTGGCTCAGCTATTCAGGTAGAAACAACTAAAAAAATTGCAGATCTTCATATTAATTAACTGATTAAAAAAGTTTTTTCTCATCAAAATTGCTTGGGACTTCCAGGGTGTATATACTGTTCTGGCTGATGGAAATGCTTTGAAGCTACCGTACTGCAATATGATTGCAGGGTTTGCATGTTTCGTATTTGCTATTATGGTTCCTCATTTGTCAGCTCTAGCAAATTGGTTGCGCCTCTCAGCTTTCCTTACTGCGATATATGTTGTTGTAACCATTGCAATCTGCATCAGAGATGGTAGTTCACTTTGAACATTTCTTGGATCAGATTCTTGTAAATTTTTGTGTAGATTCTCAATTTTTTTTATAAAGGAAATTCTGGCAAGATGGTCATCTTTTTCTCAAGTAGATTTGGAATATTTTCGTTTTTGTTAGTAAAGTCTGCCACTATCGAAAGCTTGGATTACTAATTTTAGAAGCTGACATAGTGTTAACTTTAAATTGGTACGTATGCTTTTGTAGGCATCCAGGCACCAGCTAGGGATTATAGCATCCCGGGAACACAGTTAGGAATGATGTTCATGACAATTGGGTCTATGTCCAACTTGTTTGTTCCACTTAATACTGCCATGATTCCGGAGATACAGGTAAAACCACAAAAAGTAACAGAATTAGTAGGTTAAGTTCAATTTAATTATCTCTAAACTTGAATATAAATTCAAATATTTAAGTTCAATTAATTTTTGGATTCATTTTTTTTTAAATTCAACTAATAATAAGAATTATATTTTAGTGCTTCACCGGTTTTTACATGGAACTAACACAAACTTTGGTCGACTTTGCTTTCAACAGGCAACTCTAAGATCTCCTGTCCTGGAAAACATGATGAAAGCGTTATATTTGCAGTTCACTGCTGGAGTTGTACCAATTTATGGAGTAATTCTTGTTGGGTATTGGGCTTATGGATCTGAAGCATCTTCCTATTTGCTTAATAACGCTAGTGGTCCTAGTTGGGCAAAAGCACTCGCCAACGTTGCTGCTTTCTTACAAGCAATCATTAATTTTCACGTAAAAACCTGTCCTGTCCAAAAAAAAGAACCAAGAGAATAGACCATTTACTTTTAAAAAAAGAAAGGTTAGGTATCTAACAATTTATGATGCTTCTTGTAGATAATGGCATGTCCATCATACGAATACTTTGACACCAAATATGAGGTTAAGGGAGGCGCAATGGTAATTCGGAATTTGTCATTTAGAATCAAGATAAGAGGTAGCTACTTAATCATTAGCTCACTCATAGCAGCTCTTCTACCCTTCATCGGAGACTTCATCGGACTCATCGGATCCATTTGCGTCCTCCCTCTCACTTTCGTAATTCCGAACCACATGTACTTGAAGGCGAAGGGAGACCTTAGTTCGATACAGAAGATATGGCATTGGTTTAATGTTATTATCTTTGGAATTTTTTCACTTGGTGCGATAATTGCTTCTGTCAGGCTGATTGTTGTAGATTCCAAAAATTACCAAGTTTTTGGAGGTTAAGTTGATGGGGAGTCATTTATCTTTAATTCCAAGTTCCAAGTTAATAATAATGGTATTCTCGTTTCACCATCTTTATTTTAACAATTTCTTGTTACACATTTATTTTAATAATCTTTCTTTGATCCAACTCTAATACAAGTATGGAGATTTCAAAGTTTCCCCACGTTTTTTATTATTATTTAAAACCCTCAATTACATTATCATTAAGAATTCGTAATCGGATTATTCTTCTTTAATATTTTATTCCCACTAAAGTATAGCTTGAGAAAATGCCAGCAAGGTCGATCTTCTTGATCACTAAAGCACACAAAAAGCAAGTGCTTGTTAACAAATTATAATATAAGATCAGGCTTATAATGTTCTTATCTTATTTTATTAAATCTTACTTACATATTTATATAAATTTTTATGAATATATAGATGAAATTTAAAAAATTAATATTATAACATAATAAATAGAATAAAATAAAAGGAACAAAAAATTTGATACAATATAATAGTCACTTAGCAAGATATCCATTCCCTAAGTAAGGAAGAAATAAATTTCCGTCTCTTCATTGCTCCCATTTCCCAAAACAAAGGGCAGAGCCAGAGATTTGGTGTGTCTATAACATTCAATGGTGATGAGAGGCTCGCTGCAGCTCTTTCTGTTAAAATTTCCGTAACTCATTTACTGCTTCATCCCAGAGAAATTATCTTACAATACTATACAATGTCCAACTTGTCTGTACTTGTATTAATATTTTGTTGTCGAAACGTCATATCTTTCCTCTCCGTATTAACACATCTTGTCCTGTGTTCTTCAATTCGCAAATCCGTATCCACTCACTAGTTGTCACGTTCTTCTTCCGTTCTTTTCTTTCTTTTAACCTCACCTCTTGTGAATCGAATTTGTCATTTTTCCAACGACTGAAACTCCATTGATGTTGATTCTTGTGTTCATCATTTGTTCTTCGTTTCATGTTCATCCTCTATATTGCACAATTATTCCTAATAATTCTACTATACAAATATAGCCTAATTTAGAATCTTTTAATTCAATTTTACTCGTTCATTTATCAAATAACTTATTTGAAATATATAATTACCAAATTATTACATATTGGAAATTTAAACTTCCCAAACTTACACCCAAGAATATTTTATAGTCAAAAATAACAGAAAATAAAGAAATTTTAATAACACAAGAAATTTACGTAGAAACTCTCAAATCGGAGAAAAAACCACGAGCACCGAGAAGAAAATTCACTATATAAAAAATTCTTACAATTACACAATTTTTCCTCTAACCCAATATCTCGATACACCAATATACCTACAAAGAAATACCCAAAACAAATCCTTCAACTCTCACCTTAAAAGAGGAATTTAACTAGAGTTAAATTCCTCATACAAATCTTTGACTTTAGATTGATGCACTAACTAAAGAGGTAGCACTCTCCTTAAATAGTCAAAAGCCTTACTCTAATTATTTTTTCCAATCAATATAGGACAACTAAAAGAGCCAAACTAAACATTACATATATTTGATAACTAAAGTTTTGTATTTACATTCAAGCCTAATGAATTATGAGCTTGATGCGAGGTTGAAAGTTCTTAGCGGGGTTCATAGGATTTCAATTATTTGATAGCAATTTGAGAAATGACCCACGAAAAAGAAAGAGGGTTTGGAAGGTAGTAATTCATTGTTAATGTCTTGTAGTTCTTGAGCACTCTACCGTGCCTGCCTCATAAAAGTCAATAAAATACACTGTTTTTATTTTTATTTTTATGATTCAAGAAGAGAGCTTCCTCTCTCTGACATAGGCCTGACACCAGAAGTCTTGGAATTCAATTTTGGCGTTATCCTGACACAGTTTATGTGTTCATAAATCTCAATGGCCCTACACCATTTCTATCCTGCAATGCAAAGTCACTGCGTCATCTTTTGGTTTTCATTGCTGTAACAACCAAACCTCTTGTTGATAGATTAATGTGAAAATTCCTGTGTTAAGACTTCCTTTTTCTACGAAATTACGTGAAAATATATCTATTTATGTTTGATTAAGTTGATGACGACTTCGATTCTTCAGCTAAGTTGGTTTTCAAGTGCTGGTGGTCTTTTTTTAAAATGTTTTAAGCATGAACTTGGTACAAGGGAAAGTTCTACACCTTCACAGAGATATAGCAAGTTACGAATGGTGAATTTCCTTAAAATTTTTGTTCTATCTTCTATGCCAGGGATGGTCCTCATTGTTCGTGCGATGTGTCTGAAGGATGAGCATACATTTCCAACTTTTTTTACCATCTACTGGACAATTTTCACCTGTCAAATGACTAGTGACCACAGAGCGAGAATAGAGAAGGTGGTAGAAGTAAAACACTGGCAGTGATAAATATAATATAAATGAAGAGCTGGAGAGCTTCATTTTAATGGTGTAAGCTCAAAGAGAGAGATGTTAGAACATAAAAGTAAGAGCATGGAAGGAACTGATAGAGATGGTGGAGTAGATAATAACAATAGGCCTGTAAAAGTTTTCGACGTTGAGGTTCCCGAGACTGCTCATCAGATCAGCACCGGTTTGTTTTGGTTTTGCATTTCATCTTTCTGTCCCCCTCTCTTTTACACTCATCCATCCGTAGTTGTTTGAAGCTATTCCCTTTCTTCTTTCTTGTGACTACTACAGATTCATGGGTTCAGGTCTGCTTTGTGCTCACCAGCAGTATCAGTTGTGCTTATATACTAGGATATTCTGGGACCATTATGGTTCCTTTAAGTTGGGTTGGTGGAACAGTGGGTTTGATCGTAGCCACCGCTTTTTCTCTGTATGCAAATGCTCTCATTGCCAAAATCCACGAACTTGGAGGAAAGAGGCATATCAGATACAGAGACCTTGGAGGGTTTATTTATGGTATATGAGTTTAATTTCTAACTGTCTATCTAAGGTCGTGTTCTTTAATTTGCTTTCTGATGCAACGCTTTTTGGTGCAGGTAGGAAAGGTTATATGCTCATATGGACGTTACAGTACATTATTCTTTTCATGTTCAATGTTGGATGCGTGATTTTAGGCGGGTCAGCTCTTAAGGTAACACAAAGACTTTTGAGTAGCTTGTTTATACTTTTGTTTGCTCTGTCTAATTCAATATTCTTGCTTTTCAGGCTACATATTCTTTTTTCAGGGACGACCATATGTTGAAGCTTCCGTACTGTATCGCCATTACTGGATTTGTGTGCTTTGTGTTTGCCATATTAGTTCCTCATTTGTCAGCTCTTAGAGTTTGGCTGGGAGTTTCTTCAGTTCTCACCATGATTTTCACTATTGTTGCTGTTGTTTATTCCATCAAAGACGGTGAGTTGATAAGTTTTTCCATGCAAATTTCTTCCCAGAATCATTGCTTTTACTGAGTTTTGGACCAATTGGATCGATGATTATAGGTGTGAAAGCAGCAGAGAGGGATTATAGCATTCCAGGAACATCAACAAGCAAGATCTTTACGACGATTGGAGGAATTGCTAATTTGTTTTTTCCATTTAATACTGGAATGATTCCAGAGATACAGGTGATGAATATATTAAGCTCATAGAGGCATAGTTCATCCTCTCTTTTTTTTACCCCCCCGATCTTTGAGACTGAAACATATATGATTTTCTTTACCAGGCTACAATTAGAGAACCAGTTGTTGGTAATATGATCAAAGCACTGTACGTTCAGTTCACAGTGGGGGTTCTACCGTTGTTTGCCGTTACTCTAGCTGGGTACTGGGGTTATGGATCGTCGACGTCGACTTATCTGCTCAGTGACATCTCAGGTCCAGTTTGGTTGAAGACGACGGCCAACGTCTCTGCCTTCTTGCAAGCTGTAATTTCTTTTCATGTAAGAGCTCGATCATTTCCATTTTTCTTGGTTCTGTTCTGCTACGAATATTGGAGTCTTTAAGTTATGAATTTTGACGATGATCGTTGTAGATATTCGCGAGCCCGGTGTACGAGTTCTTGGATACTAAGTATGGGATAAAAGGGAGTGCCTTGGCGATCAGAAACCTGGCGTTTAGAGTAGCAGTAAGAGGAGGGTACGTGGCGTTTAGTACGGTGGTGCCTGCAGTTCTGCCATTTCTTGGAGATTTCATGAGCCTGACAGGAGCTATCTGTACTTTTCCGATCGCGTTTGTTGTCCCAAACCACATGTACTTGGTAGCGAAGAAGAAAGAGTTGACAAGTCTGCAGAAGTTGTGGCATTGGCTCAACGTTTGGTGCTTTGGGCTCTTGTCCATTGTAGCTGCAGTTGCAGCCCTCAGGCTTATTGCCGTAGATTCCAAAAATTACCACGCGTTTGCTGATCTGTAATTTTCACTCCCAAGCTCCAATTGTAGTCTCCACCGTTCAAAAGTTGATTAAATTCAGAACCGAATTCGATGAGATCTGATGCTACTGTGTATTATAAATAACTTGTTATGTGATTGGTTTCATCATGTATATTTATAATAAATTAAATATTAATCAATTAGTAAAGTAATTAATTTTTATGAATTAAAATAAACCAATTAATTTTTATTTAACAGTCTCTTTTATAATTAAATTTTAAATTTTTTGATAAGTAAGAAAATATTTTAAATCATTAAATTTTATTCAATCTTTAACTAATTTTATAATAATCTTATACGCTTAATTTCTGGTTCGGTTTTGAAAATGATGTTTTCCTAATCTTAAAATCAAATGACCGGTGTGACTAATCTTTTGAATAAATGATCCGAATTTTGACTCAATTTTAAGTTAAATTTAAATTAAGATTGTATCAAAATTATTTTAATTAATTATATTAAATAATATTATTTTATCAAATTAAATATCAATTATTTTGAATATGATTCGTTAACTTAGAATTGGGCCACTTTTCCAACACGAACCAAAGCCCATAGAGATTCGGCTATACCGTTTAGCGCGAACAGTCGGTCGTTTTTGTTCTACTGCGTAGAAGATGGTCAAGGGACGTCATGGAGAAAGAGTGATGAGGTCTGTAGTCTTCTTCTATGAAAATTTGTAGCTGTTATGTTTTTATTGCTTAATTTTTTGATCGACCATTGTCTTTCTTTCTTTCTTTCCTCAATTTAGACTCTACGTCAGAGGAACCATATAAAAGGTAATGACCTCGATCCTTTGACGAATACAGGACTATCAGAAAGTAAATATTTAATCATGCCTTTGATTCTTAAGAGTTTCAGAACTGGGAAATTGGAACATTAGCTTAGCTTGACGAAGAATGGGTTGGGATTCGTTGGGTTGTTTTTCAGTTAACTGAATATTACTGTTTCTTATTCTGCTGCTTTGTTGAATATGGTTTGATTCTTTTGCAGGGAGCTAGCTATATATGAGGTACTTCTAATCCCTTCACCCTAATACTTTTCATGCATCAATTACAAGATAATGTTCTAACTTCCATATTATTCTCTCAGTTCGAATTAGCCAAAGCGGCGTCTCCTTGCATAATATAGATTCCAAACATCCATGACTTTGATGTGGTTGAATTTACACAGACACACGCGCGCGCGCGTATATCATTTTCTGCAGCTTTTAAGTTATGTTCATAGTGGAATTAACCAAAAATGTGATCTCTTTCATTCTATGTCACGTATAACTTGAGGAAAGCTGTGGCTTTTAGTTTCAAAATCTCTTTAGGCTTTACTAATGGGTGGATTTTACTAAAGATGTTATTTCATTCCAGGAATATCTGTTTGGTCCAAGTCGTTTTCCAACTTTGGAGTTGTTTCTTGTATTCTGATATCATCCCTGTCGACGAATCTTGTATTCCCCAACACGTGGGTTTCCATTTGAAGTTTGGGCTGGACCGGTTTTGCCCGGGGCCTTTTGCCTCCCTTTTAACTATATTTTAAGTCTTTTGATTTTTTTTGAAAAATAAGTCTTTTGATTTTAATATATATAATTATCTTATACAGAGCTAATTTCTTAGTACGCATTATAAAATTAAAAAATATCAAACATGTTCTAATCTATTTTATAAAATATTAAGCTTACTAATTTGATATAAAGCTTTTATTATAATTTGCAGTGATGGGTTTTTTTTATTAGTATGCGGGATTCCCATTGGCAATCCCGTTGTTGGAATAACTCGATCTGGCCTTGTCTATCCATTTAAAATAATCCATCACAAATCCAACTCCGGATTCCAGCCAAACCCCACTTGATGCGTTGGAACTGTCGTCCTCGTCCAATCCATCCCTACGTACGTAAAGTTACTTCTCTTTTTATCCCTCTCCTGTTCAAGAAAGATTTGTGTGCTATTCTTTTAAGGTACATACAGGACTGGTCGCTGTTCGTTTTGAATACAGAAATCAGGTAAACTTTCTCGAGGATCATGTTTGGTTCCCCCGAGTATAAATCTGCTGATATTCGTGCCCCCTTCTACAGGTAAAATTTAAGCATTTCCTGTGCTCACTACCAATGGCAATGGTTCATCACTTCATTGATGTGCTTTTATACAGTTGTTATAATACAAGTTCTTAAGGGTTAGGAAGTTTACATGGAATGGAGAAAACTACTTCCCTCCATATCCTAGTGCATCTCTTGTATATATATATCAACTTTTATAAACCTCGATTTATGATTGGCAACGGATTAAACCGGACTCTATCCTTATAACCTCGAGTCGACCTTTTTTTTTTAACCTGCGGACGACCTAAAGTTCCATTAAGTTCAAGTTTTTCAGAACCTACTTTGCACATTTCATGACCTTAACTTACACTGCCAACTAATACCTCACTCAATGTCCATTATTATATTACCATTTCGTTTCATCTCCTTGCTTATTTCTTCAACCTGTTTTCTTCGGAAATCAGAGTTAATAATACTAACATGAAGCGATACATAATCAGAATTTATCCAAAAACAGATCTTCTGTGTATTTAATTAATATTATTTATAATTTTAGTTATTATTATAATTTTGATTAAATTCTAAAATCAAAATATTTTTTCTTTTTTTAATTAGAAAAAGAAATGCAATATACCAAAATGAAGTCATTTTATGTACCTCTAGAAAAGCTGATGATCTTTGCAATTGATGGCAATGATAATACATCTGAAATCTTTGGATCAATCAATTTGTCCATTATGTTCATTTTAAAGAAGAAAAGAAGGATTCGCACAAGTTGGAAATACAGGCACAGAGTGATCCATCTTCTCCTTCATTGTGCGACTGCAGATGCTAAATGGATGCAATCAAATATCCCACCCAACCCCCAATCCTCCATGCCTCTGCATAAAGTTCATCAATCAATCATGAAAAGCAATCTTTGGAGCCATCAACAGGCATGGACTCTCGATACGACCACGTAAAATTTGTTAATTCCCACACAGAACACGTAAATACTAATATTTAAAGGAATGAATTTATATTTTCTTCTTTATATAATTTTAAAATATGAAATAGATGATTGGATGTTAAATTCATAATTATTAATACATTTTTACACTGAAATTGAATATAATTTTTAAAAAATAAATGAAAAAATTTACACTTTTTAATATGATATCTTCATATAGAAATATTTAATCCGAACGTGTCAAGTATTATGAAAGTTGAATATCATTATACATTGATAATTTTCATATGATGGATAGAATGATATACCTATAGATTATTTGAAGCATCAAATTTCAAACAAACGCATATAAAGAGAAAGAGATATGCCTTTACGTGTCCTTTGGCTCTTTACTGTGTGCATGCGTGCAAAAAAGCTGAGGTTCTATGCTCATGGTCTATTGTCTGTTAGCTGCAGGATTCCACCAATTTATCCCTCTAGTGCTCGACCGCCTCTTACTCGTACGGATCATAAAATATTATAAACAGCGTAACATATTAATTTAAATATATATATATATATATATATATATATATATATATATAAA
>JANQBM010000003.1:33378210-33438266 GCA_025594535.1 Erythroxylum domingense | reverse complement strand
ACAAGTACAAAATCTACATATTGCATGTCATAAAATAAGATTATGATAAAATACCAATCTTACAAATAAAATGGGTCCCAAAACTTGAGAGCCATATTTATACAAGTACAAAAAATCGATAGTTTACTATTCAAGTACAAAATACTTGTAGGCCTCAAAATGGATAGATAGTTTATTAAACAAAAAGTAGCAGACAAAAAATTGGTCATTCCTGAACATTTCATAGTTAAGTTAACTTTTCTCTTTTAATTTTGGTGGTCAACTTAGTTGAAGACATTTGTGGTGATATTAAATCACATAAAGGCATATCATTATCAGAAGTTTCTGATATTGGTCTCTTCATTTTGGAAATCTAGGGGTGTCATTGAGTTGAGAAAATAATGTCTATTTCAGTGTGACAAATTACAGCTCTATTATCCTGTAATTAAATAAACTCAATAAGTGGAATACACAATACATGAATATATTGAAAAAAAATAGATGTACATACTTTGTTATCAACGGCAGATAGAGAAATACACCCATCAAAAATATTTTCTGAAAAGTAGTTGAGTGATTCAATTTGAATTGAATCCTGCAGAATGAAAAGTATCTTATAAGATAAGCAGATATGTTGGCACTTTCTGTAGGTTGCTATGTTATTGTTTTTTCAACAAACAAGAAAATTCAACTTTGTAAAGCAAGAGATTGTCTTACAATTTCAGATACAGAAACTGATTGTGGTGCATTTGATTGAATAGAATCCTAACATAAATTTAAATAAATAAGAATAATCATTCATGTGTTATCCACATTATACATAATATTAATGGTATGTACATACTTGTTTGTTCACAGTAGGTAATAATGACAGAGGTGCAATATCAATAAGAATGTTACTTAGTGATTCATCCAGAATTGAATTTTGCAAAGCAAAACTCAATAATTGATTACTGAATGCCTATTTACATCTAATTAATTTAACAATGAATGATTTTACAATAAGATAATATATATATATGAATTTTTAATATAGTGTCAATGAAAAGAAGAAAAATTAGATAATTGAACTTGGTAGGAAATCAATCATATAGTTTGCTAAGTACTAATTGTAGCCAAGGCTCCAACAGAAGTAATTTGCTACAATAATACGATTATAAAAATAATGAACACCAAAATTTTCTTGATAGAACAGAAAAAAAATTGGAATGTGTAAAAGTGGTATTAATACTCACAGCTTCGTTAGGATTTATCAAGACCAGTGGTCTTACTAAAAGATCAGTAGCAGTAGCAAAATCACTCAGATAACATTCCTTGGTATTAATACTCACAGCTTCGTTAGGATTTATCAAGACCAGTGGTCCTACTAAAAGATCAGTAGCAGTAGCAAAATCACTCAGATAACATTCCTGGAAAAAAAATGTATTTCATGAGATCAATATTGCTACAATATATACATATCTGTGTATATCAATGAAGTTTCATGTAATGACAAATAGTTACTATTTCTCTTTGCAGTGGGAAGTAGAGTAATACCTGAGACTGGGGTGGAGAATCCATGTATTTATTGATCAGTTCCCTATTACAACTTACTTTCTTGACAGTGAAACTTGAAGATTTGTTGATTTTATTAAATTTAGCGACTTGTACCTTGAAAAGATAAGTTTTCTTAACCAAGCATTCTAACTCATTAGGAAACCCATCTTCATCTCCTTCTTAATTAACAAATTAATTCTAAGTAAACACACAAAAAAGTAGACAATTTATTATCAAAAATAAAATTTAAAGATTATAATCTTTTACAAACCTTAATTAGACGGTTTCTGAGATCATTTGCACTAACTTGAGTTAATGGGAAGGCTTGATCATCAAATAACACAAATGACTCCACACCATCATAAGCATCTTTTACTTGAACATGTACTTTATATCTAGAATACATAAATATATCAAACATTAGTATTTATCGTTACAAAACATTAAATTTAAAATGATGGTATACCTCGTTACAATTCTATTTGGAGTGCTCCGACATTTAGAGCACATGAGTAGCTCATTCTTAATTTTGAATTTACATCCATGAATGGAGCATACATCAATATACCAACTCTGCTCAGTTTGGATCTTTCTAATGGTTGCGTGAATAGTATAAATACCATTCTGTTGTAATGTTATGAAAATATAGGTCAGCTTGTAAGATATAGGTGCATAAATTCAGAATGAAGAAAAGAATTATGCATTTTCAATTTACCTCACACTATCTCAGTTCAGTAACCTTCTTTCTTGTTTCAAAAGATAAGAAATCATTCAAAGGGGATTGACTTAAGAAAGGATGATCAAGCTGAGAGTATCTCTGGGAAGATGTTTCCCCAACCATTATCAAACTGAGGCTAAAGTAAAAAAGAATTGAATAAATAGGTAGTGCATATATATGCAATGATACAAATTTAGAATAAGATGATAATAAGCCATCATAAAAATATAATCACCTCAATTTAAAATCTTGAACAGTAGGGATGTCAGGATTAATCAGTAGTTTTGAAGCATTCCACGCATTAGAAATCTTGATTTCTCCTGCACGAAAAAGGGTGATATGTTCTATTTTTTTTACACAAAAATGAACAATGTAAACTGTATAAAATGCTTTGAAAATAATAATGTACCAGCAGAGTTTGATGTCTTAGCAAGCTGAAAAACAATAATGATTGAAATTTCTTATGTATCCCTCATTGTATTCAACAAAAAGTCAGCATATTCACCAAACAATGTGCACTTGATCTTGTTGTTACTGAAAAACAATATTAACGCATAAATATTATTTTGCATATAAAGGGTATAATACAATAGTTATTGAAAGTAAAGATAACCTCTTATCTGTCAGATATAGATTCATAAATTTTGATTTGACATTATTCCTTTGGAATTCTTTACAAGTTTCATATGTAGTCATCTCTCCAAAGACATCTGATTGACAGGACAAACAATTTGTCAATAAAGGCTAAATAAAGAAATCATATCATAAATGACTTATTATGTTAACATAGAAATGGAAACCATTGAATAGGAATCTTATCTTCCAGAATATCTATAAATGGCACGAAATTGAAAGAGTATAGAGGAATACCCGAATCAACAACATTGACTGTAGTGCCAAAGTGGAAATTAATCTTATAATTGTGTTAACTTGCTCTACAATCTCCATAATTGTCAACCACAACAAATTTATGTATGATGACACATTTGCCTTCCCCAACTGAATCATGATGCTTGGTCACTAACTTCTCTGTTCCAATTGTAGTCTAGATTTTATCTCTTTATGAAAAATTAACAGATTTGTTTACAAACTATAATCATTTTAACATAGTTAACTATCAGTATCATTAATAAAAAATAAAAAATGAATATACCTTCTGATCAAGCAACAACATTTACAGATTAGAGACAACATTAGGGGAATTTCGATAAGAAACATTCCACAACCTAATAATTCTTACAACTATTTTCTAAGACTCCTTCTCAGTATGCAACTGACCAATGTAGTTGACTTTCATGGAAGACATTTTCACATTACCTAAAAAGCTTTTTAATTCAAGGAACATATGTTAGGAAAGAAAATCTTAATGAATAGAAAACTAAAAAGATAAATTAGTGAAGCATTCCAAAATGAGCTTTATTTATACAAGGCAAATAAGTCAGCATAGGAAATATGAATGAAAGAAAATATGGAAACAAAAATCACTCAAATCATTCAAAAGTAAAGCTTCAATCTATAAAATTTAAATAAAAAAATAATCAAAGAAACTACAACATAAATGAATCAAATCAAAGATTTAATATAAAAGTAACTAATTATATTAACATGTGGTTGATGTTCCAAAAAAATATAATATTAAACAGTTCATAAATGTTTCAGAATAAATGGACCATAATGCTAAGGATCTTCAAATATTTCTTTATAAACAACATTGAATGTCTCAGATAATGCTTCATTTTTTGTATTATGAATCAGGATTTTGAGTCCATGCTTTGATTTCACCCTTGAAACTGCCACATATAATTGTCCATGTATGAAAATGGGCCTTGGCAGATACAATCCAACATAATCAAGAGACTGGCCTTGACTTTTGTTTATTGTCATACAATATGAGATATTGACTGGAAACTGTCTCCTTTAAAGTTGGAAGGGCCAAATTGACTCTGTAGGTGCCATTGTCATTCTAGAGATGTATACTCTTTCACCAAAGTGAGTCCCAGATATATGTCTAGCTTCTACAACATTAACACCAAGCTGTGTAATAATAAGTCGTGTGCCATTGCAAAGTCCTGCAGATTGATTAATATTTCGAATGAGCATAATAGGAGTTCCAACTTTCAATATCAATTTGTGATTAGGCAAGCTTGAACACTGCAATGTGTTTAAGTACTCAACCGAATGCAATTCTTGCAAGAATTCACATTGTTCATTTGCTGCAAATATAGAATCAGAGCTTAGGTATTCCTTAGCTTCACCAGGAATAAGAGATAGAATATAATCATTAACTTTATCAACAACATCCAAAGTTGGAGTTAAAATAGCTCTGCCCTTCAAGTAGCTTGGATCATTAATTTTTTTTTAGTCTCTAGATAAGTTGAATCAACAATAGTTGCAACAGGATCACGAAACTCAGTCAGTAGAAATTCAGGAGGTATTTCCACAAGTGCTTCTCCATCATTAGGTTCTGATAATTTTTCATCTCCAATCTTAAGCACCCAATCTAAAAACTCTTTCAATTCATCAGCATTAGTATTTTGAGAATTTACATGCAATCGCATGTTTTTTGTCAAAGTTAGGACTTGACAAAGAGGCCATAAGTAAGAAGACTTCATAGCTGCATGAACAATGTCAGATCTAGAACTACCACGAATTAAAGGCAGTATTTGTTTGAAATCACCACTAAATACAACAAACTTTCCACTAAAGGGTTTGTGAAGACTATCAAGAACGTCAAATATGAGAATATCACAAAGTGTGCGGTCTAGAGGCTTAAAACATTGCCTCTTAACCATAGGAGCTTCATCCCAAATTATCAATTTAGTTTTTTGCAACAACTCTGCATTGAAACTTCCTTGTTTGATATCACATGTTGATTCACCAGTCAATTGAATAGGAATAGCAAACCTAGAATGAGCAATGCGTCCAATAGGAAGTAAGGTTGATGCGATACCACTGGATGCTACAGTGAGCACAATATGACCTTCTGATCTTAATGCACAAGTGAGAGCGTTCCATATGAAAGTTTTTCCTGTTCCACCATAGCCATCCAAAAAATAAGTACTTTCCTTGTTTTGAATTATAGATTCCATAATTGTATCATAGACAACTCTTTGTTCTGCAGTTATTGTGCTCAAGAGAGTACTTAGCTGTTCTAAAGGTAATTGCCTATTAAAGTTTAACTGATCTGTAATAAGTCTATTTTTCAAATCAAGATCAAAATGACCTTGAGGAATAGGCATTGGAGGAAAATCTTGCAAGATTTTACCATTTGCTTTTAAGAGATTGTCAATCTCATCTAGAGCAAAATTTTGCAATTGAGAATCTATAAATCTTAAATCTGTAACAAAAAATTACAGCTGTTAATATTGAAATGGTTTTCATAAAAAAAACTACACTAAATGTTTCAAGCAACCTTGAATATATAACAATACTAAACATTATTTGACAAAAAGTAAAGTAAGTAATTATAATCTAATGTATACACATAAAAAATGAGGAATATTGGAAAGAAAATAAATATTTGATATAAAATAATTCATGGTATGAATCACACAAATTGAAAGAGTATAAAGAGAAATATAATCCAATGCTTGAACAAATAAAAATACAATAGTTTGGAAATATTTCCAAGATTGTGTTGGTCACCATTGCATCGATATTTTTTTGTTGAGAATAAACAATATCTTTTGCTAGAAGTCTTCATGTCTTGTCCCATACATATTCCGATCGTGAATAGAATTGGACAAAAGCATTGTAATGAATAGAGATCTCAAATAATGAGCTGTACCCCACAAAGATGCTTCATTAATAGCATCAATGTATTCTCTATCATCACTGAGTAACCCAAGTTGATAACATGCATCCCTAAAAGTTAGATAAATTATTCCATTAACAATTCTTATACCTTCATAGCTCTCTGATCCTTTCACCTGACTCAATAGAAGTCTGAGATAGAAAAGTTCACCAGGACATGGTGAAATATGAATCATTATACCAATTTTCTGTCCTTTGACTCTTTTCTTCCATTGTTTATTCTCACTTTGGTAGACAAACTTAGAGGGATACTCTGCATAGGTAAGCTTTTTACCTTCTAAGAATTTCTTATTAGCCTCCATCCAAGCAATAAACATGCTCTCTTTGTTCCTTGGCTTCTTAGCAACTGATTCAAGTGTTTGCCCTTCTGTAAAGTATACTTGCTGCTTATTAGGAAGCTGAGAATAAAGCCTCTCAACAGATGGTTGTCTATAATGAATTTCAAAACCCAATATTCTAGAGCATGCTTCGTAAGACATTATTGCTCAAAGTTTGATTCTAATCATATAAAGCAGCAGTAACTCGATCATTTCCTTTGCTCAAATACTTGAAAAGATATTTAATTGATGAACTTTGATTACAGTACCCAATATTTATATGGGATGCATATTTCAGAAGTAATTCCTGGTTGTAAGGAACAACAAATTGATTATCAAAGTCAACCCCTTTTTTATGTATCAACTTACCATCATCTCTTCTCCTATAAATGGGAAATCCTTCATCATCAAAAGAAGTAATTCTTACAAAAGATTTAGGATAATACTTTCCACATTTACCTTCATTCATGCATGGAGATTTAGGATTTATACTTCCATAAGGTCCATACGTCGTATGTTTAGAAACAATATTATATAAAGTTGTGTCAGTAAAAGGATATGGAATCTCAGCACAGATAATATTGTCAAGCTATTCAGGATTATGGTACTTCTCTTTATCATTTAAGAACAGAAGGATGTGAGCATGAGGTAAGCCACGTTTTTGGAACTCAATTGTGTAAACAACTGACACAAGGATGAAAAAAACTATCAAATAATATATTATACAATATATATAAAAAAATCAGTTAACTGTCAGGATCTACTTGAAAAGAGATGTTGATGAAGCAACTTTAAAATAATGACATTTAGTAATGCAAATGATTGAACAAATATTGGAATATATCGTGTTTATCAATTAACATTTGAGGGGATCTTTAATAAAGGATGAACATTAAATGATTAGTTAAATATGCTTGTAAGAAATACATAAGGAATATATGAACCATGAAATATGTACGAAAATAGTCATTAACAGAATAGAACAATTCAATGAAGCAACAATTGCAAGTCAAACAATTATGAATGCTTCGCAATATGACATTAAAGGAAAAAAAAACTACTTTAACAGGTCAAACCACTAGAAACTTATAATACAAATTGAAGAATAATGGAGAGAAAAATTACCAGCTTGAACTTTCCCAAAAATTTTGCCTTGCATTAACTCTTTCTTCAAACAATTTAACTTCATCTTAAAAACGCGAACTATTAGATCTGGTCTATCTTGTGCTTTCAAATTCAAATCCTTTAATCTACGTGTCAATTTAGGCCATGTCGGATTACAAGTGAAAGTGATAAAGATGTCAGCATAGCCAACCCATTTATAGATGACCATTACATCTTGATAATTTTGTATCATATATCTTGGCCCTCCAATAAAAGTTGACGACAAAATTATACATTTACCAATAGACGCACTTGATGTATGCCCTTGTGATACTGCTTTTGAAACAGTGCTATAAAGATCAGCTCTAAGATCCTTTTGATGAGTTTTAACATAACTGATTCTTTGATTTTCCATCATTGTGTATCCATCAACAACAAATTGTTGGAACAGTCTCCTAGTATGCATTAGAAGAGATTTTTCATCGTCTCCATCTTGCATTCTAAAGGCTAAATACTCCCGTAATATGACTTTAGTCCTCTTTTTAGTACTTGATAGTGATGCATCACTATGAGAGATATCTTCTTTATATCCTTCTACACCATAAGGAAATAACAAAGGGTATTGCATAGGAAGATAGGCTGAATGCAAATCATGTACTCTTTGTAATAGCCCACATTGTGTTTGAACAATAATATCCTTCCTAATATCTGAAGTATCTACATCTCCAACCACTAATGCTGCTACCTGTCATGTTGTAGGCAAGTTATAAGTTCTGCCATCACTTTCTCTTTTATGGATTAGTCTTAGCTTCAAATCCTTGCTATTGGATGTTTGAAATCTATCTCTTGCCATTCTAAAAGCCCGAGTCAATATGTTATTGCTATCAAGCATCTCCTTCAAATTCATCACAATACTACGATCAAGAAAACTGTCATCATCTTTTGATCTAAAAATGGAACATATAGTTTCATCATTGGAAATTAATAATGAGATAAAAATTAAATGCAAGACATGATGTGAATTTAAGATGCACCTTATAACAGTCATTCGATTATCAATTTCATGTTCTGTATCAAAGATATACGTTTGGGAAAATTTTGGTGGTTGGCCTTCAACTGGAAGTAAGCTACCAATATGATGATAATTCTGGCCAGACTTTACAAAAGAATAAAGACTATGTCTATCATTAAGTGACTTGTCAACCTTTCCTCCCATAGAAGTGAAACTGAATATCATATTATAAATCCTGATATATTTCACAAAATGTTTGGATATTGCCAACTATTTACTGAATACTAACTTCCTTATATACTCTGGAGGTTGCTTGAAATGTGGTAGTTGAATCTTTCTTTGAACACAGCAAAGACCAAATCTAGGGTTGGCAGTGTGCTTAAATTTCTGAATCCTCTCATAGTACCACATTTGAGCTCCACAGTAAGTGCAGACACATTAAAGATCACCAAGATCAATATATTCTGTAAAGGAAAAATAAATCTAATTTTAACTGAGGCAAACACAAGTTATGCAAAAGACGTTAAACAACCTCTGAGATATTAATCCTTTATGTGCAAAGTAAGTGCTTTCTTTAATACTATCATCTTCATTAATGTCAGTTGCATAGTTTACATCATCACTTTCAATTGCAATAATAATACATGAATTCAATTATGCAATACCCTATAAGTAGATTGGAGAAACAAAAATTAATACAATGTCTTAACAAAATTATATAAATGGAAAAATTAAATATGTCAATTGTACCTTATTGAATAGATGCACTATTCAATTCATTTACAATAGCTGTAGCAAGGAAGAAAAAATTATTATATCAAAAATTTAAAGACAGTTAATTTAGCATAATTACAATTATATCCATACCATTCACATTATTATCTATTGTGCTTCCAATTTCATCAGATAATTCAGATTGTAAATCTTCTGACACAAGATCAGTAATGCCATCAGCTTCATTATTTCTATAATCTTCCAGTGGAACATTTAGAGATGGCAATCCAATTTCACATGCAATGTTTGAAGCCTCAATGTTGTCATGAATTTTGCGATTGCAAGTTATAGCACTACATTTGCCCATACTTCTAATAACATGTCTTCCTGACTTTATTGTTAATAGATTTCCATTTTGAATTCTCTTGGAGATTAAACATGGTGACCTTGCAACAGATTGAATATGAGGAAGGTTATTTACTTAAAAAAATTTCCTTGATTTGAGCCGTTTGTTTGAGCAACCAACTTCCTCTAAACATAGAAGAAAGTATATGAAATTGAATAAGTTACAAAAAAATTAACATTTTTTATATACAATCTATCATTGACAAACCTGAAACAACTAATGAGTTAAAATCTTTGAAAAGGTTCTTAGCACAGTTTGAAAGATCTGTAAATGGACACCTTTGCTTGAATCCAGAATTTGTTAAACTGCTCTTGACTGAACTGGATGCTTGGTTTCCATTTGCTTCAGAAATTGGTGTCACACCATCATGTTGTAAATGAGTTTGAACAGATGATATTCTTCTTTCCAAAAAGTTCTAATTTGTAAGAATTGAAGAGGAAGGTGGTAAACAACAATTTCTGATAATATTTCCATGAATTCTTAACAAAAATAACACAATATTTGAATGTGAGCAAAAATGGAGGTGTTTTTAAGTAAAACAGTACTAATGCAAAGAGGACATCATATATAGATCTATTAAATTTGCATAAAGATTATTATTGTACCTCCTAAAACACCAATAGCAGTTGTACTTTCTATTTAACTACCTACTTAATTTTCCTTCAATAGTGGAGTCTGATTTTCTTCAAGATGAAAAGAATTTCTGCCATTAGACTTCATAACTTCACTCTTCATACCACACTGGTTTCTCCTTGAAACCACAGGCAGAATTCTATATTAATTGCACATGATCTATTGTCTAATGAGGCAGTTTCAGTAGTTATATCAAAGCAAGAACATATATAACATCTTGATATCCATGCTGCCAGTTTTGTTCAACAACTTGTGAAAGAAATTATTGTAACCTATTGACCACACATATATATGCATGCTTGTGCAAACTAATTTTTACGCTTCATATAATTGATGCATATAACTACAATTTTCAATTCAAAAATTATCTTCTCATACTTAAAAGAATAAATATCTATACCTGAATATAAATATCTATCACCTGGACTCTGCAACTTCCGCCACTGGTTTTCACCTCGATGCCACCGTGCTACGTCATCTTTCCAGCAAGCCCGTCATGCTCCATGTGTCTGTGTACACTGAGAGGATGGGAAGTACTTGTGGAGTCAGCAATGGGAAGCTCCTCGTCGAGTTTGGGTTAATGGACGGGAGAACGCTGAACTGAAATATGTCAAAATGGGTGGTTAAAGCTTGGGAGGTAAACCGACAATCAGTATAGCTTTTTTATCTAAAAGCATGAATGAAAAATTTGTGAAGAAGCATTAAATGCTTTATTTAAACCGAAACATTATCTGTGTATTCATTTAAAAGGATTGGAAAAGCTTTTCAGAAGTATTAAATGCTTTATGAAAAGCCTGGACATTTTACTGTAAGCATTAAATGAATGAAAAAACTTTTGAGAAGCATTAAATGCTTTATGAAAAGTCTTGACAAATGTAAGCCTTCACATTTTTAAGCGTGAATTGGAGGGATAGAGATTGAGTTTTAAGTAATTAAGTAGACTTTAATTTTTTGATAAACAAAAATAATATTTTTAATTATATTTTAATCTTTAGTCAATTTTATAATAATTTTAATTTTTAAGTTTTTTGTCTTAATAATTTAACTTTTAGTCTTATTTTTTAAAACATTTGATTTGATCAATCACATGATTTTTGAGTCGAAGGAATGTGATACATGTGCGAGAGCCTCCATCATCATTTTGCATGCGAATATAATTTTATGAGATGAGTATTTATTTTTTTATTTCTATTTTTTCCCGCCCAACAGCACTACCACTTCCTTTCATGAAACTGAAAAAAAATGCAATTTTTTTATACCAGTTCTTAAGGTCATATTTGTTTCACCGTTTCTTCGATTTTCGTCTGTTGTAAAAGCCAGGTTTTTGCCCGAACTAGTAGTATGATAAATATAAATACTATTGAAGATATTTTCGAGTCACACTATATAATTAATATCCGATCAATTAATGTAGGGGAATTCTGAGGCAGTTGATAACTGGAAATCTGTAGTTGTCCCCGAGAGTATGGGAACTTCCTTCACAACCCTAGGATTAATATTGTTGCGCAGATATATCTGTAAAAGCGTGTGCACCACTTAAGACATGCATTTAAATATACCATATTTTCTGTTTAAGTTACTTTGTTTCAACTCTATTTTATTAAATTTTATTTATATATTTATATGAGATCCACATAAATATATGAATGAGATTTAATGAAATATGATAGAAAAATCATAATTCGTACAAAAGATCTTATCCCCATTTAACAAGGAGACTTAATTAGTAAATTTCCTTTTTGTTTTTTTTATTTGGTTGTATTTAATTGTTCGTTGCAATTTAGGACTTATAGGAATGAGAGGATATAACAATACGATGGTGATAAGGAAAATGCGTGAGAACCCTTTTAGTAAGGAATGGAAAAAATTGCCCGACCCAGCTCGTAGTCTCCTTGTTTTTTCAAAACCACGTCATTTAAAAATGTTTTTGCTTAAAAAACAAATGACAAGTCGATCCATTTCGTCTGGTAGCTCGAGCCACAAGTCGGTTATCTCAATAGCATGCCAAGTTGAGAGCCACTATGACTCGGGCCCTCAACTTGACCAGTTCAACCCATTGTTATTCCTATTTTTAGCCTAATAAGTAGGTTAGGCCATGTTGAAAGTCTAAGCTTTTGAATCTTCGTAGAAATTGAAACAATCACGTTGAATTAAAAGATAAATCTGAAAGTGATTTTTAGGAAAAGAAAGTAGAATATCTTATTAATGCACAACGTATTGATCCAAGTAAATTCATTATACATAAAATAAAAATAAAAAATGATTTTTTTAAGAATCTCTTCATCCAATATAAAAAATAAAAGATTCGCATATATTGTATTGATAAATATATTTAATATTCAGAATTTGCTTTTATTTAGTATGGGAGTAAATAATAGGTTTAGTTTATTTTTTAACTCATAATAATTTAAAATTCAATTAATATCATTTTAATTAATTAAAATTATATTTATTTTATTTGAAATAAATTAAAATCCAATTGTATGTCTTTAGTCTCACCACCGGTTTTATATAGCTTCGACAAAGTATCTGTACTTCAGATTCCATAAAATCCAGGGCAGAATTTCCTGCAATCAACGTGACTTGGTCGGCCAAATGACTGATTAGTCAATCAATCTCCCTAAGCTGAAAGTTACAACAACAACCATTAAAGTGAATCATCTCAGGTTTTTTACGTTCATGGTGTAAGATAAAAAGATAGCAAAGTTGTGAAAACTAAAAGTGCATAATAAATACACCTTTTGTTCTTTACTAGCTTCAATTCACAACCTCCATCAATCATCTTAAATCATTCCGAAAGGTCCATGTCAATATTGTCAGCAGCCCAACCCGAACTCGAAGATCTATTTTTTTATATGAGTTTAATTGTTTCGAATTTTAAACTAAATATATATTTTATTTTTAAAACTATAAAAAAATTGAGATTGGACTTAAATTTAATTCGAAATTCAATTAAAGAACTGGATTAAAAAGAACCTTTTAACTTAAATCAATTGTATTTCTAGAAAAATGAGCATTTTAATAGAATTGACTACAAATTAAACCTAAATTATAGGTGAATTTTAATATAATTAGTAACATATCTTAAATTTTAAATTGAAATAATATCGTTATAGTATTTTAATTTAAGTGAGTAAGATGACTCCGACCCGGCCGAACTCAAGCCTCGTACTCTTCATTGATTTTATTTAGGAGGAAAATCAACATAGGGGTAAGTTTTTTTTTGGAATATATATTAGGTATCTTATTTTCGTCGGATTGATCCTAAACTCTTAAGACCTCACTTTAAGAGTCTTAGAAGAGATAAATTTAGAACTCTAAGGTCCTTCAGGTTCTTACGTAGCCTGTACACTTCTGCGCATAAGAAGTCATCATATACTGATTGGTTAGTTGTTGATTGATCACTGACCCTGTTTAACATCAAATTTTTATCAACCCTAGTAGTTCCAACTCCTACACTACCAATAGAAGCGAGACGTTCATAATTGATTTGACCAAAGAGCATGTCTAGAAGACTAGAGGATTATTAATAGAAAAATTCTTATCTCCCTTTTTTTTTGATAACTCAAACTGTAGATCTTTTATAAAGGAGAGTTTAGAATCCAAACAGTCACTCCTACTTCTTAGTAGAGGGGTAAGTTTGTAACTACAATATGATGCCCGATGGATTATGTCTACCGTACAGACGAGGATAAGAATTCTTTAGCTCTTTTCATCCATGTCCGACTCAATCCAAAGTTTACTTCTTTTCTGTTTGCATAATTTGACTTCAACCTCTTTCCTTCCTTCGAGACAAAATCAAGATTTCAATGCCTGCTCTTCGGGGTTGTTTTTGGACTTGAGGAACGATACAGCTGGACTTTGATTTTCATGACAATTGTTAATTCTACCACTCCGCTTCGGTCTCTGTTCTTCCTCTGTTCCTCACCTCCCACTCAAAGAAAAAGTTCAAGGAATTTGAGGGTCTAACATGGAGTCGGATCTTGAGTACCAGCATCGATATCATCAGAAGCAGTTGAATTCTGGGATGACAAGATATCAATCTGCTCCAAGCTCCTACTTCTCTAGTTTCTTGGACGGCGACGACTCCGGGGAAGACTTTATGAGCAGACCACACAGCCCTGAAACACAGCGGATCTTCTCAAGACTTCTCGCCAAAGATTACTCATCGTCCCATCAAAATGTTTACAAGATGAAGAAACATTCTCCACCCACTACACCAGTCAACCAACTGGTACAGTCCATACAGATCATGGATGATTCAAGATCCCAGCATAATTTGTACCAAAATCAATTAACGGAACAAAATTCAAAAGCTGGCATGGACTATAGGCCGGCGACGTCGAATTATACCGGAATGAGAGCTAGGGGTGCCAATAATTCCAGCATACTTCGACCTAGCAGTTCGCCTGCAGGGTTTTTCTCCAACATGAACATCGAGTTCGATAACGGTAATCATTCTACATCTTTCCTCTTTCTTCAAGTTTCGGAGGCTTTACTCTATCGTACTACTATTTAATGTATTGCATGAGTAAAGCGTACATAAATGAATTGACACTTGAACTTGATTGGACTTTTAGAATTTACAGGCAAGTGGGACTTAAAAATTAGTATGCCAAGTTGTCTGATTTATGGTTTTGTACTACTAATAATAGGAGTCTTGCTTTGCTTCTTGGCATTTCCATTTTATGCACCATATGGTGTTTTAGTGTTAAGATTGTTACTGGCAGGCCATGCAGTGCTCAGAGAAACATCATTTCCTGCAGCAAGTAGACGAATTAGTACAATTGCGGAAGTTGGCAATGGAGAAACTAGCCTCAATACTAATGATTACGGTATTGGATCTTGGGATAATAGTAACACATTTTCTGACTTACATGACTCTGAAATGCAGGTGGGTCAAAATTTTCGGACGTGACAAGCTTTAATATCTCGAGATCTTTTGGGAACTTCCTAACTCATTTTCTGATTGAGTTTTGAACAGAATTTAGAGACAGCAAATCAACCTCCTATGTTAGCTCATCACTTGAGTTTGCCAACAAGTTTAGCAGAAATGTCTGCCATGGAAAAGGTTCTGCAGTTTCAAGATTCCGTGCCATGTAAAGTTAGAGCAAAGCGTGGGTTTGCCACACATCCAAGAAGCATCGCTGAGAGGGTTAAAGCCTCTCTTCCTCCATTTTTTTTCCCCATTTAATCTCGAGAAATGGTTGCCAAAAACAGTAAATGTAAGGACTTGTTATGTTTCAGGTTAAAAGAGCAAGAATTAGTGAACGCATGAGGAAGCTACAGGATCTTGTTCCTAATATGGAAAAGGTAGTGTCTTCAACTTTCTTGGTAAGCTTAAGTTTAGAGAAGAAGATGATAATGATTTGCAAATTGGGTTTGGGTTTTTCCAGCAAACACACACTGCAGATATGCTGGATTTGGCGGTTGATTACATCAAAAACCTTAAGAGTCAGGTGAAGGTATGTACTATACGATAAATACAGAAAAACAACATCACCTGCTTCCCCCGGAATTTGCGTTTTTCCTTTCGCAATTAACTGTTCTCTTTTTGTTTTTTTCGATCTCAGGTCCTGTCAGAGAAACGTGAAAAGTGTGTGTGCACAAACAAGCAATAACAATGGCGGAAATTTGTCCACGTATCATTGCATTCATTTCTGAGTGTACGGTTGATTGTCGTAAATGTAGGTTGGGCAGAGCCGCTTTCGTTCCATCGTGTGTAAAGTCATCATGCGTTGAAAACAGAAAAGAAAACGCAACTAATTCAATAATCCATTCTAAACTCCATTAAAATGGGAAGACATTGCATCAAAGAAGAGACGAAGAGTCCAAATCATGATGAATGAATTATGTGGTCAGGAGATAATAAGAGGGACCAAGGCCAAGAATATGTAATGTAATAGAGATGACAAACTCATCCGATTTCGGATCAGGTCAAAGCATCAAAACCCCGTCGTTTTTATTTGAAAGGGAGATTTGAGTGTGGTTTGGATCCTTGCTATTCTTAGTTCTTACAACTAAATCATAGTTTGTTAGTAAGTCATAAAAGCATTACAAGCAGAAAGTGTTGTGTTCTTCAAACGTAAATTTTGTTAATTACAACACTAAGCCACATGTCCTTTTCGGGTGGTTTTGGTGATAAAAAATTCAGAATTCTACATACTTCTAATGGTTGTTTCTTTTTCTCAACATCTAATACACTTGTTCTCTTGTGTTTATTTTGACACTGACAAGTTTCGCTCTATCTATCCCCACCCACTTCTCTCTTTTAACCTTCCCTTTAATGTCTGGTTTCATTTTCTTATATTTTAATCTCCAATCTCTTTGTCCGTGTTTGTGATTGGAATCATACCACCACCACCACCACTTCCACCATTCCCAAAGCTCTGTTTCTGCTCTTTCTCCTACCTGGGTTCTTCCTTTTTCATGTAACATCTACCGTTCGGTTGTTCTTGAAGTGGAGTTTCTTGTTAGAATTGAATCGGTTTGTACATATTAGTTTGAGTCTTTTCCTGTGTGTCTTCTTTCTTTTTTCATTGAATTTTTCTTCCCAGTTCAGGGTTTTTCGATCCTGTTAAAAGAAAGTGGAAAGAACACAGCGTTTTCAAGTAAAGATCTTGTCTTTATCTTCTTTAATGTTAATAACAACGTTGCAGAAGAATGGAGACAGATCTTAAGCAACATCCATCAAAAGTAGCTGAACTCTAGGCTCATTTGTGTTGGATGCAACTGAAAGAAGAAAAAGTACCTTCCCTTGTACTTGGGTTAAACAAGAAACCTGAATCCAAGATGGAGTCAGATCTTCAGCTCCCCAATCATTTCTTCCAGGACCATCACCAGCAACAACATCATCAATATGAGCAAAAGCAGATGAGTTCAGGGTTGACAAGGTACCAGTCTGCACCAAGCTCGTACTTCTCTAGCTTTCTGGACAGGGACTTCTGTGACGAGCTTCTGAATAGGCCAACTAGTCCTGAAACGGAGCGGATTTTCGCAAGATTTCTGACCGATTCTGGTGGCAACACCGACAACTCATCAAATCCTAATCTTTTCGACATCAAGCAAGATTCTCCGATGAGAGAATCAACCATACAAGTCGGCCAACAGGAGCAGACTTTGGGTTCAGAGAGTAGTATAGACACAACAAGGTCGCTTCAACAGAACAGCTACAACTCTTCTTCCCAGAACTCTTATCAAAATCATTCCAAACCACCCTTACCGGATCACAATTCGAAGGGTACGGACCAGTTACCTCAGACGAAGATAATCGGTGGAAGTAGTTCTGGTCTTGTTAGGCACAGTAGCTCACCTGCCGGACTTTTCTCCAACATAAATATTGAGTTCGAAAACGGTATGTCCCTAAGCTTTTCCTTCTTAATCAAAGGTGTTGGAGACACAGCAAAAGAGGGGGGAAAAAAAGAAGTTTTCCTTTCTCTTCTTCTGCTCTCTGAAACAACCAAATGAATGAATTGTAAAGTCAAGTGAATTGACACTTAAAAGCTCACTGATTTGATTTTTTATGATGAACAAACATTTTCTGGGGCAAGTGGGTGGGTTAAAGAAATAAGTTTGAAGAAAGGAACTAAAGTTGTTAAAAATCAAATATAATATGTCAAGTTGTTTGATTTTTGTTCTTATATATCTTAACAGGAATCTGGATTTAGTGGTTCTTCCCTTTCTGTGCTGGTACTGTTAATTTGACGAGTTCAAAAATGGTATTTCCAGGATATGCAGTACTGAGAGGTACGGGAGAGATTGGAAAAGGTAACGAAGAAACATCTTTTTCTGCAACAAGCAGACCTCCTGCGTACTCGAGTCGAATGAATCCAATTTCCGAAATTGGAAACAGAGACAATACACTAGACTGTAATAATAATTATGTCTCAGGTTTCCCTATTGGATCCTGGGATGACACAGCGACTGATAATAAGACCCTTGCTGGTCTGAATCCATCAGAAACTCAGGTGACGCAAGAATTTTACTACTGAGTTTGTTTAATATATGCGTGTTCTTCCTGAGAATTACACCTGATAACAAACCCTTTTTGTTGTTTTTATCAGACTATAGAGCCAACGAATCGACCTCCAATGTTGGCACATCACTTGAGTTTACCAAAGTCTACCTTTGAAAAGTTTCTGCAGTTTCAGGGTTCTGTGCCCTGTAAGATCCGAGCCAAGCGTGGTTGTGCTACTCATCCAAGAAGCATCGCCGAGAGGGTAAGGTTTTCTGTTCTTCCCAACTGGTACGATTTACATACCGTGTGAAGAAAGATTCGTTCATGAGTGTTCGTACAGGTCAGAAGAACTAAAATCAGCGAACGTATGAGGAAGCTACAAGATCTTGTACCCAACATGGATAAGGTAACCAGAATGTTTGTCCAAAATTAGTGGAACTATGTTTATGTGATTTTGGAGACTATTTTGCAGCAAACAAACACATCAGATATGCTGGATTTGGCAGTGGATTACATCAAAGATCTTCAGAGGCAAGTTAAGGTACGATGATGATGATGATACAGTAAATGAAAAATCCTGAAGAAGATAGGGCCATTCCTGAAAGTTAGCTTATTTACCTTTCTTGTTGGTTGCTTTTCCAGGAGCTTTCAGACAACCGTGCAAAGTGTACCTGCACAAAGAAGCTGTAGCTGCAGAAAGTTGTCTTGTGTCATAGTATTATTATCAATATTATTATTGATTTGGTTATGTGTAGGGTCTCTAAGAGTTTACAGTGTCAGGGAGAGAGTGGGATGTAGAATAGTAAGTATTCTAAAGTAAAATTTTAGCTAAGAGATTAAAAGGAAACAAACTGGTATTCATCTGAACCTGCTAGTTACTTTCTGCTATAATGAAGAAGACTTATGTAGGTGACTAGGTCCATCCAATTCGTGCTAGTTCTGGTATTAATGTTGGAAGCTGAGTGAATGAGCACCAACCCACACCAGTTTTTGTCTTCTCTGATCAGATCTCTGTCTCAGACTCTCTGACAAAATAAATTGGACGTGCCATTTTCATGGAATTGGGAATTGAAGTCAATGTGACTTGTCGTCACTCGCTTCACCTTTCCTCTTTATGTTTTGAGTCTCATCTTATCCAAAATGTCCAATCCTCCATTATCATTTGTGGAGTGTATGGACATAGAAAAGTTGAGTGGGAGGTACCAATTGTTAAAGTGAGATACTCTCTCATCTTAATAAAGTTTGTGTCCTCTTTCTGGTCCTAAAAAAGAGGACGTGTGGAAAAGGATGAAACATCGTTTTACATTAAGATTCGGATTGTTAATCGCGATTTATCGTAATTAGGGTACAAATTTGGAAGGGGTGAGCAAGAAGGTGTACACAAGAAGACGGGATCTCTCTATTCAGCATCCTGTAGATGACGTTTGCCCTCTCCAAGCTTTTTCTGATAGTGGGGACGTGACCTAGTTCTAGTTACGTGGAGTGTGAGGAATCTTTTGTCGTTATTCTAATCATGGAAGCAATATTACTTTAGTGAGATTTTAAAGCTGAGTTGTTATGATACTAAACATATATTAGTCAGATGAAGTACATATCACATTTAGTTGCGAAAATGACATTCAAATTAAAATAAAATCTTATTGATATATCAAATTAGTAGTTCTATTCAATAAGTCAATTACGAAAGCAATGTTTATAGACAGATATACACACCATCGTGGTCAATATCTAGTTAAAGTATACATATATATATAACAAAATAAGCCCAAAATAGGGTGAATTGGTCAGTTTTGGACACACAAGAAAAGAAATCAATCAAGACCACTCCTTTCAGTTTAGTCCGAATTGAATTTTTTGGTCCAACCCTTCTTAGGCTCGTGAGTATAATCAGATTTCAGATTTTGTTGTCTGATATATCCGATCCGGTCCATTCCTAATACTACCTTCATCAACGGAATGTTATTTCAAAATTCTAGTCATAACCAATAGTCAACAACAACCTAAGTTGGAAATGGAAACTCCACGCAACCTCAATTTTATGCATCTTACCGTCCGAGTGTCAGATTTTTTTTTCCAAGACTCGGAAGCAATTATCATTCAAAATTCAAAACTTTCTTATTTTCATATGGTACCTTACAAAACAGAACAAAACAAAACAAAAAAAATTACGACTTTTGATTTTGATGTAAATACTGATTAGGTAGACGATGGGGTTTCCCTCCCAAATCTCAAATCTCAAATGGGATTTGAAATCCAGCAAGTTTTGGTAACTCATTCATTCGTGTGATCTCTTCCTTTGTGCTTCGTCTTCCCAAAAGTTATAATCTTCATCGCAATCATACACTTATAGTTAATGCTGATGGAAGAAGAAGTCGACGACACTTCCCTCGCTTTCCCTGCACCACAGCCTTGGCTGGTGAGTTTCTTTCCGCTTCCGTTGTCCTCTGGGCGGCTTTCCAGCCACTTCACTCCTAGCCGCCGCATCCCTTCGGTGCATTCCCGCCTCTTCGCTTGGGTGTCTCTGCAGGGGCGTCTGGTTAATGCGGAGGAATCTAGTTCCGCTGAATCCGTATTTAAAGGTTTAGACTTTTGTTCCAGAAAAGATGAAATCGTGGCCTGGGAGCTCTTCACTCCTTTACAAAGATTCCTACTAGTTGCTGTCATTGCCGTTGCAGTTGCTGAATCCAACAAGAATCGCGTTATATCCCAGCTCCGAAAATCTGTGAATCTTCGGGTTTGTCATTTCACTCCTAAATTTCCTTTCTTTGTCATTAAGAGAAAAGAAGTGTTTGTTTGATTTTGTTGTACTACGACATTACTGTTTAGGATGAGGTGTTATCGAGTATGCAGCAGAAGCTGGATAATTTGTGTGAGCAGGTTAATAATGGTAGGAGCAAATGTGAAGGATTGGCTACACTTGATGATCTTGGATGCCACAAGATTCAATTTTCTCAATGTGGTTGTTGGCATTGTGATCAACATCAACATCTCTTCTCCTCTAGTTTGTTGGTGAGTGAGTGAGTGAGTGAGTGAGATTTTCAAATTCAGCAGAACTGTTTTCGATTGACTGATTTTGTAATTTAAACTCTGTCTTTGATTTAATTGTTGCTAGGGCAATAAAGTTCCTACCGGAGATGAGGTAGTCCAATATAAGCTGCCTTTCGGTAATGAAATTGAACAAGAAGAGCGGCGCTTGTCTGATTGGTCTGATTGGGCTCCAAGCGTTACTTCTACACAAGATATCCAGGTAACTCTGAATATGCCTTGGTGCACATATACTGATCATATCAGTTTAACTTGTTTCCACAATCAAAGATTTAATCTTGTTAAACAAGTATGTGAGCAGTAGCTCTCATTTCAACTGCCGGTTTACTTTTTAGTCTGGAATATCCTAGATCATAACAGTTTATTCTTGGCTTGAATGCATTGCATAAATGGTGGTGATTTTGCCCGTGAGCTTGCTTTCATATAATTGGCTAAGTGCCTTCTCCTGATCAGAGCTTAATCACGACTTAATTTTGCATCAGCATTCTAAACTATGTTGCAAGAGGATTCCATATATCGAGTGTCGATATGGAATTGCTGCTTTTCAAGTCTTAAACTGGTTATGAAAGCGGTGGAAGTTGAGTTAGTCAAGCTATATACAAGGAATTATAGGCAATCTCGATAACAAGCTGTTTGGTATATAGGAAAATGACATGTTTCTGCTTATTTTGGATGCATAAATGGTTCTTAAAATGAATATATTTATGTTATTTTCCTTGAAAACCACATACTCCCTATATTGATTGTAGAATCATTAAAATGCTGGTAATGTCTTAACCTGTGAAAGTTTATATCCATGTCTTACAGATGAACACCTTTGCTGTAGACCAAGACATATTTAATTTGAAGAGGGAATGTGAAGAGAAAGATGCAACCATAAAGGAGCTGGCAACTATCCTACAATCAAGCAAGATGGCCGGATCAAAGGTTTAATCAACTTGCGTTTGTTTTGTGCTTCTGATGCAGCTAAACTTTTCTTACAGATTTATTACGTTTCTCTTTATGACAGAGAATTGCGGAGCTGGAAGACATCATTCGCAGGAAAAACATGATGATTACAAAATTTAGAAGGGACGTGCTGATATTAGAAGAAAAGGTAAGTAGCTGTTCTTACGTGCATTATCCCTATCCTATTACAGGTTCTCCCACTTTCAACTTTTTATAGCATGACTTTCCTATTTGGCACTCAGACTGCTTGATGGTTGTTAAGATATCCCTGATTTAATTTGTAGCACATTGAGGAAGTTGAAAGCTGCAAATTATGTTTATCTGTCTTTCTATTATAATGATTTTGCCCTGCCATGTAAATTAACGTTATCGTGGAATTAGTTGTATTTGATCGGAGAATAATTGGTTAAACCTCAGGAACTACTATGATGATATAAAATTTTATTCTGCAGTTGGTGCATCTTACCCGACTTCAGCGACCTTCCTCTTCTGCTTCTTCTACCTTGCAGAGTTGGAAATTTCCAGCCCTGTTGGATAACATTGTTTATGACATGGACAGTGCTACTAGCCCTTCCTCATCTGATTCGGATACCTCTCCTAAAAATCAAGAACGACCTCATGCTATCAAAATTCCTGTGAGTGAGCACTTTCCAGGCTTGAAGTTGTAGCTTTCAGGGTCAAGATTCCTACTTTAATAAACTAATTACAACTCCTCCCTCCTTTTCCCTTTCAAAATGTAGGAAACACCTCTGCAGAAAAATGATCTTGTCTTGGCAAGAGACCTTGGATCAGCACCAGCAAAGCTCTCAAGTTGTGTGAAGTCTAGATCAGTAAGTCCTCTTAAAGAAATATCAACCAACCATAGGTCTGGAAGAATTTCTTCTTTTAAGCCAAGACAACTCTCTGCTGCTGGTTCTGATTCTAAAAAGATCAGAAAGCGAGCTCCAAGTATGGCAAAGGATGCAGCTCCAAAAAGGAAATGGGTCTAGCAATTTTATTCTTAGGACTCTCTTTGTCTTATAATATGTTACTGAATTGAACTACCTTATCAATATTTGGGATAATATTGGCAATCCTAGCTTAAACCTCTATAAGAAAAATATAAACAATAATTACATATATGTGCATGGCAAATACTTATTTTTCCTCAGTTGTCCTTTTTTTGTTTATTTTTATGTTCTCCGCCTATATACATATAGTTGATATTTTAACCATGTCTTAAATTTATCCAAAATTAATAAATAAAATTTAATTTAAATTGTTAGTTAAGAATAAGGTTGCTTATTATTTGACTTGATTCTGAGTTAGTGTGTACGCATGTCTATCCACTAATTGGGTTATCCACTTAATTAATAAAATGAAAAACCTTTTGTGTCTCTCGATTCATTTATTTCTATATCAGTACCAGCGCTTATTCATTTATTGTTTCACCAAACAACACGATACCTGGTGTCGGCTCTCTCTCTCTCCCTCTCACACACACACACACAAACTAGAATCTGTCTATCATAGCTTCTCACATAGATTCTTAAAGCTCTCTCGGCTTAGTTAGGAACTGGCTCCATAACTTATGGAAGCATCTCTTATATGATAACCAACTTTTCCATAAGTACATATACATACATATGCTAGGTGCTGACTTGGTCAAGATAGAGAAAAAGTCAACAAAAGATGTTACCTAGGTTGAAGGTTCTACCTTTATCTCCTGTCCTGTTCTAGCAACAAGCCGAGCCCTTTTAATTATCATCTATCTATCTATATATATATATATATATAGAAAGAGAGTACTTTAGATAGCTCAAAACATGTCCCTGGATCGAAGTAATAGCGCTAGGACATCGCCTCCTGAAACTCCCTCAAAATCCTTCACTGTTCTCTCCATCGAGTGTGTGAAGGGCAGCTCGAAAGCCGATGAGTGGACCTCCGACATGCTCCAAACCGGCGACATAGTTGAGGAGATCCTGATCGGATCCTCACACTCACAGTCCCTCAGCTACAAGTCTCCTTTCAAGAACGGCAAGTCTGGGGTTCAGAAGTTTCTTCACTCTTCCTTCAAGAATAAAGAGACCTCTATTCTTGTCCGAGTCAGAAGGGGCCGAGACGAGTTCGCTCAGCTTCAAGCCTGTATCGTCCCCGACTCCTCCTCTAAGAAACAATACATCTTGAGGTCTATCGCTGACCCTAACTACGCTGTTGCCTTCTCCGATCGCTCCGAGGCCGATTGCTTCGAGTTGCAAGGTTAGAATTCATTTATCTCTGTCTCTCTCTATATGCACACATACATTGCATACTCATCCACCAACATGCCACCGGCTGCCGTCCCCACCGCGAAATGTGATCTTTGTGCCCTTATCCTGGTACCTATCCTGTGTTTCACTGCATCTCAGTCGTTCATTTATGTGAAACTCACATAAATAAACGGTTGAGATGGAACAGAACGTGATATGTACAGTGACAAGGTACAGAGAATTTGAGTTGCCCCACCACCTCCTCCTCCGCATTTGTGTTTTTTTTCTTTTCACTTGTCTCTTCGGCTTTGACTTTTCTATTGTCCAGGTGTCTAACTATGAGTGCTTTCGTTCTTTACTGGTTTCGTGATTTTAATATCTGACCTTAAAACAACTAAATGCGTTTGCTATATAATAATCTCATGTAATGATTCCGAATTAATAAAGTAAACGATACCGTATAGAAGTAAATGAAATCACATGAAATCCTCTGTACATGAACGTTGTTACAACCCTATTCTAATCAATTTTGTTCGGTAAGGGTATGGTCGAGATTTTGTGAAATTGATTTATGAAAATAGATGATCTGTACCGTAATTCTAGAAGGACAAGGGATATTGAGAGACTGGCGTTGATCTGATTGGCTATTGGTGGGAATTGGAAATATTGGAATTGGAAGGTGTTGACTAGTGAGTCTCACGTGGTTCTACTTTTTCCTTTGATATATGTAGTGTTAGAATTTGGGCTGTGAAAAGACATTAAGAATGAAATTTCTTTGAGTCAGATTCAGGGTACTGCAACTCCACTTGGACCTCTTTTCTTGTTCCCACTTCCAAATACATACCCACTTGTTCCTTTTAATGATTATCCAATATGAATATATATTGCCTTGCCAGCTTTTCTGTATCAATTTCGGAATTAAATAGATGTTCCCATTCAATTCAATTCAATTGAAAAAAAAAAGGGTTAGGTGGAGCTCCACCGATAAGTTTTTCCATTAATTCCATGTTGTGATTATAGGTTGACCTGGGAAGTTGTTGGCGGCTATATCTACGTTCCCATTTTCCGAGCATCGGGATTTGACCTTTTGCAAAACTCTCACGAATCTTAATATTTGTGATTAATTTTCATTTTGCAGCTTCAAGAAGCTCCAGAATTGTAGGGGCATTAACAAGGGCAACGCTACAAGATGGATATGTGTCGTATCCATGGGGAAGACGCATGCAAGAGGTGTTAGCTGTTCCCAATTCAAGCTGCTTTCTTTCCATACTTCTCCTCCCAAAAGCTTCTGACCAAGTTGCCTCTCGTTACAATGATTTGGAAGACACTCTTGCCAGAGCCAATGCTTGGCTCTACGCTTCTCAGGCCTCTGGTATCCCCATAGTTTTCATGAATATTCAGACCGAGTCCCTCCTCACCAAGGTATTGTTCATAATATGATTATTGTCATTGATATCTAAGCGCAATGTTTTGTATAGTTGGTGTTGTTTAAGTACCAATTTTTTATGGTTTGGATGGAATAGATATCCGGAGAGACGGCATCATCAACAGTGAATGCTGGGTCGTTATCTGATTTGTCAAATCTTGCCAATGTAAGCTTGTACGGTTTTGAGGACTATCATGGGGTGGACATAGGTGTTGTAAGAGCAGTTCGTCTCTGGTATGCTCCTCTATGTGGGGAGTTTGGTATAGAAATCAAGATCAAAGAAGATGATACAAAGCTTGGATTCGCCATTAGTCGCACGGAAGAGGTATGATATGGAAATGAAATCAATCAATCAATCACATCGGTTACGTACGTTATCTTGCATGGCAAATGGCAATGGATGTATGATCTGTTCCTTTCCTTTTTCGTTATCAGGGGTTTATCTACATATCGTCGGTGATTAGCGACGATGAGTACGTCCCGTCGACGAGGTCAGGACTGAGCAATTTGTACAGAGAAGCAACAAGTGCGTCCAGGCTGTTAGTGGTGTCAAGAGTATCAAACCAGAAGGTGCTTCCATGGATGGTATCGTCAACAGGAGCGATTCGGTGCTTTGACACGGTCTCACTGAGCCAGAAACTTTCGTTGCATAGACATGCAAAAGTATCAATCGTAATGCACGTGTTCTTATGGGACAGAAGTGTTGTAGCGTCGTCTCCGAGTCCAAACTCCAGAGCTTGGATCACCACCCCAACCCCAGTCTCAACCCCCCCTCCTCCTCCACCTTCACCTCCACAAATAAGGCCAAATGATAACCAAGTTTCGCCATTGCCACCGGAGGACGGTGGTCATGAGGCGGATATTAAACTTGACAGAGACACTGCTGGTGAAGTGTCATTCAGATTCCACGATTTTTCACTTGCCAACAATTGGGTCTGACTCTGGTGTGACGTTCAAGTTCTACCTTGTGTTAATAGTTAGCTCACGTATCTTTATATTGCTCCTCATAATCTTCTTTTTTTATATATATTTTTTGGTTGTGTATTTACATAATAAACAATAAGCTACGTAGAAATGTTTTTGAAGCTGAAAAGAAAAGTAACAGATTACAGGTTCAGGTAATTTATGTCATCTTGCTCTGACCACAAAGAAAAAGAAAGAAAGAACACCTAACAAAGAAGGTTAATAAAGAAGCTAAAGGTTCTAATGGAGAGGATAGGCGTAACGTTGACAAATGGGTAGTGAATGGATAGAAGTTTTGAATTCTTAGAATTGACATTAGCATATATTGATTATAAAATTAATTTGACAAAATTTTATATTGATGTTATTCTAATTGAAATATCATTTTAATTTTAATTGTTCGAATTGAATTTGAGTCAAATAATTTTAATTTAATTTAATTTTGAAATAAATATGAAAAAGTTAAAAAGGAGAAATCTTTCATTGTAAAATAATTTAAAACTCAAAAAGTTTAAAAATCAAAAAAATTCTGAAAATTAAAAGAGATCCGAATCCACTTTCATGCGTAAATGTGAGGAAGTCAACTTATATTTTGAAAAAACACACGATTAAAGATAGTGTTAATGTTTTAAAAATCGAGCCGAAAATTAAACTGGTAATATAAGAAATTTAAAATTTAAAATGTTTAACTAATATTAGATTATTATAAAAATTGGTAAAAAATTGAATAAAATTAAAGAATTGAAAATATGATTAAAAGCAAATGATATAATTTAAAATTTAATTAAAAATGAAATTACTAAATAAAAATTAATTAATTTTTTAATTTATAAAAATTTATTAATTAATAAATTTGACTGATTAATTGAATTTTTTAAGTATTAAATAGTACCACTAATTATTAATAAATAATAGATGTGAATAAAGTTGTTTCCTCGTAACAAGAAGTCGATGGGTTCAATTTTTATACTAAAATGTATTTCCTCCGACTCCCGCAAAATTGGAGCCTTACGTTACGTACTAGGAGTCTAGGACATATGGTTTTTTTTTTTTACTAGTTGTTACTGTTGGGCCGACCACATTAGTTGTTTGATTCACTTGTCGGGCTGGGTTACAGACAGTACCGTACATGGGTTGTTGCTTTTTTGGCGGGAAAATGGAAGTGAAAAGCGACTGCTCTGGCTCTCTCTCTCGTAAGGAAAACGGAAAAGTACTTGAAGAAGATGAATGATGTTGCCGCTTCTCTTCAATCTTCAACGCACTCTCCTAAGCCCACAACCTTTCAGAGGTAAACTCTTCTTCTTCTTCTTTTATATATATTAATGGGGTTAAATTAAATGGTGAGATTTTGATGCATTTCTGAAACTTAAATTGGAAGAAGACGCGGGGCACGGAAGATGACGATGGCCGCGAGTGAGTTGATCGGAGGATTCAATCCCAAGTGCCGCCGCCACTTTTCTTCTTTACTTCTCCAATCCTACTCTCAGGTCAGGTCACTCCCTACCCTTCCTTCTATTTCCTTCAAGTTTCATCTTTTATAATACCCTTTAGTATTATTATTAGCTCACCAATTTTATTTTGTTTTGAAATAAAAAAAAGATAGGTGCATTTCCGCATTTATATAATGTAAATGGAGTTCCATGCCCAACCCATGTATGCTCTCCCTCCCTTATTATCAATATCAATATCGTTTCTTTATTTAAAAGATTTATGAAGTTGGCAATTGTATAATTTGGCAGATGAATCAGATTGGTAACATCTCTAACAGGGAAGAGGGTTCTCCTATTTCCAAGTAATACCAAATTCAGTATTCGGTTTCTCATTTCTCAAATAGTTTCTTTTATGTTCATTCATACTCTTTTCTTTCGTATACACCAACAATGCCATCTGTTGTGTATCTCTTCTTTTATCAGGCATGGCATCTCTTCCCTTGAATTTGACAATAAGGTGAATTAATGTTTTCCTCCCCTCATTATCAAGCTTCCAGCTTCCATGTCTTTTGTTTACTTTTAGCTTCTTTCTTTTTCACTTCCTTGTTTGTCCAATTTGTGGTACATATGTCTTCCAGGGAGTTTACTTAGTGTCAGTAACCAAGTCGGGATGCTTAATGGTTCTTGATTTTGAATCTCTCTACTCTCAGACTCTTCATTCATTTCCTTGTAAGTTCCTGTTTTTGCTTTACTCCATGCTACTGTGCATTTGTGTTTACAACAAGTCAGTCAGTCACCCATATCTTCTCCTACTCGTGTCATATATGTTGTCAATTTGCTTGAAGGTATGGATGAAGATGAAAGCAAACATGTATTCCACATTTCTTTGCATCAACAACTCGACTCTGTTGGCTGGAACTCTGCTTACCAAGATGAGGTTTGAGCATCCATGTTTCTTTTAATGTCTTAGATAACTTTTTTTTTGTCACCTAATTCTTAATTCCTTTTCTGGTTGCTCTTTTTAAATCCTCAGGATTGCATAAATTATAAAGTTAATTCTAGGGACTTCATGGATTGATTGACCATCTTGTTGGAAATAATCGTATAAAAATGACGACATTCTGTATATAACTTTCCTTCTCAAGGAATGTGAATCTTTATTGAACCTTTTGTTTGATTTGTTTGCATTTATAGATTGCTTGTACCTCTACCAAAACCAATGAAGTACTCATTTTTGATATTGGTTATGACTCTTCTGATCCAGCTCAGGTAAGATCTCTTTTCACCTCTGGTAATATTATTCCTTTTTCATATCATGTCCATCCGAAACCTTTTATCTAAACTACTTCCTCAACAGATTTTCCGGTCACTCTTAATCATTTTATCCCTTTGCAAAGCAGTTTCAAGAAGCTCCAAGTAAACTGATTATTTTGACTTCTTGTTTGCTTTCCAAGTAAACTGATTATTTTGACTTGTTGTTTTCTTTTCATCATTTTCGCCATTTTGCTTGTTTAGACAGGCAACTTTCTGAAGTGTTTTGCTTTTCTCTTAATTGGATACCAGTGTATATTTCTTTATTTTCAATGCAGGTGCTAAAAACAAGACGTACAGTCACTGTTCATGGGAATGACATTCGTAAGGGACTGACTGATATAGCTTTTTCAACAGATGATAAATCAAGGTTTGTGAAAAGTGGCAAGCACTTCTCTAAACTTAAATTTGGTGCCAAACTTGAGCCCTAAAGTTGTGAAAGATGAACTGATTATAGTAATAATGAAGAGCAAGTTGCATGTGAAAAAGGAACAGCTAGTATCTTATACCTTTTTCATGGTTTGGAGAATGCTTTGCATGCAAAATTCTAATACTGAATTATTAGTACAATTTGCATGCAAAATTCTAATACTGAATTATTAGTCTAACTACTTTGGTCACACTTCAGCGGCTCCTATGTATGTCTAGCAGTTCCTTATTTGATTCTTTCCTCTTACATTGGTAGGTTAGTTAGCTCAGATACAAATGGTACAGTCCATGTATGGGATAGGAGGATGAGTGCTCTTCCTTGTCTTGAGCTTGCAACTAATAACTATAGCTCCATAAACAGTGTCCAGCTAAATGTGGATAATCAGGTTGGTGACTGCTTGAAGGCATCATTTGCTTAGGCATGTTTCTGCATGTTATTCTTTATATTTGTACTTCTGAGTTTGCATGTAGCAAATTGAAAAATACTAGGAAGGATATTAAAGAAACGTGATGCTATTTAAATTTGTTATTCATTCTTATGCTAGGATGATTGGATATGCATTGTTATTAGGTAAATTATTTCATATATCTTGAATTGTGTGCAAAATATCAAATACATCTTAATTTTTATTTTGCAATGCTAAATATCATGAGTTATATATATGTGTGTGTGTGGGTGTGTGTGAATTCCTGTTAGTAATATAACTTAATTATGCTGAATTATTACTTTTATAAAGAATTTAATACTTGAAATTTTGTGCAAATGTTATAATAGTCCAATGCCCCTTTGATAAAATTTGGAAAAATATCTGACAAGGAGGTTATCTTTTACCATTTTTAAATTTTGAAGTATGAAAAATCATTAAAATAAAAGAATAGATATAAATGATAAAAAATATTTTCAATATGATAATGAAAGCATTATTAATTTGACCACTGTCAATGTCTATCACTATCAGTGTTACAGTTATATATATATATATAAAAGCTGTCATGGTATGTAGTGTTAAAGGTTATGATACATTTGATAAATTGTCGGAAAGTCAAAACATTTAAAATAATTTGCTATTATTATGATACATTTGATTAGTCTTTTACTTTGTCGCTCTTTGTTTTTCTATATCTAAGTGATTAAATTATATGATAACTAATTTAATTCTAGATGATTTTTGGGGCTGGTAGATGTGGTACAATTTACATGTGGGACTTCCGTGGAGGACGAGCATCTTCTGGTTTTCAAAGTCATAGAGAGGTAAGCTTTTAAAACTATTGCTCAATGTGCATCTTTGGGAATCTGAAAACATTGATTATGGCCCTAATGGGGACGTTTGCTAAGCTTTGGTTCAATCAGAAATGCCTTTTTAACAATACAATTTCCTTCTAGCTAGGTTTTCTTGTCACTTCTTCATATTACTGTCAAATAGTTTGATATTATGCTTCCATTTGGTTTCCTGTTCTGGAAGAAATTTAATTTCATTTACCTACAATTTCTGCTCCTGCCTTTCGTTGAATCAGGTATGCCATCCTCCTGTAGCATCTTGGAAGTTGGCAGCGATGTTGGAAAAGATAGGCCCTTTGAAGGTATTCCTATTGCATGATTCCTTATGTTGAATATTTTTCAAATTATAATTCACCTTTCATGTTTGATTTAGAGGAAAGTTTGGAGCAATACAACAAATTTAATGGGATGCTTTTTGTTCAGAACCTGCCTGTGAATGTTATCCTCATTAACCATTTCTTCCCATCACTATGCAGGCGCAATCAAATATTGTCTCCAAGGAAGTTCACTCCATTACTTTTGATCCCTCTTGCCCGCATCACTTAGCATTTCATCTTGATGATGGCTGGTATGTCAGCATGTAAAAGCATTTTTTATCTTCCCGCAGTCTGCAATTTAGTTGTTGTCCTTTACGCTCTCCTCTGCATTATTAAACTTGAACAAATTTCTTGATAAGCTGATCGGGACTTAAGAGTTTTAATAAATTCTGCCTTTCCATGCTATTAATAATTTGGTAATGATAACCAATGACTAATTCACAAGCAATTCTATAATGAGACAAGTAAAGGAACTTGTACAAAAGAATCTAGTACAGTTGCCCACTGTCAGAAATCAAGGTAGGTCTCGAGTTCTGAGCCTGCACTATATGCTATGGACCAATGCCAATGTCAAGCATTATCAAGATGCTGGACTAGAAAAATGATATGCTTACACAGACTCAAAAGCTATCATTGCCAGATAAAATAGAAGTTGATACATGCTCATCCATTGGCCATATTGTAATCCACATATCAGGTGTGGGTGGTTCCAGCATAACTGGGAATCTGTTTCTCTTTGGAAAAAAACTAGTTTTGAGCATACTTTATGCTGTAGTATGTTGTAATGCGGCATGGTATTAATGCCTCGTGTGTTTTATTCACCTGCATCAGCTTTACAACAGATCTTCCAACAGGATAGGCTGGTGACCTAACTTTATAAATTAGGAAAAGATCAATTTGTTATGTTTATGTTAAATAACAATAAAGATTTGGATGGTGCTTTCCATATTGACTGGCAATATGCATTACTTTGATTGCAAGAGTCGAGTAGTAGTAAGGGTATGCCCGTCATTGTGATGCTTGCAATCATAGATAGTTGCTATGTGCCTTTTACTCTTCAATCTCCATCTGCATTCATTGTTTTAGCATATTTAGCATAACAGAATAGTTCTGGTTGATGATCTGACTTCTTCTCTTATGATTGAATTCAGGTCAGGCATTTTGAACACTCATAATTTTCAAATCACTCACATTCATTGCCCTCCTCCAGCTTGGTTGTAAGTAAATTTGGCAGTCTGAGATTGTGCTATTCGTCATAATATCTTATGCAATAATCGACTAATTAATTTAGTGCTTTTTATTTCCTGATCAGGAATGATGCCAACACTCTCTCTAATCTATTGTACTTCAGAAAACCATCATGGCTGCCAGCGTTATCAGTAAGACACATCAACTATTATTTGCCTATATCAGTATCTAATTTGCTATATGTTTTAGGTTTTTCAATAAACCTATTATGCATATAATTCAATTTGGAGATTCTACGGGCAATGTTTGGTCATCTTATGAGCTTCTTGGCTTCTTCTTGTTCCAACACATTGTGACTAGGGAGGCAATTGTCTGCCTTAAAGATATCAAAGCCTTTGATGCTAGTTGGAAAACGACAGACTAACTCATGCAGTTTGGTGATAAGACTTGTCAAGATGAGATGCACTAGAGCATAAAATTAAGATGAGTTTTAGTACATGGTTAAAGATATCAGTGATGACGTGAAAATGGGGAATGTTGCTGTAATGTTTAATGTATTTACATTTTACGTCGGCTAAACTTTACTTTGTCTGAGTTGGTATTCTTTTCACGATCCAAATGTAGATGAGCTAGCTTGCCATGCCATTGGCTTTAGGGTTCAGATAGCATTGTTATGATGACTGCTTGATATTTACTTCATTAATGTGTTCCCGGTTCACTAAACAACACAACACTCATCTCAGGCTTGTTACTGCTTGGGTTTGAACCATTTGATTTCTCGTTTGTTGAACATAATGTTTCTCTTTTGCAGATCTATGTGATTGGATCATCATCTGATAATGGCATTCATCTTTTAGATTTCTATCCTGACCCTAGTTCTCCCTGCCATGTGGACTACAGGTAAACAATTGTATCGTGAATAGTTAGTATCAAATATATATTGGAGTGCCACTAAAAGAGCTTCTACTGTTGTTACCCTCTTAAACTAGGTTGACATTGCTTTTCATCCTCCTCATCCTACCTTTTTCAGCCTAAACATTTGTGTCTACTTGTCATGGTGATCGTTACGCTTGTTTCATTTCTCTTTATGATCTGAATAATCAACTAAATATTTGCTTGATTTCTGTTTGGTTGTGCTAGAGAGGATACAGAGATGCATTCTGGCATGGTTAACAGATGCAGGCAAAATAGGTTTGTTCCATTATCTGAAAGTGTTACAACATGTGCCACTCACCCTCTCAATGGTACTATCGTAGCTGGAACCAAGGTGTGTGCTTTTAGATTATGAATATATCTTTTTGAGCTTTAACCAATAGCTTTGCCTCCCCCATTGAACATAGTTTCATCGCTGACATTTTAGCTCTTTTAACCTGTTTACTGTTTATATAAGTTCTGAAGGATGGATTATTGGTTTTACTCAGAATTCTTCGTTGCTGGTTGTATCCCAACAGAAGCATTCGATTAGAGGAGATTGAAATCTCAGAGTATAAGTAGGGGGAATTCATTGGGATGCCTGTAGAAACTGTCTGGAGCAATTTCATACCCCAGAAATTGGTCAGAAAAAAAAAAGGAACAAGACTTGTCTCTGACTCTCTGTCCTTAGCAAGAATCATCGAGAGCACCAATCTATGTCTACTAATTAGCTAGCTAGCCCATGTGTCATGGCCATTGTAAGAGTTTATACGTTAGAGCGTGAGTATTGGAATCCACTTTAGCCAAGAGGGAACCAAGTGAAACAGGACAAAAACTAAGCATTGTACGAGGAAAAGTAAGAAAATATTGGTCTTTCTGTCTTTGCCTTTCGACCTTCCACTTCCAAAATCTACTGAAATTGGCAGAGAAAGTCCATATGCGTATGCGTGCTCCATTCCTTCCTGCAATCTTTTCCTGCTCTGCTATGCTTTGGACTTGCTTCCATCCTTTAATGTTTGTTCTTTTATTCCATTTTGAAGTCCTTCAGAGAAAGAGACATCCAAGTCCTTTTCTTTTTTCATCCAAAGGCTGCAATTCCAAATTAATGGCATTCGCTATATTCACGTAAATCTACACATTGCATAGATATGTAAACAAATAGTATTTAAACCATATGATCAAATATATAATTAATTATTCTGAACAAGTTAATTGGATAAGTTGCTTTTATTAAAAATTGTGGGAGATTATTGGATACACAGCCACATGACATATTCAAGGATTAGGTGAGTATTAGGTGGTTTTAAGAGTAGGAGAGTGAAGTGGGGTACATGGGTCATGTGTTCTTAAACAAATATACTTGTGATCATAGCTTCTTCAACTTTATCTGCTATCCATTTTGGTTATAAATTAAAATCAGTTACCATTTCATATGATGCTATATTATAAAACTTTAGGATTAAGTACTAGGATCAATGGTATTAACAAGTCCATGAGTTTTTCACTCTTTGTGTTAACAACTTATTATGATTTAAAATGATTATGATTGGATTTAACTTAAATTCATCATCTTGAAAAAGTAGTAACACGTAAAACATCTCACTGAATCGTCCCAGATCTCAATTTTTTTCTCCATTCCATGATAATTTAATGATAAAATTCTCAACTTTTGGAGATTAGTTACAATAATCCCCAAAAGTTTCAACTTTTCAACATCTCAAAGCAAACAGCAGCGGAAGTTGGTTAACTTAACCTAGTTAAGGTCAAAACAATACGAAAAGCCAAACTACCAAGTAGTAGTATTAGGTCTGAAACTTTCTCCAAGTCAAGGATTATATATCCTGGGGGAGGTTTTTAAACAAACTAATCAAAACCACCTTTTTGCATGTGGGAACTTTGAAGGAAGTGAAGAGAGTGGTTGGCTTACTAAGCTAAATTTCAATAAACTAATCAAATCCATCAACCTTCGTTTTCTAATCCTACCTGGAATTCCATTCTCAAATACTAAACCCATTGCTCATAGCTTGCTTATGTATCTTATATTCCAAGTATATATCTAAACACATGCACACCATTCTGGGGAAAGTTTACAGCTTTAATAATGGAGTTAAAGGCCTCTGTTTGGTCACAAGGATGGCACTATCTATGCTTCACAAGATTCACTGTTAAAAGGGGAAAAAAAAATGGGATGGAGACAACAGATGTTTGGAAGGTAATGGATCATTCTGTCCCCCACGTCCAACCTTTTCTTTCGGCAACCAAAAAAAAAAAAAAAAAAGGAAAAAGAACTGGTTAGTACATGGTCCAAACTACCATCACTCTGTTCTGTTTTTACGCATCTCTTAATCATTCACTCTGGTATTGTATTTATTGTTCAAGAAACAGAGCAAAGAATCTTATAATCCTTTCTTTAGGACCACTACTTCGTTGTATTGTATTGTATAATAGTAATAGAAAGCTAATAAAGTAGGTCAACAAACAATTTGTGAACTTCAATTAGCATCTTTATTACAACAAATTTAAGAACCCTTTTGTACTAATTGAGAAGTGGGTCTAAATAATACCCTTAATCAGACAACTGAGTTGCATAATTAGTTTGGTATGACTAAGCAGTAGTTAACAAAATTAGGAATTTGGGTAGGGTTAGGGGTAGTGGGTATGCAATGGCATCATCTTCTTCTGATGGTCGTAGTAGTAGTGTACTTGAAGCAATCATGTCCACAGTGGTACCACCACCACCCAATTGCCACCATTTCACGTTTTGGCATTATTTTGTGGAAGTATGGCGAGTTTTATGACCTCCAGACTTTTTTAGGATAACCCTTTTCTTCTCATTTTTTGGTTTCAACTCTTTTGCTACTGTATAATGCACTGCAAGTACTTAAAAACTACTACTGCAAAAGAAAACCATTACTCCTCCCATTGCTCTCTCTCTCTGCTTCACATGGTCACATTCTATTAACGAACAAAGACCGAAGCTGCTTGGAATTTAACTTAACCCTTTCTCTATCTACCTAACTTCTCTGATTGTCACTACATTCAATATCATCCTCATATCTATAAATCAAATCCAGACCATTAGATACCCTTTTGAAAATCCATTTTGTTGTTTGTCATTCTTCATCTACTCTACTATATACTCGTATTTTTTCCTCCTTTCCTTGTTATATTCTTTAGGTGTATATGCTCTGCTTCTACTCTGTTTTCTTTTCTTTTTTTCCATGGCAGCTACTGCTACTAAAATCTTTCAAAGTAATGACAACAATAAAAACAACACCCACCAGGACCTTAACAGACAAGAGATACAAGCTGCCATTGCCAAAGCAGTGGAGCTAAGAGCTCTCCACGCTGCTCTCACGCAAGGAAACAGTCCTGCAAATATGAGATTCCCATCTTCTTCACCTGGTTCACGCCCTGTTTCTCAATTCTCTTCTCAGGATTACCCTGTTTTCACTCCTGTGAGTCCAGTTTCTTTTCCATTTCTTCGTTTCAACATTTGGATTTCCAGTTCTTGTTTCACCATTTTGATATTGGATATGTGCATTTATTATTTTTGTCTCTCGAAGTAAAAGGGGTATCTTTGTTGTTACTCCATTGTCTATATTTTGCTTCCAAAACAAGTTTCAAGGTTCATAACTGGATCAATAAAACTATCATATAATGTATCTGTATTTGCTTGCTTTTCAAGTTCTTGCGCATATTAACAACTAACAAGTCTTAGAATTAACAACTTTCCTACTGAGGTTGCCAAGTTCCAAAAACTGGATCTTTACACTACTGTATTATTGGTTCCTCACTTCCTTGGCGTTTGTGACTCTGATTTTCAGTTGGAGAATTTTGGTTTTTTCTTAGCTTCACGATGAAAAATTTCCCAGAACCCGAATTCGTTTCTTGTTGAATTACTAACTTAGAATGTGTGATTTGACAGAGTTATGAAGACGAACCGTTAACCGGGCACAATCAGATTCTAACAAAATCAAGAACAGTATCGGAAGTGGGGGAAGAGTATGGGCTAGAAGGAGGAATTAGCTATGGAACTGTTTATTCTGATTTTAAGAAGGAGAATTCCTCATCAAGGAAAGGGATTCCTTCGGGTTTGGCCAATTTGGAACTCCATAATTATGCAACTGAAGATCAAAGATCTGCCACTGGTTCTTGTGCAAACAATATTACCGTGCTTCACTCTTCACCTGGAACAGAATTCTATAGGTCTAGTAGGAGAAATAGTTTGACAGACTTCAAGTCTGTAGCTTCTTGCAATAAATGCAGGCCAGTCAGTATAATTACGGAGTCTGAAAATCTGACCACTCGAAGTATCAGGAGTTCCAATACTGTGGTTCCGATGACGGATTTCCACCACTCATCTCTCCAGTCACAACCAAGAACACGGGGAATGATTTCATGGTTGTTCCCAAAGCTGAAGAAGAAACAGAAGCATGAGATATCACCAAATAGAACAGAATCCGAGGAAGTCTCACAGATTCTCAAGGACTTGGGAGTATTGTCCATTGAAACATTGAAGAGAGAATTGACAGAAGCGAATCGAAATAGAGATGAAGCTTTAATGGAAGTTGCTGAGATGAAATCCTCATTGGGAGAACTAAGACAGAAGCTCGAGTACTTAGAGAATTACTGTACTGAGTTGAAGAAGGCGTTAAGGCAAGCAACACAAGGAAAGGATTTAAATGCATCTGAAAGGGTGACCGGAAACTTTCCCAAGAAAGGGAAATCCATTGATGGAAATGGAGAAAACCCGATGCCTGTAAGTGAAGAGGTAATGGTGGAAGGTTTTCTGCAGATTGTGTCAGAAGCAAGATTATCTGTGAAACAATTCTGCAAGACGCTGGTGAGCCAGATTGAAGAAACAGATAAGACCCTTGTGGACAACTTGAACTTGCTTCTTGAACCACATAAACTTTCTCTGAATTCAAAGCACTCAAAAGCAGTCTTGTACCATTTGGAAGCCATAATTAACCAATCCCTTTACCAAGATTTTGAGAACTGTGTTTTCCAAAAGAATGGATCACCAAAGCACCTAGATCCTCATCAAGATCGTCAGGCTCAGTTTTCTTCATTTGTGGCACTGAGGAATCTGAGCTGGAATGAAGTTTTAAGGAAAGGAACAAAATATTACAGCGAGGAGTTTAGTAAGTTTTGTGATCAGAAGATGAGTTGCATTATTACAACCATGAATTGGACCAGACCGTGGCCTGAACTGCTCCTCCAAGCCTTCTTTGTTGCTGCTAAATGCATATGGTTGCTTCACTTGCTAGCTTTTTCATTCAATCCAGCATTGGGAATTTTAAGAGTTGAAGAAAACAGAACGTTTGATCCGCATTACATGGAAGATATGTTTATGGATAGGCAAATGTCACGCGGTCCAAGCAGGGTTAAGATCATGGTAATGCCAGGCTTTTATATTCAGGGCAGGATCTTAAGGTGTAAGGTTCTGTGTAGGTACAAATCTGCAGCTTAGATGATTTAAAGAGTTTGCCTTCAATAAAAGTTCTAAAACCATTGGTATTTTGTTCAGTACTAGCTCATTTTTAGTGTTTGGAACTTTAGGCCATGAATTCCTTTTCATCAGAATCAGTCATTAACTTCTTATCCAACTCTGTACTGTAGTGTACTTGCTGCTGGGGATTATCCAATTCCAATCATTAAAGTTCTTCCTCCCTCTCTGTATATTTAGAGTTGATGAAATTAGTTGAAAAGAAGACAATTAGCCGCACTTGCTCTAGTGATAAAATCTCAATAGTTTGACACAACATAGGGAATGATCAAAGCAGAGTGTTATGGTCATACAAAGACATAAACACATAGAAAATATCACGTGAGTTTGGCAAATGGCAATGACAAAGAGTTGTACATCTCCGAAGAAATAAAGCAGCAAACACATGCAGTGCGTTAAAAGACAACCCCCAATTATTAATTTATCAAGAGATGTACTCAAACTTCTAAAATAACTACTTGTGAGTGCATCATGATGAATTACTACACATATCTCATCTTTGTACTGATCAAAACTTTTAGGCTGTATAAGGGAAGGGTGTCTCAGTTGAGATTTTAGTTCTATACCAAGTTCAGAAGCTGGTTCTATGAGCATGAATATTATGAGTGAGACTGATGAAGCCTCAGGACGCAGTTGAACTTGCAGATGCACTCCACCAAAAGCTAACTGAGAAACTTGTTGTCAAAGATCGGACATAGTGCCACCATTTCGGTGGGATGTAAAGCATTTCACCTTCCTCCAAAATGCAGTCCAGGAACTCCAGTTCATTCACCTTCGGAAATTGTCTTTCGTCTATGTTGTCCAGATCAACCTTGACAAATCATACATCAATTTAGAGTAGTAAGAGACAATGCTGCATGATACAAGTGTACAAAATTTAACGATTATGGATATAGATCAAGAGGCCAACTTAACGTGAATATGATAACAGAGGTAATATGCAGATTTCGAAACATTCAAGCCACTACCTGGCTGGAATTGCAAAGCATGGTCTCGCTGTATGGATATAGTTCCTCTGTCAACGAAGAAGGGTAAAGCCTGATATACTTTCTGCCAACAACCTGAAAAACGTACTTCTACGTTCATCTCAAGAGTTATAGAATTGTAAATGCATACACAGCGATAAATAAACTTGAACATGTAGTCAAACCAAAAGAAGCACGCCTGTGAAAACTAATCAGGCACGGATGTGCCTCACCGAGCAGCTAAGTTTTATGCAAATAATGCAAACTCAAACTAGTAGATTCAATGTCTTTCTTCCAGACTTGACTCCAAAAAAAAAAAAAAATTACAAAATCACTCTTTCGGTTCAAACTAAACAATAACTTTTACACTGGTCACGCATGCACTATGATTGAATCTGCAGTTGGATGCTCACTTTCTTGTTGTGGAAGCCCACATATGTCATGTATTTTGCTTTTCTCCAACCGTCTAATCTAAGAAATTCATTAGATACATGGGCACTGACCTTAAATCACTGAAATAAGTTACATCATGCACAGATGACCCACATACCGCCATAAACAAGAGACGCAGAAGAAGCATTGAATTGGAGCTTGACGACAAGAAGTTTGATTAAGAAATAGAGAGTATAAAAGAATACACAAAAGAAGATTATGCTCAGTGTTTAAGAACTCCAGAAGGTGGTGCCACATCATTATCATGTCCCATGCCGAGCTTACCTGAGCAAGTAAATTGTGGTGTGGATCATGATGCAAAGGTGTTACTGTCCCAGCAGGACCAAACCAAGCATTTAGAGACCTAAGCTCCCCGCCGCCAACAAAACAGTAATCAGGAACACAAATGTCCTTCCGGAGCTCATTTATCTGTGTTTACTATGAAATAGAATATGTGAACTTCTGGCAGACAGCGACATGTTAACCCACAGTATTTGACATTCCGTAACATAATCAACAGATATAATGAGAATGATGTGACATGCCTGATCAAACAATGGATGTTGAGCAAGATACGTTGGAATCCCACAAGAGAACTCATTGGACTGGATTCTCTCGAGAAACTGGGAAAATGTTATGAGTTCTTGCTTCCACTCTTGGCATAAATAGTTTTTCCCAACCTGAAGAAATTTGTTTCAGCTTTTATTGACACATAGGAACAAACCGAATTGTTAAGTCCTACTAAAACATCATATAAGCAGGAAGAATAATCACCTCAACTGAATCAAGAATAAAAAAACTTCTTTGTACTAATCCCAACCTTACCTTGACATCCTAGATAGATGGATCAAGTTTTGCCAATAGGGTTGTTGAACAAAACAGTTCAAAATTAATAAATAAAACAAGAAATCACCTCAACTGGGACTGTACGATTACCAGCAACCTTTTTAAAGTAGTTTAGATCTTGCCACTTTTCCCTGGCAGGCCAATGTGCCATACTATCACTAATTATAACTGGGGAACCAGAAAGGAAATATTCACGTAAAAAAGCCTCCAAGGATAGTGCAGATCTTTTCACCACAACCTTACAAGACAAGGACTTGAAGGGTAAAACACGAAGCACCTGTAACATTTTACAGCAACAACGCCACCTTAATTAAAGATGAGATTGAAGTTAGATATCCAATAATGAGAACTCATTACAAGCAAGTAAAAATAGTCCAAATCAGGAAACAACAGGAAGCAACAAGCTGGCGAGAAATATGCCACTATAAGTTAAGATGGCACACATGAACTGTGCATTATAGAAGCTAAGTTGTTGAATTTATGAGGCCAAAATAAGGGAAAGCTGTGCCTTTAATCATACAACAGTTGCATTATGAAATGGAATTATAGTTATCAACAAAAGTAAGACTGCGAGATACAAAAGAAACATAAATTTCTGCAGAAACATCAAATCTACAAATCCCACCTCAGTCCTATAAAAATCGACGGTCTTGTTGGAAGTAGAGGATTGAGAATTATGATGGGTATTAATAGAAGCAGTGAGAATTGAGACTGCGAAGTCCAAATCCTTCCTGAGCAACAGACCTCCCATTATCAAACCCATGTCCAAAGCCTTAAGAGCTTCCGTGAAGTCTTCATTAGCATAATGAAAGTTCGCAACCTGCAAACATGCCATTGAGTAGGCATCTCGCCACACCGGAAGTACGGAATGCCAGGGACCTGAATGAAGCTGCTCCCACGCCATCTCACGAGCCGCCTCCGCCGCTCGGAAGTCTCCGGAGGTCGCTAGAGTTGCCATGCTCACGAAGGCGTACCCACCATGGGAAGTAATTGACTGAAGCAGGTTTGCAGACTCAAGGTCCAGTGTTGGGGTTGGGAAGCGACGCTCAGTGGACATGCTAGCGATCAGATGGTGGGTTTTACACTGGTGTGTTGATGTAAAAGAATCAATCGGATAAAAACAGATTGGATCTTTGAAGTTGGGAACTCTGAGAAGAGCTGACTTTTTAATTACTAACAACAACACAGAAGAGAGGAAGGAAGGAAGAGCGACGGAGTTCTTTTAGGCTTTTTGGGATATTTTCTTTTGTTATGTTGCATAATATACATACACAAGACCTGTTTTCCCTTTTTGAAGATATTTTTATTTATTCTAAGACAGTAAGACTGCGTCTGTCTAATTTGAGATATTTTTCCCTGATATTTATTTTTCCTTCATGATATTCTAGAAATGAAGTTTTATTTCAGAAGACAGATATGGCTACATAAAGGGTCAAGCTTCCTCCTCCTCATTCTCGTCCTCTGTTTTGTAAGATCTTCACCTAATAATTTCTTCTTTCATGGCTAGTGACAGAGCACCAAGGTTGCCTCCACTCTCTATTCTCACTCCTGGCATTGCAATTGCTCTGCTTCCCACATTCCCGCCTTCTCCAACTCTTATCTTCCCAAACTTAACCTTCCCGCCCTCTCCTTCGTATATGTGCCCAAAGAGCAGAGCCTCTTTTCCTATACACACTCCTTTTTCAATCTCCACCATTTCTGGATTCAACAGAGCTCCCATGCTATCTACAAAGGTCCCATGGCAGAGCTCTACAGTTGCTCCCATCAACTTCATCCATAGCACAAATAGAATTGACCCACCAGCCATTTCCATGAAGTACTCTCCAACTACGGTTCTAAAAGCTTGCCACACAGTGTCCATGTAGACTCGTATGCTCCAAATGTACACTGTTTGACCTTCTTTCTTCTTTCCTACGAGAACCCATTTGGCAATAACACAAGCTAATGCTGCCAGAATACCTGAACAAATCCAAAGCAGAGGAAGCAACCAATAATAATGCATGGGTTGTGCTAGTAGTTTATGATTTTGCTTCAAAGATAGAGCCCATTTGATTGGTGCAAAGATGATCAATCCCATGAGGAAATAGGGAAGGAAAGTTTGTAGCAGAGGTTGGGCAAAAATGGCCCATAAGGTGTGAACCATTGTCCTCTGCAATGTCAATTTTTCTCCAGAAGAAGCCAAGCCCTTCTTCTGCATTTCTGCTGCTGCTGCCATTGGGCACCCGGAAAGGTCTACTTTAACGTCTGACTGCTCTATGAACATTCTCCATGCCTCAGGGAGTGGCTCTGCATTCCTCAAGTGCTGACATATCTCATATATCAAGGAACGACCATGATCAATGGATGCACTCTCCGAGCAAGACGTAGCACGAATAACGTCAATCTCGTGGCATCTCAGATAAGGATTGAACTCCAGTGATTCTGATTCTTCGGCGGTGAGGTTCTGATGAAGAGCAATCTCACCGACATCAATGTAAGGGAATTGAGTTTCATCCCAGGGCTTAGTGCAGTCAAGTGCAACTTCACAAGCAGCTTCATCATTCGGAACAGAACGTATTTGCAGTTGAAAAATGTAGCGAACCCCACCAGGAGAGTTTACACGACTTTGGAAGTCTTGACCAAGAAAGAGCAAAGGGCGTGTGTCCTTTTCATCCCTGGGAATAGCACCTGTTTCTGGTGGAAGAATTCCAATAGGCTCCACCTTACCAGAGTTCTCGCTTATGTTCTCATCAAAAGGTCGCAACTTGAATTTGACATACATTTCTTGTCCATCAGTGAACCGAAAGAGCCTACAGATATTGGAATAGTAATGTAGCTCCGTGAAAGAATCAGCATTTCGAAGAGACGTCCACACTGCATCTGCTATATGTGGTACGCGTTTCACATGCTCTTCTCTCGCAGGAAGGCCACACACTAACCATGTAGCGAAATCTGCAATAGTACGGGCATAGAACGCTTTCCCTGTTTTGAGTGTCAGGTCAAGAACTGGAGAGTTGCTTCCATTTTCATCTGAAAGTATTCTGATAGATGCACCGCGTGCATCTATCCTTGCATCGTCGTCTGAACTCAAGCTGTTGCTGTGACGAATCACAACAGGATAGCTCTTTCCTGGGCTGAAGATCTTATGATCTGGTAACCCTTTAATGGTATCATAAATCTTCAACTGTCCTTTCCCACCAACACCGATTCGGTGGAAGTACCTTGTCTTGACCTTCAAAGTAGTGGCAGCTAAATTCGCTGCCAGATTACCGACTATCTTCTTATATTTCACGTCCATCTCTTCTATTCTGTCATCCAAAGCGTGCATGGTGTTCTTGATCATGACTGGTGTTTCTGATCCAATGTAAACGCCACCCTTTTTAAGAATCGAGTTCACTGGTGCTACTGAAAGAGCGCCAAGAATTACGTTCTTTTCAAGAATGGAACCAGAAAGGACAAGACTTTGACTCCCAATCACACAATTATCCTGCACCTCAACTTTGCCTTGGATGAGCCCATTGGTTGAATAGAACCTTGCAATCATCCTGCTGAAGTCACCCAGATGAACTCCATCACCAATTGTAATCAAATCTGGGTCTGAAACAGGGTTGATGGCCCTGATGGAACAATGCTTCCCAATCTTTGCACCCAGAAGGCGTAAGTAGACACAGAAAGCTTCTGTTCCAGACAAGAGCTTGGCAAATCTAAGGTGGCAAGCAATAGTAATTCGATGGCGAAGCCATGTTTTCAGGTGGGATTGATTTTCACCAGAAAGAAAGTGTGTAAAAGTGCATGTAAAGAAGCTGAGTACGAGGCCATGAGCCAAATAGGAAATGGCAACCAAAATTGCAGACACAGCAGGATTTGATGGAACGGTAGCAAACATTATAGCATATGCCGTGATGTTGAAAGGGATCCAGTGAAAAGCTCCAGAGACGCAAATGAATGTAAAGACTTTTAAGGAAGCAGGCTCTTTAGTTAGGAATATGTAAAGTAAATAGAGAGTAGCTGCTGAAATAGTGCTGAGGAAACCAACCAGGTAGATGCCCATGAAGTGGAATATGGCATTAGATTGAGATATCCCAGGATGTTGGAACTCTCCACCCTGCAGATGTTTGAGTAGTTAGATATTATGATGGTGAGGAAACATGTTCTTTGTCCAAACAATATAGGAAGAACTCACCTTTTGACCATTGTGCAACTTACTAGATCTGAATACAGCTTTTCCTCCTTCACTCTTTTGCAGGGGAGGTAGATCAGCTTTTTCTCCAACCGTGCTTCCCTTCTGGACTACAGCATATGGACCAACTGAAGAATTGCGGCTGATTCGAATAGGGCGGAAACTCAAAGTTCCATTATTAATTTCATGACCTTGAATCAATGCCCCTTCTGCAATTACAGCTCCATCTCCAACTGAAACCAGAGATGGATCGGTAATGTCAACAGTGTCGAGCAAAACTGAGGAACCAATCCTAGCTCCGAACATCTCGAACCAATAGTTGAGGAACACGGTTCCTCTCAAATGCACTGCAAGAACTTTAGAGGAAATTTCCTGTGACTTGTAGAGTGCCCACCATCTCACAAACTCAATTGACCAAATGGAAATCTCAGGTGTCAGAGCATAATTTGGCCTCAAGAAAGAGTTCCCAAAGAAAGAAGTGCAAATACAAGTGGAAGCAATGCAAAGAATCCAAGCAAGAGGAGCCAATGCCAAAGGAATCAAATAATCAGACCACAGAATACTTTCTGCAAAGGCATGGCTTGCTGAGATCAAGACAGGAAATGCAGAGAGTGACAAGTATGCAGGAAATATCAGCATGAAGCAGACATAAGAGAGGGCAAGAAGTTGAAAACAGAGAAGGAGAATTTGCTGGCTCATGGAAACTTCTGACTCCAACTCATATGAATCAACATCAGGTTCTGAAAGATATGACGGACTATTAATTAGTTGAGGCTCAGATTTCATTACAAGGTTCTCTGCAAAGCTTGCCACATCTGCAATGCAGGTTGCAGTGAAGATATCTACTGCTCCAACTGGCACTCCAAGAAAGTCTGAAAGCTTTTGCGCAGCTCGGACTACCCCAATAGAGTCGATTCCGTAAGACACAAGATTCTCTGTGGCAGAGATGTTTTTGATAGCAATTCCTGTCTGCTCAGAGACAATTCCCTTCAGGAACTCCACAATGTCTTGGTAACTCAACCTGGGACTTGAGGAAGGAGAATTCAGAAGTTGAGGTCGAGGTGCGTTTCCGTCCCTGCATGTTCCAGAGGTGAACGATCGTCTCAGCACTTTCTTAGTTATAATGGGGTCTGGCACCACATTCAGAGTTCCGTCAGTAAAATGTTTGAGACATTCGAATCTCTTGATTTTACCAGAAGTTGTTTTACTGATGGTCCTTGGCTTGATCAGTTTGACGCATGCTATTGTAACACCATGTTCTTCTGCAACACGATTTTTAATTTGTTCAATCACATCCTTCTGAACAGGCTTACCATCTTTAACTTCTGCAATAACAACTAATCCAACCTGGTCTGAACCATCTGGGATCGACATCCCTTTTGTTGACAGAACTTCTTCTGGAACACCAATGACTGCACAACAACCTGGCCTTAGAAGCTCTGAGGAAGCCTCAACAGTCTTCTCTACGTCTGCTGAGTAAATGTTCCTTCCTGCAACAATTATCAAATCCTTAATTCTTCCAGTGATGAATAAATTTCTACAGATAATTCGTCCCAAATCTCCAGTTCTAGTGTATTTTCTTCCAGGCTGACCAGGAAGATCATTTCGAAAAGTTTTTTGGCTAAGTTCTTCCCTACCCCAGTAGCCTATTCCAGCACTAGGACTGCTGATCCATATTTCTCCTTCCCTTCCATCTTCTTTAAGTTCTTCACCAGTCTCCTGATCAATAATTCTGATGTCAACATCTGCATCATCTGAGTTCACGTACCCGCAACAGACTCTTCCTTGCCAATCAATCAAGATGGGTTTACCTTCACCATATGCACAGCTGACAAATACACAATTTTCAGCCAAACCATAACCAGGAGCCATCACCCCCTGAGAAAGGCCAAAAGGGCGAGTGAGCTCAACAAATCTTCTTAAAGTTTTCTGCCTCACCGGTTCTGCAGCAACCATGAGGAAAATCATGGATGAAAGGTCATATTTCTTGTTCTTATCCTTTTCAGATTCCAATTTCCGTACCACAAGCTCAAATGAGAAGTTAGGGCCGGCGCTATGAGTCCCTCGATATTTGCTCATTGTCTGAAGCCATAACAGTGGCTTCTTAATAAAAGTCATTGGGGAAAACAGGACTGCAGTTCCACCACTAACAAGAGCTGTCAAGAGTCCTCCAATCAGTCCCATATCATGGTATTGAGGAAGCCAACTTACTAGTACTGTGTTTGAGGTGCTCCTATACCTACTTCGCATCAACTTCACGTTGTGAATGAGTCCACCATGAGTTATCATGACACCTTTAGCATCACCAGTGGAACCTGATGTGAATTGCAGAAAGCACAAATCTTCAGGCTGGGTTTCTGACAGATTGTCCAAATTTTCTGGATGCAAGTCATCAGAATTCTTGACCCAAGAATCAGCATGTAGCCAAGGAAGATTTGGCCAGCTACCTGAAGGCTTCCCGTTCTTTACTCTTAAAGATAGCAGATTCTTAACCGAACCTGCTCGAACTGCAGAGTGGTAAATGGTGGTGGAGAGGATGGCAACTGCATTACATGATTTAGCAATGTTCTCAATCTTCAAAAGTGCTTGGCCACCTCTTTGTAGAGGATCTGGTGGAAGAACAGGAACTGGTAGGACTCCTGCTCTTAAGCACCCAAAGAATGCATCAACAAAGTCCAGACCAGGAACATGGACTAGGAGGACCCTGTCACCAGGCCTGATTACCGGTTTTCGACTAGTCAGAAGCTTGTGAGCAATGCAACAAGCATTGGCATTAAGTTCTGCATAGGTCCTCTTGCATACTGCCACTCCATCTTCATTAATCCATGTGTAGAGTGTCTTGTTCTGTGTGACTCTATTAGCTCCCCAATGTTTCAGGTAACCATCAAGCGTAGGTAAGTCAGGGAACACTACTCCTGGCATTTCTCCCAAGTTTTTTGGATTTCTGTCCCAGCATTTCGATGGCAAGGAAAACAAATTCTGCAATATCTTATGTCAGAATTGGATAGTTCTCAACCATGAACATTTTATAACCTTGAACTCATCCTGATTATTATTATTATTACCTTAACATAAGGAAACGTGGGCAATGAATTATTATTTGCAAAGTGCTTGCAGACTAGAGCCATGGCATATGACGAGTTTCTCTCGGTAAGCTCAAAAGCCGTAAGACCACCGACGTAGTAAGTGTTATTCAGACCTTGAAGTTCAGACTCAAGTCGCTCATAGAATCCATCCTTCATATCTGTTTAATATCATTGCAAGAAAAAGAAAAAGAGAAACAAAGAAAGAGTTTTATCAGCAGTCTCTTCCCACCCAAAAGGACCTTTAGTGGTGTCTAAAAAGCCATCATACCTTGACTACCAACATGAGGAAAGTACTTAAATCTTCTTTGAAGAATCACCTTCTCAACTTGTGCCCCAATAGAATTAACTACTTTGATGGCGAGCTCTGTGACTGCTGATCCTTTAATGTTGCCAGAGTTTCCATAAGACCAGAACAAGAAAATGTCGGTGTCAGCATAAAATTTCTGCATTGCAACTGGATGCCCAATTGTTTCAGGATCATCCATATATTCACCAAAATAATAGAAGCCAATTGGCAAATCTTCCAGCCCTTTGATCTTCAAAACTGTGGTGTAGTAATCAATAGTGTTAACTTTATCGAACAATTCTCTTTCAATCTCCCCCAGATCCATCAGAGCATTTTCAGGTTCTGCATCAAGGATATTTAGTTAGATAGGAGGAAGAAAAATGAAAAATGAAGAAAATTGGAAACTAGAAATACCTGTGACGTTGGCAGCTTGTGATCTGTAAGTTCCTCCATTTTTGAAAGGTAAAGCGCCAGATATGATTATCTTATCAAACTCCATGGATTCTACTTCTCCCGAACTAGTTCTAAAATCAACAGTAACAGCATGAGAATTGCGTCTGACAGCCAAAACTTCAGTTTCACAACGAACTTCAAATGGAAGTAATTCACTGATCTTCTTCCAAAGACTTGTGTATCCACCCTTGAAACGTCTTATCTTTCCTGCCATTGAAGTCCTAGTGAACTCGTGAATATAGGCATAAGGCATGTCTTGAACGAATCCATAACCAGAAGCAGTATATCCATAAGCCACAGACTTGGGAACAGACTTAATTCCATGAGATTCAAGGTAAACAGGGGCCAAATCTGATGCAAATTCACTCACAGCATGGACTCCAATTCGACCAGTATCTTTTGCTTTGTCCTGCAAACCTCAAGAGGGAAATTTTCATATCAATAACCACGGCCTGAAACGTTAAAAATCCCATGGTACAAAGGATAAGGAAAAGCAACCTGAATTTCTAAGGTCAGTGAAATGACAGATACATAATCATCTGCAACTTTGATGTCCTCGTATTTTCCTGTAGAACTGTCAATCAAGGCAAGCTTGTGGGTGTCCATCTCTTCTAATTCTGAAGCAGCTTCTTTCGCCAGGTGAAAAATGACAGGTGCACTGTTCTTAGCAAGAACTTGGCCACCAAGATCATAAATTCTGCCTGAAAAGATCAGTATACTTGTAAATTTATCAACTTTTTCATCTGAAACTTTTTACAGGGATGAAATGTACTGCTTTATCCTGTACCTTCAATTTCGACTGACTCGCACATGCCTCCTACTGTATGATATTTCTCTAGTATCGTCACATTAAAGTAACCAAGCTTAGCCAGTGCGTAAGCAGCCGATAAGCCACTTGGACCAGCTCCTACTATCCCAATTTTTGTGCTCACAGGCAGGCATGGATGCAGCTTGCCAAATTGATCTTCTATTGAACTTTTCGGATCCATACTTTCTTCAGTTTCACACCTCTTCCTGGCAGTACCTGATATGACAAAATGAGTCCTACATGAAGACACCTGAAGAATACTACATTTGGCATGAACCCAGAATGGCATATGATGAAACAAGTGACATGCTTGAATCTTTCGGACACTAAAAGAAAAACTCAGGAAGTGGATAAGAGAAGGAAACCTTGAAAGTAAAAAGTAATGGTGAGTGTGGAAGCTTGCTCTAAAAACCTGCCTGCATGTGCCTGGTGGTGATAATTCTCTGCAACACAGTTGCTCATACAGGTTAATCAATCCATCGTCAATGCCTGTGCCATAGCTACATATTATGTGAGCTTTCTGCCCAGAATGCACCAAAGGAACAAAACATTTGCTCTTTTCCCCTACACTTTAGGAAATCCCAAGAAGATATGAACTTGGCAATAATGAAGAAAGGAGACCAACTTCGGTTTAGTTTTAAATGAAATTCTTTAGTTTATAATTAAAAAAAAAAAAGGAGTTAAACAAACCTTGAAGTTAAAAGGGTTAATGCCGAGTGGCAACAGCAGAAGCTAGGAGAGGAAGAGTCAAAAGGAAGAGAAGTGCTTGAGAGTGTATCTCAATCCTCAGAATTTAAACACTTGAGATTCCTGAAAAGGCCAAAACTAACACAGGACAACTCCTCCCATCATCATCATCATCATCATCAAATCTTTTTCTTCTTCTTCTTTGTTACTCATAACTACAATATAATAATCATCTTTGTTTTTAAACACTATTAGAGGAATCATATTCCAGCATTATGCCTTTCAATTTCTTGTTAACTTCGTCTAGCTAGGTAAGAATACCGTTAATTACAGTTGTGGTGAACGCCGCCAATAAGTCTTGTACTACATCAATTCCCTTAATTCTAACTCCTTGTTTCCTGTCTTTTCCGTTTTGGTTAAAGAAAAAAAATAATTATATTTAGAAAATTAACATTTTGTTATATCATAACTTCACTTATGCTTAATTAATAACCCCCCAATATTATTTAGTAATTATAAGTGGTAAATTAAGATTTTATTTTATAAAAATAATTTATAATATTATTGATGACCATCAATCTATTAATTTGAAGTATATGCTTCAAATTCTTAAAGAATATTACTCGGATCTTCCCATTTCTATTTTAATCTACGTGTAAATGTTGTCGTGTATCAAATCTTAATTAATAGTTTTGTTTTATGTTATTTGGACAATCATTATTTCGGTCAATTTCACCGTAATCCTAATATCAACTCTCACAAAAGCTCCATATATATATTTTAAAGAGGGACGTCAAATAAAAATAAATAATTCTAGAGGAAAAAGTTTTATTCTAATGTAAATAAAAATTAAAAAAAAAGGTTATTCAAGGCATCTTATTCTAATGTAAAAGCATAATTAGATAATAAACACAAGATTTAGAAGCTTAACTTCAACCAAAAAAATGGATCATAATACATTAATTTCAATATTATGGGTTAATGTTTAATACTTGGATGTCCGAAACAATACAAGTTTTCAACTTCATTATCACTGTCATGTACTTTACTTTAGCCGGATTAGTTACCATTTAGCAGGCCAGTTTATTTAATAGTAAAAAGACATGTCGATGCATCAATCTAAGTATTTGTTAACTTAGTTGATACCGAAGAAACCTTAGTAATTTAATGACCATTGTCAATAAATGTCCAAAGTCGGGGTGATCACTTTCATCATAATAATTTGGTTTTCTTAGTAATTATAATCGTACGTATTAAGTAGTTTACCTGATCAATAGCCAATAGCGAGAGCTAATTCAAAATTTAAGTTTATTTCTAGAAGAAAAACATGTTTTCTAGAAATAAACAAAGCATATCTATCTATTGTTTTTAGCTAACACGCCGGAGAAAGAAGTATATTATTCTTCCAAGTTGCTGTAAACTAAGAAGTTTAAAAGAGTTGTAAATATTTTGATTATAAGAAACAGAACAATTTTACATAGTTAAAAGGAGAATTCTCGGTTTGATTTATGTAATTTGATTTTTTTATATTATGGAAATAATTATTTATCAATATTATTTAGTTATCATACAATATTTATTAAAATGTCTTCTTTCCTGTATGTGTATCTATTTTACTTGTTTTTATATTTTATTCTAATTCTCACCTTCATATAGTGAACCACCTTATCCTCGAAAAAACTCTTAACAAATTAAAACTCCATTTTCTTCCCTACCTAAAACTCAACCCTCTCGATCTACCGGAAAAGAAAAAGCTTCTCAATCAATGTTCATAGCAGCTTCAACACTAGCATCTATTCTACCTGATGAATGCCCTTTTGAGTATTCTAACATATACGAGCAATCTTCTAAACCATCTTTAGAAGAGTCTGAACAATTTGCTTATTTATTTGATCTCGCTTAGATTATGATAACTATGCCTGAACCAACTAAAGTTGAACCAGATATTAGTGAAGCTGAATCAACAGGAACTAAACCATTCAGAACCTCATCACTAGCAGCACAAATACCATAAACCAAACCAACTTTAGGTCCATGATTTACCTTTGACGATCTTCCATCGAAAAAGTGGAGAGAATGTCTCCATAAATTTGGAGCATGGATTGATTTGCAATGACTCGATCAAATAATCTATTAAGAGATATTTTATTTGAGTTTACTTCTCGTTTCACTGACACTTTACGAGAATGGTGGCAGAGTTTAGACGATTATCACAAAGTTCAATACATACAAGTCACATATGTTGAATTACTTCTTGGGGTGATTCATAAAGAATTAACTGCTGATTTTTAGCTCATTGATAAACAGATTAGGTAGGAGTATTTTGAGATGAAACTTTATTCTCAAGACAGACAAGATTTACAAAAGCATTTTCAACATATGATTGAACGCTATTATCTTTTTAATGGCTTCAATGACGTTGACCTCCGTTATACATTGATCTTCTCCTCGCCAGATGAACTATAACCTGAATTACAAAGGACCATTGCTGTATTAAGAAGAGATATGAAGGATATATCTCTTGAGGAAATATATCAACTTGCCTTAGCTTCGCTTGACAAGCTATATGATCAACAAATGTTTTTAAAAAACATAATTAAAGGAGGTCCTTTATTAAAAAAGGATTGTAGAAAGCCTTAATTGAAGATCAAGTGTAAGGAGAAAAAAGATTATGAATGTCACACAAAAAAGAAGCATCATCACAAAAAGTTTTCTTATAAGAAGTCCCACAGATTCCATATTTCTCATGAAGGAAAGTATATGCCCTTTAGATAAAAGAATGGTTTTCTCGCTTTAAATTCACCATTTGCCATATCAAAGGCTACCACAACATTCTTGTTTTCCTCCTTCTAAACATGGAGTATCCTTTATATGTAAAGATTAACAAATCATTTCCACGCATCATAAAAACTCATCCCAAAACTTTGGATGACATTTCTCTTATTCTCCGAAAAAGTTTATTCTTTTAAGATTGGGCTTATCAAAAGAGAGAAAATCGGGGTTTGCTTCTTCCTTGATTGTGTAGTTTAGACTAAAGTTCTTAGAAGTTATCTACCTGGCCTAAATATTCTGATTGGCATGAATGTCTATTATAAGACATCTCCATTACAAATCTTACCTACAAGGATTAAATGTCATGCCAATTTTAGTGCTTATACTGATATCAAAAATGTAATTGAACTCACACAAATGTTACCTCTATACGAAGCCCTACGAGGCTAGTTTTTGGAATATTATCTTGAGAATCATGCCCAGTTCTCACATCCCCATCCTCTATGGAAAAAAACCTCACTTCTTTATCCAATTATCATTTAAAATGAATGAGGATATTAATCCTCCCAAGGCTAATCATCCAGGAATGAATCATGATGATCTGAAGTTAGCTCAAGAAGAATGTACGATTCTCCTCCAACAAGGGTAAATCGAGCCCACAAAATCTAACTAAGTTTTGTCAGGCTTTTTGCCCAATATTAATAGATAATAATGCCATTTGGATTCAAGGTTGCCCCTTCAGTTTTTCAATGGGCCATGATAGAGATCTATAATCCCATTCTCTTCAGTACCTTGGTCTCTATTGATGACATACTTTTATACTCCAAGTCCCATGAAGAACATAAGACCCTATTCTAATCTTTTTTGGATCTTATAAAACAATATGAGATTATGTTCTTAGCCAAAAAGAGTCATATTGGGACAACCCAAATAGAATTTTTGGGTATGAACTTCCATGATGGATTTTATCAGACTGGTCCACAGATAGCTAGTGAGTTATTGCACTTCCCTGATGAAAATCTCAACACTAAACAAATTCATCAATTCCTTGGAATTGTTAACTACATCAGAGATTTCATCCCCTACGTAGCTGATTATACATCTCCCTTATCAAAGTTCTTGAGGAAGAATCCACCACCATGGAGTAAAGATCAAACCATAGCCATTCGACACTTAAAGCAAGCCTGTTAGAATTCACTTGCTTTAAAGATTCCTGATAAAGGCTAGCGCATTTTACAAACAGACGCTAGTGACCATTATTGGGGTGTTGTCCTAATTGAAGATATTAATGGAAAAAGATATTCATGCCAGTGGTCAGTTCAAAGAATAAAAAAACATGATTATGTCAGTTACAAAGAGATTTTGACGGTAAAAAAAGGCATCGAAAAATGCAACTTTTATCTCAACCCTTACCACTTTATGATTGAAATGGACAACACAACTTTTCCCAAGATTCTTAGGCCTAAAAAGAAGATGCTAGCAAACAACCAGTTGCTTCAATGACAAGAATGATTTTCTCGCTTTAAATTTACCGTTCGCCATATCAAAGGTTACCACAATATTCTTACAGACTTCCTTTCTCGACCTCGTAAACCAATTAAGTTTCTCTCTCCCTCTCATAAGAAAGCAATACCTTTCTTCCTTCCAAACATGAAGTATCCTTTATATGCAAAGATTAACAAATCCTTTCCACCCATCACAAAAACTTATCCCAAAACCTTGGATGACGTTGCTCTTATTCTTTGAAAAAGTTTATTCTACTATCTCCATATTGTCCTTACCACTTGGGATATCCCTCCACATCCTCGTTATTTTGATGCCAACACTCCCTATTTGATTATCTACCATCTCTACGATTCTCTTTCTGAAGCCAGCATGTGGAATCTCTGGGCTTTATTTGCCCTCTATGCTTGTCCAATTTCTTTGTCACCACTACATGTTTATCAACACCTTTCAGATCCAGCCAATGCCAACTCACTTCTTTGAATGTTTTAAGAATGGTTTTAGTTATTGTAAAAATGGCGTCTCCAACTTGGGTTGATCCTAAACAAGTATCAATATGGGCTATTCATCTTTTTGAACAAAAGGCCCATTCTATTTTTATCATTCATCGTCCCTATAGTCTTACTAGTTATGGTTATATATGTACTATTAGCCATTTCCAGCATTGGCGTACCATGATAGACTAGCCCAAGCAACATAAAGATCTACTAAGAGATCTCTACTGCTTCCTAGACCATCTGAACCATTATCTAAAGACCACCAAGCCTACAACATATACCTTTCTGGGACCATAACTAGATGACTTTACCCTGTTCTAACTCATTTCTCCTACTGACAGATATTGGACCTTCATGGACCAATTTAATACTATAGGTTTCAACATCATGTTAGTGAAGTTCCATGTCCTCCTGGATTTGAGCCCATATGACCTCTTGGATTTGAGTCCAAAAGAATGTTTGAACAGGGAGAAAGTTCTACAAATCCAAAGCCCAACACTAGCACTAGAACCCATATTTTCGATTATTTCCAAGATGCCCAGGACCCATGGCCTCCTATTTGGAATGACATGTAATTTGACAATTTTATCCAAGTTATGGAAAAATATGACGAAGACATGGACATTACAGACTTCGATGATGATAGTGGTGGCCTACGCTCTCTCTTTACACCTCCTTGCTATAAAGATTCCTTTTTATCTTTTTAATATATTCTTATCTTTTAAGAATATTATTGGAACCCAGTGTCTCCCAGTAATTCTTTTGCTTTTGTATGTTAGTGTGTATTATTGTACTATGGGAATCTTTTCCCTAAAAGTTGATTGATTCTATCCCCCTTATTTAGTCTATAAAAGCAAGGCTTCTTTCTTCATTGTACTCAGAGGTAGAACATTAATAAAAATATTGTGTGTTTTCATCTTATGTCTTCTTTTTAAAATTCTCTCTCTTGAAAGTTTGATTCTTGAATAATGTAGCCACAGTCATATATACAAGACAAGCAGGCTCTAAACTTACCTCTTTATAAGGATCTTGTGTATTATAAAGTCTTAATCTATAAATCATGTTTGAGGTATTGATTAAATGGGTAAAGATTGGACAATTTAGATTTCTAAAAGACAAGCCTTGAGAATTGATGCCTATACAAAGGAGAAAGGCTTGTGTCTCAGCTAACATACCTAAATTATAAGCTATAGTTAATCTTTATTTATCTTTGATCTCTAGTAGATAATCTATTCTATAAACCACTTGAAAGGTATATAGATTAGGAACTCATGATGCAGCTCCATTGAGACTTATCGGTGAAATATTCTACGAGTCTAGGAGTCATAATGAGAAGAGCCTTTCTCAATTCACTGGTGTAACAACGCCATGTACCTTAGTAATGTTATTCACATGTGCCCTCTAACCAGGGTAGTCCGTGTGGTATTAGAGCCATAAGTGTTATTGACTGTAATTACATTATTCCAAATGAGACTAAGTAAGGAGTTTTCTTCAGCCACAAGTGACTCTTTAATTGGTAACCACATTCATCTTTCTTCAACTCTTTCTATAGCCAACCGCCTTTTTAATGTTAAATGTACTCTTTCCAACCAAATTGAACACCTTATAGAAATTACTCATCTCCCCGTTGAGAGTCGTATTTTTAATACTTCATTACCTTTACTCAGTTCCTACAGTATATACTCCCGTGAACATTTTTAGACAAGAAGTATAAGAACTATTCTTTCTACCCATCGTCTAAAAGTCAAATAAATCATACAAAGTTCTCGTCTGGAGCAGTGTGGTTTGAAAGCTACTACGGTAGAACAATATGTGAAGTTGGAAATTCTTAAGGAACACATCTCTCTTTGAAGAGAGCATAATCATATAAATTTTCATGTTGGAACTATTCGTCTTGTTCTCACTCTCCATGGTAGAAAAGGAATTTCAGCACAGCTTGGATCTCTCTTCTTGACACTGCTTATACTACGTACCAAAATGCCTTAATTGATACTCTATTGACGACACTCAATAATGAAAGGGTCATCCTTACAATTATCTCTGATTTTAATAGCAGGTTGGATGATCTCACCTTGTCTAAGTGGCTCCAAGTCCAAATCCAAATTACTGGAGTAGAATAAGTTCCTACAGTCATTATGGTCATTCTTCACCACCAAATGATCTACCATTTGCAAAATTATATAGTGGATCAAAATTTTCCAAATTCCACTTCCGATGCTTTGTATATGGTGGCAGACAGAGCTCATAATTAGACTACTATCTTATAAATCTTGAAGCAACTACCAGCAATAGAGCTTGAAAAATTGATGCTAACTAAATGGATTGTTAGTGTATGCCCCACGAACCAATTATAGAATGTATTGTAATTTATCAGTTATACTTCAGGTAATGTCAGACTTCGACCTTATTTAATATTGGGTGGTTATAATGTCTTGCTAGAGACCACTTACAACTTATGGGCTAAAAGAAGCTTGGGCGTGCTACTAATATTAAATAATTGAACATTCATTGGGCTTTAATAGGTTTTTGGTTTTTGGGCCTTAGGGTTTTACTATATATATAGATGTATAATATGAGTTGATATAAGTAAGACTCATCTGCCTAAAAGAAAAGAAACCCTAGTATCGTCATCCTCCTCAAGTGATAGAGAGAGAGAGGTCTCAAGAGTGGTGCTAACACACTAGAAGCATTTGTTCGGACTCACAAGGGTGTGGACACTGATAGAGATGTGGCATTTCTTCCGACACTACGAGCTTCTTTGTTATTTTTGTTGTGAAAGGTATACTCTAATATGGATTTGATTTTGATGTTCACATGCGTTTTGGTATTTTGGATTTGCAAATGATGGTAAATATTATTGCATGTTGATAGTCAGAAAAGCTTACATGGATCATTAATTACCAAAAAGTATTCCAAGCTTCTTATCGGCATTCTTTCCACACCACCACTCCTTCTATTCTCAGGACTCTATGGATGAATCAGTAAAATCCATCTATACTAGGCCTAATGAAGATCAGTTTGGACCCTCAAATACATCTTGTCCTTTTTTTATGCTTTAACTAATGTTCTCACATAAAGAAGGAAAAGATGAACCTTCAATCCATTACTTTTAACCTGATGGAGAACTTATATATATTAGTCATCATTGTGGACATTTTTTTTGGGATTTATATTCATCCATATACGAACCGGACTGTGAAATATGGCTAAATTCTAAATCAAACAGTGATGATGATGAGCTTTATTAACAAACGAGGAAGACAATAGCAAAATGAGATTTATCATTGTCAACCTGCTCAACAATTCCACTATCAAAATGATTATCATAATCCTGATTCTAGACCATGGATTAGTATTAAAAATCCAAGACCAAAACCTCGAAATCTTCAAGAATTACTCAAAGTTGTTGATAGGGAACGTTTGTTCCATCCAGAGTCAATCTCCAACAACCTTTAACCAGTTATTTCTTCCATTCATGTTATTCCTACTCCCTCTCTGATTCCTTGTATAATGGTCAAACCATATGAGTAGGAATTTCTACCACTGGAGAGACGTACTGATGAACATAATAAGGTTATTTCTAACCCTTATGTGCATGCTACAGGAATTAGTTCTCAAGGAACTATTCTCTCAAATCCTACTAATGAGGTGCTCAATTGGCAAGCTAATAATGTAGTGGCCCAAAATCAAATACTTTGAAGAATTGACTCTAAGCTTGATGGTTTTGATCAATAGAGTCAAGCTATTCAAACACGAGCTAAATTTGTGTCTTCCTAAATTTAAAAATTATAAAAATCTTTAAAAGATCAGATGACCCAACTTGATGCTAATCTCCAAAAATATATTGACATCCAATGTTTTGGATCCGACTTTACTAATAAGGAACAAGAACTCCGAAAAGTAAAGGAGGCACTTCAAAGAACAGAGGTTGATATATAGACAAAACAGTTTAAGATTGTTTATGGAGCTTACCTCACAACTTTTCCTGTAATTCAACCCATCTATTCCTCTCCAACTTATCTTGAAACTGTTGACTATGACAAACTATTTAAAATGAATTATCCCTTGATTAGACAACATATCCATTTTTATTTATACAAATTTATTTATTAGATACTTCCTAACTTAGCCTAAATATTTTATTATAATGAGTTGTTGGATTTATTTACTACCCAGTCTTTTTTCCTGTTTGTGTATTTATTTACTAGTTTTATCTTTTATTTTAAGTCTTTAACTTGTTTTTTATTTATTGAATCATTTATTTATTACTTATTTTTATATTTTAATTTATGCAAATGTATTTATTTGTAGTTATTATTATTATTATTATTATTATTATTATTATTATTATTATTATTATTATTATTATTATTATTATTATTATT
>JANQBM010000003.1:33354499-33378110 GCA_025594535.1 Erythroxylum domingense | reverse complement strand
TTATTATTATTATTATTATTATTATTATTATTATTATTATTATTATTATTATTATTATTATTATTATTATTATTATCTGTTAGGTCTATTTTTATTTTATTTTTAATTATTATTATTTTGCATATATATCTTTTTTTTTATTCGTCATATGGATCTATCAGAAATAATATCTCTATCAGTTCGGAATAAGACTGCATACTATAGGACCTTTCAAGCTCCTGCAGTTCATCGGGACTTTTATTGGGTGGTTGTTGTTGTTGTTTTTATTTATTTATTACACATCACCTTTTTTATGTTATGTTACTTCTCTATCTATTTTTATTCAAAACAACACAATTTTTAAATTTTAATACGATCTTATTTTAAAATTATAAATAGGCGGAAAGTTAAAGAAATATAAAAAAAATGTATAGTGACTACATAATATTATAGAGGAATAAATAATTTTTAAACTATAAAAATTCAAATAAAAAAGACCAAATTATAGGGATCTAATGTAATTAATCCCCATATATGTCATCTTGTACAAAGATTGAATTGAAAAAGGCAGCCAGGTTCTAGAGTCAATTTACTATATTCTTTTCTAAGCATACACCTGATAATTAATTAAAAAAAGAATTAATTTGAGGTCACCAAACCATATTAGTTAATAATAGGTGTATGTGCCATGTAAAGATAGACTAACTATACGAGGCAAAAGTGAAAGCGAGCGATGAGTTCAATATTCATTTTGATAATGTCATAGAGAGCAGGTGGATGGAGCAAAAGCTTAGTAACAGTGTGTGTGAATGGAAGCAGAATATGTGAGATACAGGATCCGCCATTGTTATGCTGCTTGGCTTATTGCTTATTATGCTTGTCTCTTATTGCTTTTTGTTTGGGGCTGTTCAAACACGAGCAGTCTAGCACTACTTAGTCCTTCACAAATGTCGGAGCAAAACCAATACCATCATTAGATTACGTAATGAAACAAATATGTAGGTACAATTAGACTAGAGATAGAAGCCCTATCAACTTGTGAATTATATGAATATACTTATAATTATTGTTGGAGAGCCGGACATATTGTTATTCCATAACCGACTATGTTCATAAGGGTATGGTATCTTGTGTTCTTTGCTAATCCTATTATTACTGCATGTTACGTTTTGTTAATTAAGAAAGATTTACTGTCATATAATCCTTAATAGCTAGGCCTCGACCAACCAGCCATGACGTCTTGTCGAGATCAACCGATACATGTAAACAGCATCGGGCTCATTAATGAATTAGTTAATTACAATGGCATGGCCAATTAATAGTTTTTTGTTTTGTCATCTTCTTCACTTGTGTTTCTCTCGAACTTGACAACTTATGGCGGTTTACTCAACAAACTGTGATGAAGGAGGGTGATTCCAATCCCACCCTTTTTCCTATTTTATATGGCTCCAATATATAAGATTCGCCAATTAAAAATATATGAATACCTTCTTACAGATTTTGAAGTGAACAAGATTTATGACACCTATCTATAATTTGATTAATTATAAAAAATATAAATTCTATTCAATTTGTACTTTAAAATGTTCAAACTTATATTTTGTTACGAATATAGCCTAACGTTAAGTTTTCTATTAACGTTGTTAACATGACACACCGCATCAAATTAAAAGTTTTGACACGTGTTTAATTATTTTCTAAATAATTATTTTATATTAATAAATTTAAAAAAAGAAAAATTCAATGATTCTTCATCCATCTATTCTCCTTCTCTTATTTGCTAGTTTTGTATTTGTTTTTACTTTTTCCCACTAATTTTCTAAGTAGCTCTTGACATTCTTCTAGCTTGCTTGCTCCGTCTTAGATTTACATCATTGTAAGGATGTGTTTCCCCTAATTTTTGATGTCTACTCCTTCCTTATTGTCTTCTTCGTCTGGGTAGGGATTATGTTAGCTTCACTACACAAAATGTTAATTTATGTTTATGTTGTTCTTTACTGACGTTAAAACCACAATACTATTGTGTGAAAGATGTCATACCTCTCCGAGAAATCTGGCTATGAATTTCATGCTTGAGTTGGTTTTAATTTATCATAATGAAAGAGCATAAAAATTGAAGTTGGCCGCAGAAGAATAGACGAAGGAAGAGTCCATCAGAAATTTTCTTTTTTAAAATTATTAAATTATTAAAAAATTACTTAAATTATTATTCATATATTTACTTATTTAATTTACCTAATCTTTTAACATATTATTTTCATATCTACTTTTTTAATTTGCATCATTTATTTGTCGTCACATTCACATATGAGTATATTAAAAACCTCTCTATTCTATAAGGGTAAAACTACGTACTATCAGACTTCTCCAGATCTCGTTTTAGTGTGAAATTTTAGATTAAATGTGATGATGATGATTAAAAAATTATATTAAAAAATTTTTGATCAAGTAGTAGTCACGTAGTAAAACCATTAATTATATTAATAGAAAATTTACCATAGTTTTATATTGGTAATAAATTAAAAGTTTGATTATTTTAAGACCATTTTTTCAAATTTAGCTATTATGAAATAATTGAGTGAATTATGACATTATTTTTAATTAACCTTTTATAATTTATTAATTAATGGAATGAACCCGTCTAAAACTTTTGAGAATATATGTATATTTAATTGATTAAAATTTTTATTAATTATTTGGTGGGAACAAAGCTTGTATATAGCAAACACACTTAATTCAAAGCCTAATTTGTTCTGCGCAATCGGGTGGCTTATTGGATGAACCAAGGTTGTAGTTAGTAGTTACTAGGGGGTTTGGCCTTGGATCTTTGTACTGGACACGGTATCTGACAAATGACGGCCCTTAGTTTCTATTGGGAAGAACAAAACTGCGACTCCTGCTAAGAACACGACACCTGCGAAAAGACCAATGGCTGCAGCTTGTTCACACCCTTGTACCAAACTCACCGCCACTAGGGGACATAACATCCCTCCAATTCTGGCCACCGAACTTGCCACTCCCATCCCTGTTGTTCTCAACGACGTGGGGTATATCTACCCACAACAAAATTACCAAACTTCAGGTTCAGCCCAATTATGTTTATGTATATACAGTGCAGTAGTAGATAATTCAGATTTTGCAGTTTCCAAGTTGTTTACCTCGGGAGCATAGATATACACAGTGGTGAAGGATGAGCTGATAAAAGTTCGAGCTCCGAACAGAAGAACTGTTGTCACTCGTCTAGTTTGATGGACTACCAATGGCAATAAGAAGATGGTGCATGCAAATAACATGCTGCTCATTGATATTTTCCGACCAAATCTATCTACCGTGATCACAGACAGGACATAACCTGGTAATTCTGTCACAAAACAAAACAAAAAAATATCCAAATTAACTTAAACTAGTCAAACAAACCATAGTCCAATCGTATGTATGTATTTACCTGCAAAGGTAGTGATGAAAACATCCTTGTAGTTGATGTCAGTACTGGAGGTGGATGCCTTACGATTAGTTGACGAAGAAGAAGAAGAGCACTTATTATCTTTGCTATTCAGCTGAGTCGTGAGCAAAACGATACCGTAGTAGGAAGATGCGTTACCGAAAAAGACGACCCATAAGAGCAACGTTGACCTCCGTAGCTTTGGTGAAAGAAGCACAAGCATTGACCGGAATATCCCTGCATTAACGTCCTCGGACTTGGTCGGAGCAGGTGTCGGAGTAGGAGGAACATGATTAGTTTCCGTTTTAGCAGTTGAGACTAGAGGTACAGTAGTCTTGAGTTCAGAATCCGAAACAAGAGTACCAGGAGGCAGTTGTTTCCCGTTGAGTTTGGCTAATTTTTCCAGGATTTGAAGGGCTTCAGTTTTTTTACCTTTCAAGCATAGATACCTTGGAGACTCTGGTGTGAAAATATAGAAAGCTAGCAGGAAAAATGATGGAACAGCGGAGAGTCCAAGGAGCCACCTCCACACCAACCTTGGCATAATTATCCAGGCAAGTCCAGCCTCAGCAATGGCTCCCACTGTCCAAAAGGCAGAGAAAATAACCATCCAAACGCCTCTCTTAGGAGCAGGAACAAACTCTAAGAACCAGGAGAAGAGCACAGGACCACCTCCCACACCAACACCCACCAGGCATCTACATATCAGCAACGCTACATAGTTTGGTGCTAGTGCGCTCAGCACTCCTGCTCCAGATGTTACTATTGCCGTCACCAAAAACCCTCTCCTATTATATCAAACACCATTTTCAACTGTAGTACATCAAAAGTGAAAAGAAAAGGAGTAGAAGATTATTAAGACACACACACCTTCTTCCATATCTGTCGGAAACAACGCCCCAGGAATAAGCACCGACGAGCATACCAGCAAAAACCACGCTGGAAATAAGGCTCTCTTGCCGGGAATTGAGATGCCATTCTGACTTAACTGATGGTCCAACAAACGACAGGAGCATCATCTCCATAGCTTCTGCTATCCAACCCATCCCTGCGTATAACAGAACTAGACATTGGTAGTTCCCAAACCCAACCGCCACAAGAGCTTGGTCCACTGTGTAACTTGCTCCCCCTCCTTGCTCCGCCATCTCCTATCCTATATATCGCCGAAGGAACTAGTCAGTTTGTTTGTATATGCTGCTGCTTCCTCCACAATCCACCAGTTTCTTCAACTAGCTACTCCATCTTTTTATTTATCCACCAACCAAAGAGCACGTACACTATGAAGGATGAATGGTAATGTAGTAAGTGGTTGATGAACAACTACAGTCTACTATAGGAAAAGCTCCAAATTTTTGTACAATGATCAATTTAAGAGTAAAAACCAAATCAATTTAGTTTTGGAATAAACTGCGATTGGATACGGATGTGCCTACCTTACCTTGTCAGACTAAATTTAGCGGCCACCAGCTTTTCGATTTACATGTGAATGGTATTTAATATTACATTTATCTATTCGGTATCTTATATTATATATACATCTGTCTCATTGTGCATAAAGACCGACAAAGTGAGCCTATATCTGGTCCATTGCTTGTGTCTATAAGGCAAGCGGTTACGCATGCATTTAATAATAATAATAATAACAAATTCGATCTGTGGAGTTATATGATCAATAATTATCAATTCTATCCTTTATTTTAGTTTGAAAGATTAGGGGGAGATTCCAATAAACCATGCAATATTTTTCTTAATAATTATATCATCTCCTTCCTTCCTAATTCACTGACGGAATCCTCTGAAATTGTTAACCACCTCTGGCGACGACAATGGTTTTGTTTATTAAATTTTCATAAAGCATTAAATTCAATTAACCAGAACTATAAATGTAAATAGACCGGAAACTTTAATATTGATAATAAAGAGCATATGCTACTCCAGTCTCATGCAAAGATAGGATGAGATAGTTTGGAGGCAAAGCTAAATATCTCTTAACTTTGTTATGTCTTCAGTTACAGCAACAAATTGCAAAGCAGGACAAAAGAGAGACTGAAGAGCTTGTAAATAAGGAATACCAACCTTGAAATCTGCAAGTCTGGAAGTGTGCGTTCTTCCTCTTTTTACTTGGAGGAGATAGAGAGATAGGTCAGGTTGTTTGGTGTGAGTGTATATATTTGTATGTGTAGCTCTATTAAACACAACTGTGTTTTCTCAGGATCAAGAATCAGAAATTACAGAAATCTTCTCGTGCTTTTTAACGGTGGGACCAATAATTATAGAGCTATGTATTCCGGGATGGAAGCCAAGAGCCACACGTCCTAGCTAGAATAAGAAGCTTCTTCTTGCATATGATATGATAATATAGTGTTGGACGGTAAAACACAGTTAGTACCTAAATTAAGTAGGGAAATGATATGGTAACAACTGCGAGCTTGCTTTAGAATACATTCGGTTAAGTGGGGGAGAGGAATTTATACTAATCGGTCTCATCAGCTTCTTCTTTATAGATATAAAAGCTTAGTATCTACTATCTGGCTATGTGGGTGTAGAGGGTGGACTATAGAGATATTGAATAATCAATAATGGACTTAGCAAGTGGAATCCTTTTTTCTTTTTGATATAGGCAAAGAAATGTACAAAACAGAAGTCAACTTTTGCGTGTTGATGGAGACTCCAACCTTAGCACTTGGCCCACGGTGACTATGGCCGAAGAAGCACCGCCACACCATCATTTACTCTTTTTTTTGTCTCCACACCTTAGTACTACAGCCGAAGAAGCACCGCCACACCACTCGTTTACTCTCCTTCTTCTTCTTCCCCACGTGCTATTGTTTATGTCGACTTGAGTCTTCTAATGTGACGTAATTACAACTCTTACTTGAATAATTTTGATTTAAGTTGATATTAGAGAACATACACACTTTGATCCCTAATTTAGATGCCTTTGCTTTATTGCTTGATATTTATATCATTTGTGCTCTCTCTTTCAATTTCACATCATTGGAATTTTGCAGTCAAGCTTATAGACTTGCAAAAGATACGTATATGTATGGTCAGCACAATTGACGTGACCTGACACTGAACTTACAGGTAATAGAGAAAAATGAGGAAATAAGTCAGTTCCAATTTCCCTTTTGTTGTCAACTTTTTTTCTCTTATTGGCAGGAGAGGAGAGGCGTTAGTGATTAGAACACTTTTTAGTCTCTAATGTTGAATTATAACGAGCTTAGATACATTTTATGTTCCTTTCATGACATAAACATTTCGATTACTTGTCGTCATAAACAAACTAACATCGGCACTAGTTACCCTTACTCAAAACTCCTAAACAAAAGCTTTAATTGGTCTGTGTTTTACCTAATGAGGATATACAAGATATTTTAACAAGAAAAAAATCAAATCCTATCGGTTTCATGATGACAGCAAATGATAAACGACGATAAGTTCGTAAGTCCTATTTCTCTGAAGTTATCTTTATTGACATATTCTGATTCCCAAGTGTTGATATATATTCCCCAAATCAATCACGCGTTGATATTGTCTAAAGTGGAACAATAAAGATAAAGCATTGCTTTTGCTTGTTGGCAAACTAAAGAGTTACGGTTTGATTAAGCTTCAGTCTTCACTCATGTCATGTACGTAAGTGGGATTATAAGATCTCATTGGTATTAATATAATTAGAATTAACTGTTATAAATGTAGTCTTCTTTTTGTAGAAGTGAATCAATTTTTTAATTTTTTTGAAAAAAAATTAAATAAGTATAAAAGACATAAGTTAATTCTAATTTATTTATTTAAAAAAACATAAAGAATATAGTAACATGCTACTTCAACATCTAGTGTTACAGGATTATAACAATAAAAGGAATCACAACGTGAGTTGGCAGACAAAATTCAATCGGAAGCAAACTTAAACTTTTTGTCCAAAAGAAGGGAACTTTTATTTCAGGTATAATATAAATAGACACTCTTTATAGTTCTTTGGTCGGTAAAGTGTGTACTTACTTCACATTTACTTCTCCTAATCAACACATTGCATGTAAGCCGACTTGTGTAGTTGAATTAAATAAACTACACTCGTGTTAATTTATAATATCATATGCTTACAGTTGTTATTGAGTAGATATTAGGAATTTTATACTTTGCATTAACTATTCTTAAGAAAATCTGTATGATTTATTTTTTTAAGTAATTCAAAAAATTACCATATATATACATATGCTTCTGCTTTGTAAATGAATCATAATAGTATAATAATGGATCTAACATGTTCCCTCTATCAAACCCACATATAACAAATATCAATATACGTTTCCATTTTCACATATCTAAATAGATCGAGTGAAAGTGATGGATATCTAAATTAAATGTTGGTTTAATTTATATTGGTGATAGAATAATTAAAATAAATGGTATACGAATGGACAGACAGTACTGAACTGACCCTCACTAAGACATGCATCGCTCCCAAAGTTTTGTGATCCATTCATATTTTCTATTCATATCATTTTAAAAATCGGGAATAAAGGCCACCATCATCACTGAGACATGCGAGTCTTGAGTGTTTAGTAAAGCAAGTCAATAGTCTTCCACAATAATGAGAAGCCATACCTACCGTTAGAATTTCTGCACGAGGATCATTTGACTTATTGTACACGACCACGAGATTAATTATTGTGTACAAGCAGTTCAACCCACTACTAATAATTATTATTTAAGTAGGGAACGGAATAAACATTTCTTTATTTGATTATAAAATGGTCTTAGGTGTTAGGGCCAAGTATTTCAATAGGACTAATGAACTTCTTCTAATCTTGATTAATTTAGTTAATAAAAACTCTAATGTCCATACACACTATTAATCGACAAGGAAAATTTTACTTAGCTTAACGTGTTCTTTTTGTATAATATGTCTTTTCGCATCTATAATGAGCATCTTGCCTTTAGAATATATAAGGGAATAATGAGCATCTTGCCTATACATAATAATATCGTAATGATTATAAGAATATGTTGAAACTATCGACCCTCTTTTTCTTCTTCACCCCTTTGGAGCTTGGGCAGTCAAATATTCCAATGCACCAACAAAAAAAAAGCAAATTTCATGTGCATTAACAGAGAACATACGAACAAGAGCATATCCTTTTTATCCCATTTGTATATGTTCCCTAATCATAGTTTTATGGTATAAGTTTATAACACACGGCTTCTTCTAAACCATACATATGGATTGCACTTTATTTTTTTTTTAATGAAAATGAGAGGATTTTTTATTATATGCAATTATTACAAGTTGTAATATACTTTAGGTCTTTCTTTTTGTGCCAATTTGTGAACCTTAATGATGATAAGAGTATAATTTAAAGTGCAATTAAAATTGAAGCATCAAACTCTCTGACCGGTAGGAAGGAAGGATCAACATTGAGCAGTCAGAAAGAAATAATACTGAGCTCCACTTGCATCTCCAAGTGTCGACTATTCCATATGATTGACAAGAAGATTTCTTGACCTCTCAAAGTGGAATCCATGATTGTTGAGTATTATATTTATGTTCTGTATCTTTAAGGTCTTCTGCTTCTGCTTCTTATAGTTTTACGCATAAAATCACAAAAAAAAGCTACATCTTTAATAAAACTAAAACAATCGTGATTTATTACAAATTGTATAACTCAAGATTTGATTATAGGCCTAATCATAGGGATTTCATTATCAAATTAATTGTTGATTATTTAGTACAAATTAATATGCAAGAATGATATGAAAATTTGCAAATTACTAAGAAAAATAATATAAAAGAGGTAACATACATGCATGATTTGTTGAATATTATGCTTCCTTCCTCTCCTATAAGCTCCAATTATAATTAGCTAAATTTAAAATTATTTAGGATTGGATGAAAAGGCAAGACGATCTACCAGGGGACGACCCTTGGTTTCTAAGGGGAAGAAGAAAGAGCAAACGCCCGATACTATAATTACACCAACGAACAGAAGAACTGCTGCCGCTTGACGACATCCTTGCACCAAACTTATTGCTACCAGAGGGCACACAGCTCCACCAACTCTTCCAATAGAACTTGCAATTCCAACACCAGTTGATCTCACTGAGGTTGGATATATCTACAATCATCATCATCAAATATCAATTCAAAGATTATGGATTACAATATGTATGTAAATGTAAATCTTCATTTTATACGCATTTATTTACCTCCGGAGCATATAAATAGACGATCGTGAATGATGATGTCACACTTGCTCTAGCACCAAATAGAAGAGCTGTTGTTAGACCTGTAGACCGATGGACTACCAATGGCAGCAGGAAGATGGAGGAGACCACAGAGAAAGCCACCATTGAGAGCTTTCGACCGAGAATGTCAACTGTAACAGATGCCAAAATATATGCAGGAAACTCTGCAAATGAAATGAAGTAAAAAACTGCATGTTATTCAATTGCTTTAAACCGAAAAAAAAGGCATTGACTTCACTGGTCCGGTGAAACAGCAAAATAAACATCTTACCTGCTAAACTAGTAATGAAAACATCTGCATAGTTGACTCCTCCAGAACTTTGTGACAGCATTTTAGTTTGATTGCATTCACTACTCCCAGTGCTCAATTCGGTGGAAAGCAAGACAAGGCCGTAGTATGAAAATAAATTTCCAAAAAATACAATCCACATGAGCAAAGTAGACCTAATTAATTCTGGCGAAAGAAGCAGTAACAGTGAATTGATGGGACCAGTAATAGTCTCCTTCTCCTGAGAACAAGTGACATTTTCATCCTCCTCCAACACAAGTAAAGGTGCTGTCTCAGGCAGAAGGCTCTTCCCGTGCACCTCAGCTTTAGTTGTGACAAGAACACCACGAGGCACTTCTTTCCTATTCAATTTGGCTATTTTCTCCAGAATTCTATGGGCATCATCTTCTTTGCCTTTTAGGCATAAATATCTTAGTGACTCTGGGGTGATGCCATAAAATATGAGAAGGAAAAGAGATGGAACAGCAGAAAGACCAAGCAGCCACCTCCAGCCCAATCTAGGTATCACAATCTGCATAGAACAGTTCAACCGATGAGTGTATTTCTACCCCTTGTAGCATCTAGAATCTCAATTCTATGGTTTCGTTGCAATAGCAAAATTTATAGTTAAATGCACAGAGTAACCATGTTGGACTGGGGAAGCTACAATTTTAATGAAAAATGGAGTACACAGTAATCTTGAAACTTTCACCAATGATTCTGGCAGGACACCATTTAAGAGATCAATAGAAAAAACAATGTTTAACCATAAGAACTTTCATTATGAATCAAAGTGAAAGATGTTTCCTTATAATTCATTCAAGCCATGCATGGTATAGGCACTTCAACATTTAATTTCAAATGAGAAAAATTTCCCTTCTACCAGACATCTATTAGACAAACTGTAAAATCTTATTCAAATTCCCACTAGTACGCATTTTTCACACAGTTTTATATAAGATAAAAACATCTCCACCGCTATCCTTTGAATCTTAAAACATTAGTCAAACTTTTCTCATTAGACAAGAATGCGAAGCAAATGTTCATAATGACATCGCATGTGCAGCCCATGCCAGTCAGTTGACCAAACCCAGTTCTTAGCTAATAAAGAGTTGTTTAGTGGTAAACAAGATCAGCCTGACATTCAGTCAATTCTTGAAGAGTCATAACAAGATCAGCCTGGCATTCAGTCAATTCTTGAAGAGTCATGGATACGTGATGGCGACAAAAGAGTCTTTTTGTAACTGCATGATAAGCTAAACAAGGAGATTCAAGATGCTCTGAACCTTCTCCATTGTATTCAACTTTTTCTTGAGCATATGCATCAGAAACTATCGAATCAAAAGACGTAGCAAGAATGCCACATACACATCCCAGAGATCAATTTATTAAAACACTGCCAGAATTTGGTATATGCAATTCACCATATGGAGATTTAAATCTCTTGAGAAACCAATCATTATCCATGTCTAAAAGATGAAAGCATGCATTTTTCAAGGATTTCTTCTAAAAGATTGAGAGAAACTGGAAAATGGCAAGAAAATCACAAGCATACCCATGCTAGCGCAGCCTCAACAACAGTTCCAATTGACCATAGGGCCTGAAAGACAACCATCCAGAAGCCTCTGTGTGGTGCAGGTACGAACTCCAAAAACCATGCAAACAGTACTGGACCACCTCCCAGACCAAGGCCAACCACAAACCGACAGATTAGCAATGTGACATAATTTGGTGCCACGGCACTCATAAAACCAGATGCAGAAGTTACTATTGCTGTGACCAGAAATCCTCTCCTGAAGGGATAGAAAGTTAAAAAGGGAATTAATTGCACTGGAATATAATTGAAAGCACTCATCATTTGTAGTTTTGAAAAACTATACAGTTGAAGAGAAAAACTGCTACATCACAGTTGGATGGGATGGCTTGACCTTCAATTTTTCGTCCTGAACTTCCAGTTGACCAAGTATTAAAAATAAACGTTATTTTTTGTTCCTTTTTTTCTGTAGAAAAAGCAAAAGAGCTGGTGAAGCCAACCAAGAGCACTCGACCGGTATCATTTTCAACCAAAATGCAAATGAGTAAATGAGAGATGAAAGACAGGGAAGATTATTTGACAACTGATAATGAAGACCTCAAGTATTCAAGTCCTCTACTTCCCTGTTCCTAGAATTTACTTTTATTATCTTAATTTTCCTTTCTGTTCTTTGCGTCAAGACAGAATTATGGTTTCTTTGAGTGCATGAATTGGAGGCAGTCAAGCCAACATGTAGGCATCCAAATCCACACATTCAAAAGGCCTTCTTTGCAGATATAAAAGATCAAATGCAAAAAAATTCGTCATCAAATGCTTGACAGAATCATCTCATCTTCAAGTTGTGTCAATTATAGTATGATTAGTTGTAGTACTAGGCCAAGAAACAGAATAAAAATCTCCCACAAATCGTAATGGTAGACCAATATGAATTGTCAATTCATAATTGAAATTATGCCAAAATGTCCTAGTACCCAGAGAAGTTAGGAGAACATAGAGATGCGAAAGCAGTAAAGTACGGGTTTTGGATGAAGCATACGGGAAAGAGTAATTGGTAGACTGACCTTCTTCCAAATCTGTCCGAAACCAAGCCCCAAGAATATGCACCAATCAGCATGCCAGCAAAAACAACAGTAGTTATAAAGCTTTCCTGGTCAGAGGTAAGGTTCCATTGGGACTTGACAGATGGTCCAACAAAGGAGAGAAGCATCATTTCCATTGCTTCTGAAATCCAGCCCATGCCAGCATAAAGGAGCACAAGCCATTGAAACTTCCCAAACCCCAAAACCAGAAGAGCATCATCAACATTGTACCTTGGGCCTATATCTGCCATCTACAATACACGGAGAAAGCAGCATGATTGACACTTTCGACGACCACAACAGCATCACAAGAGACATGTTCCTAAATTCTGAACCAAAGTCTGAAAATCCTTTATTCAAATTATGATTACAAACTAAAGTTTCTCTCTCTCTTTCTCCGCTCGTTTATTCAATAAAATGACAACATTCGGCTGGAACATCTACAAATACTGATCACATATACGTCAAATAAGAATTAGAGGACAAAAAAGGAGGCAACGGAAGGGTGAAAAGAGAGAAGAACAAAATATTTAGAAACAGCGCCAAAGTAGTCAACTTCTCTCGGAGAAAACAAAGAAACACGGATAAGACTATGGTTAGTTTCCCATCAGAGAAATTACATTAAGACACTTATGAAAATTAGGCGTTCCCATCTCATAGCAAATGCTAATGAACGAAGTACAGAAAAGGAAACAAGAGCCAACTAAACTGGCAGAATGATTAGAGAGTAAAGGACAAACCTTTTTCGAGATGGTAAGAGAAAGAACTTTGCTTCTCTTCTTCTTCTTCTTGTTGCTGTTGTAGCGGTTAGTCAATACCAAAAGTCAAAATGGGGAAGCTGGTAACGGAAAAATAAAATTCCCTTTTTTAGTGGACGTGAGTGAGGTCGCTTTCAGGTGTTTTTGGAGAAACAAAAAAAGAGAGACAAAGGTAGCCCATTATTTGTATATGTAATATCAACACGTCCAAGGACGAAATGAACAGCGAAGAAAGTGGCTATTGAATTGCCAGTTGTGTGAAAAACATGAGAAGAAGCCAATGCACTTCCTTTGATAATTTCGGTTTTCTAGGTTCAGCACCATTTTTTTTTTTTGAAAAAGGAGTAGGCTCAGCACCATTTGTAGCCAAAAATATCATTAAATGCATACTTTGTCTTTCTTTTACAAATTGTTTATAACTTATGCAATTTTGTCGTTTGGAAATGAATGGTAGTGAAAGAGAACGTGAGAGCTTGGGGGAATGAATCTATTACTTATGCAATTTTGTCGTTTGGAAATGAATGGTAGTGAAAGAGAACGTCAGAGCTTGGGGGAATGAATCTAAGTAAAGTTCTTATTTTTTTATATTCATGTTAATGAGACTATGGGAGGATTAGAAAGTTGTAGTTTGTAAGTTGTAAAGGTGCATATTTGCTATCATAATATGCAAAGAAAATGTTTAATATTGATAATCATCAATAACATACCATAAGATCTGATCGAAAGATAAATTGGACATGTGATTAGTTTGAAGAGGTGAATTGGGTGCATTTTCAGAGAAATTAACCATGAATTGAAACATGTGTTACTAGTATGTTCGGTAGAACTTTGAAAATGAAACTCGAAACACAGAGCAATTGAATACTTCAAAACAAAATGGAAAAGTAACAAAATATTCCTTGGCATTCACATATAAATCCAACCTAAATAGGAAAGCCCAATTTAATCAGCATCTGGTGGTCCTCTCTTCAATTAATAACATTAATAAATGTTCTGATTCCATCTGCGGATACCGGACGGTGTCATTTAATGCAATGTCCCAATATAACCTACCAGGACCACTCACAAATACAATACATCACAAATCTTTTTTGGTTCTGGCAGTCATTTCTCGGGCTTCTTTGTCATGGAGATAAGCTACGTCAGAGAGATAAGATACCTAAATGAAAGTAACAGTCTTTGGAAAACGTTAAACGACGAAAATAATGTGGTGGTTCATGATGATTCTGCTCCACTAGTGATGCGTTTACTGGTCCCCCACATGTTATGCCACTTTCTAATCAGATTTGCTTATGTCTGTTTTTCTTCTTTATTTCCATAGTTCAGATTTAACACTTTTGAAGCATCAGATATCACTCCTCAACCTAAAACTTCTTCACCTGAACTACAGCTCCATGCTTCATTCCAGATTCAAGCATTGCCTCCAAAACTGCAAAATCACTGGCTCCTTCATAATATGAGAGGCGAGAATCAGCTTCGTAGTTACTTCCCTGCTGCAAACAAAGAACAAAAATTACAAAAACAAAAAGACAAGGACAATTTCATAGTTGACATATATCTCATTCAAAACTTAAGCTTGATGAGGCATATCTATTTACTAGATCTGATATAACATGCAGCTTATTTCAAACATGAAGTAATCATAAATAGGATATGAGTAAAGTATATGCCAGGATGAAAATGAAAAGCATCTGAGAAGAAGCACTTTCTTCCTTTTTTCCCAGTTTAGAAAGAGAAATGAAAGCTAAGTTTACAGTATTTGGAGACCTGTGAGGCAGATGAAAACGTATCACATCATTAGAACAAAACAAACTAATACCACCTGCAAATTCTTGAAAATGCAGATAATAAAATTATGTGTAGAAGTATGTCTATGATACCTCAAGAGTGGACTGTGATATGTCATTCAAGAAGGATTTTAGTTCATCAGTTACTCCACTAAATGGGTGGAACGAGCTTTTTCTTTGCCCATCAACACCATAAATTGAAGCCTGAAATACAAAACAGGGGATACCAACTGAACATGCCAATTTTGATAAGTCATTTCGGTAAAGAAACGTGACTAGTAAACAAATTAGACATCTTATGCAAACTGTACATCCAAATCTTTTTTAAATATGCCAAAGGTCTAATTCTATAGTAAATTGACATTTGAATACCAGGTAACCGTGTTGTCCATCTTGTTTCCCACGCTCAACTTCCACGGTTCCCTTTAAGCCAACAATCCGCCAAAGTATCTGAAGAACTAAAGGCTATGAGAAGGGATATAAACATATTGGAAGTTATAGTCAACAAAATTTCTGGCTTCACCACATGCCTTGGGAGATTTTGATGACACTACCATTACAAAAATTCCAGCAGATCCGTTCTCCAGTTGGCTAACAATCATAAAAATGCAAGTCATCTTTAGATCTCCAATTGTTTGAAGAAAAGATGAGTTGGAAAACTAGCTCCCTGAAGAAGCTTACAAGACTGAGGATATGTTATCTGGTGGAGGCAAAGCTGGATCAACATGAGAGGTTATAGCCAACACTGAGCGCACCTCACATCCGACAAGCTGTGAACAAAATGAAACAAAAAATTTTCAAGGATAAGTCAGGATCAACAAGAATGAGAAAAAAGAACCCTTCAATTTTCAAGCCCAGTGATTAAAGCCAAGCCTTGTTGATCCGAGACTATCATTTCTCTCACAACATAGAAGGAAAATTCAGTATAGATGTCTACACCTTCAAACATTCATACCAGTCCGACAAGCTATTAACAACATGAAACAAAAAAATTTCAAGGATAAGTCAGGATCAAAAGAATGAGAAAAAAGAAATCCTCAATTTTCAAGTCCAGTGATTAAAGCCAAGCCTTGTTGACCTGAGAATGTAATTTCTCTCGCAACATAGAATGAAAATTCAGTATAGATGTCTATACTTACTAACATTCATACCAGTCAATGTCAGATGTTTGTCACTTGAAAACAAAAATGCTCCAAAGCAAAAAGGTTTGGGCAACTAGAAAGAGGCTCTCCAGAGAGAGGCTCTCCGTCAATGCCTTTGACATAAACCTCTAGTAAAATTTTACCCCTATTGCTGTTCAAGAATATCAAATTAATTCTCTGGTATCATTAGCAGCAACATATTGTGGATGTATTGAGCCTGGTAATTTAAACTTCAGATTTGACTTGTCAGTAAGGTATAGTCTCAGTGCAAAATTACCATTCTTAGTCCTGCAATGAAATGCACCCCCATGTCTACAATAAAGCCTCCCTGCCCAAATACAAGAACAAAAGAGGTGATATAAAATGCCAACATAAGAGTAGCTCAAGTGTGATATAAATGTTAGTGAGCAATTTCACAATCAATAAACCAATTTCACATTAGCATCTAGAAAAATGATAGTCAGGAACCACATAGACTTCTACAATGTGTGACAGTGTTACAGTCCAACTGCTCCACTCATTTTCAAGTATTAGGACAGCATCTTGTTTACCATCATTACGCCCAAAATTATCTGTTGATCATCCTCTATTTGAAGGATAATGCACAGGTTTCATTTATCAATCTAGATAAGGATAGACTGAGTTTCAGTTGGGACGAGTTCATGAAGCAGTTCAATATGTGCTTTGGACCCTTTGTCCATGGCAATAACCTAGGAGAGTTAGCCGAATTACGCTGATTCTGTATGGTAGTGGAATACCAACAGAAGTTTGAGCAATTCCCTATCTATTCCAGTTCTCTCTCATCTAACTAGGGACACAGAATTTCCTTAATGGACTCCCATATTAAAGGTGAAGTTACAGTGCCCAGAGGCTCTGGCAAGTGCTATGAGTATAGCATTTATCTGTGAACGTATATGGACTTGGGGGGATCGAAGCTATTAGTGACAGAGCAGAAAGTTCTTCCAAGAGGTTGATCAAGCTGAATTCATCAAAACCCCAATTCATTAAACATTTGAGTAGAGCTTAGATGGAGAAAAATAGGGTGAAATCCCTTGCAATGAGACCTATTTTCTCTGACATCAATTCAAGCAGTTATTCTGGATTGAAGGAGTGGAGGATTCAGACTTGGCAAAACAAGATCAGCATAAATTTTGTTGATGAAAGCAGACATAAAATCTCCATTCATGCTATTACATAGACCTTGAACTTTCATATATAGCAAGTCTAGGGTTCTGTGATAGGGTAACCTCTTCCAGTGTTGGATTCAGGAAGTAAATGCTTAGGTGTGAAATAATCTGCTCTTAGTTGTGGAAAAAGAAAAAGAACTCCCCATTAGTGGCAAATAGAGGTGTTCAACAACTTGCCTTTAGTGGAGGAGAAGAAAAGGAATTCCACGTTAGTGGCAAATGGAGAGAGATTAAGAAGTTTAGGAGTTTGTTCAAATGTTCCCTTGTATCTAGGAACTTAAATTTTTTTATTTGGATCCATTCTACCTCCCTCTGGGCCGTTTCAAAGCTTTAGTTTTGGCAAATTGGCTGAAGAAGCTAGGACCCATTTGTTGGGATTTTCCTGCTCATGGATTCATTTTTGAGAAAAAGGGTGAGAAGACTACAAAATAACAAGGACACTACTTAGACTTCTATAAGAACTGTATTTATGGGAATGATATGGGAGAAAAGAAGACAGTTATTTCTCAAAAATTCAATCTTGAGAAATAGGGTTCTACTTAATGAGCCCTTCTTAGTTTCTAATCATAGGTGAACAAGAACGAAAATTCAGCAAACAAAATTCCATTATCAACTCTACCACTGATTTTGTAGTTAGCAGATGTAAATAGATTCCAAAGAATGGTCAATAAATGATAGTCATGAGAATGGAACATGTCTTCATGCCACTTGGGATTGGCAACAACAACCAGTCATTTGAATCTTACATGCAATTCACTGATTGCATTTGAATTGCCTCTGTTGAGGCATACTATAGAGATCATTTACTTAACATGTACTCAAGTAATGCAAAGCATATGTGTTGTGAAAATTCCTTCTGTGATCAGCATTGAAAAATCAGTATTTAATTGTAACATGGAAGACCTACGGTAAATTTGCGCCTCCAAGAGCTTGAGAAGTAAGGATTTGCGCTATTCATGGATCCTTCAACAATAAGTTGGACATTCATTATGTCCCCAATCTCAGCCACTAGCTTCTTGCCCTACAAAAAAGTTAATAAATGCATCAGAATTTAGAGTAATTTAAAGCAGCACAGAAATGCAAAACAAGTACCTCCAACAAACCAGGCTCAAATCTGTAGTTCTCAGCAATTGCCCAAATTGGTTTGCCTGGTACATCTGCAGATATTGACTTGTAGCTCAACAGTGCACTTTCTATTTCAGTTATAGCTGCATTATTAAACGCAATCAATTTCTTAAGAGGTGAAACATCATATAATGGAAAATCTAAGGGTTCTGCAGAAAGAGTGTGGCAGTAAACCCCTGAAAATCAATATCGTTCCTTGCATCCATGCAAATGTTAGGAAAGGATGCACGCTCAAGTATCTTGATAGTACATATCAAAACGTATGCAATTCATCCACTCTTGGAAACTTTTTCATTTTTTTCTAAACAGCATAAAAGAAAGGAGGAAGTACATCCAATTTAACTATGTCAATCTCAAGCACATATCAACTTAATAGCCTGTCCATTATCAGGTTAAAAAAAGAATGAAATCCATCTAAACAACATCTTTTTCTATATACAAAAAAAGAACTAAAGGTTTCAAGTAGAAGAGACTCTCCATGTGTGAAAATTTTATACTTTCGAAATTCTAGGAACAGAGACAGATCCACCAAAAACTGAAATAAATTGGCATGAATACTAACAGTTAAATGTAATTTAAAAAGGAAGAAAGGAGCAGAGTTCCTACTTACAAGCTGCTGCCGGTTTCTCTTCAGGCGATCAAGTTAGACAAGCAAGATGGCATGTCACAATATACAAGCAAACTTAGTACGATGCACAAGATGAGAAACAGATAAAAAAAGAAAAGAAAAGATTCATCAATCAAAAGAAATAAACGGAGCACCCACGCCTGCAGGGTTTCGTTACTATTCCAGTAATTTGCAACTATAAGTGCGTGTGGGTGGGAGAGTGAAGAAGGGCAGGGGGTGAAAGGAAAGAAAACAATCATCAAGTTCATTTTCTTTTTCTTTCAAATTTATATCTATTGCTATTGTATCTTTATTTTTCCATTTGTTTCACCAATCTCCACTATCCTCTTTTTTCTCTTTTTTTAGAAAAGAGAAATGAAAATCGTAACATGCATTCCCATTCAGTTTGTAAGTATGTAATTGAGCAACCTTGAAGGACATGTTTCCCTGCCTTGAGCAGTCTTAGTGAGATATCAACCTGCATAGTAAGGAACAACAATCTATGTAGCGAAGACAGGTGCGATAGATGAAACGAGAAGGTATACATAAATGGAACTGAGAATTGGGAATTCAAAGCAGGTATAAACCTGAGATTGAGCAGCGAGGACGACAACAACGGCCAGAATGGAAGGATCCTGAAGAATTTGAAGGAGGCCCTCTTCTCCCCATTTGCATTGCACTCCTGGGAAATGATTACTTGCAATCTCCACTGCAGCACTTGCTGTTTCCTGAATGAAAGTGAGGATTTAGAAATGAAATCAAAAGAGTAGAGTTGAGAATGGAAGAAATGAGATAGAGGTCACCTGAGATCGGCTCCAAATGACAGAAAGAGAGATGAGATTCTTAATCTCAGACAATCTGGGAATGTATTGAGTTCTGACGAATATACCTCCTCCCACTATAGCTATATTCACTCCTCCCATTCTTCTCCAATAATACCCTGCGACTGCAGTCTCCACCGCAGATCAGATCTCTCTCTCTCTCTCTCTCTCTCTCTCTCTCTATATATATATATAGAAAAACTGGAATATGAAATGCTCGGCCCCAACGAACGAGGTGTTTGTATTTCTTATATAGAAAAAGGTAACAATTACAAAGAGGTTTTTAGAACCTTTACAGGTGCTCGAGATCGGAATTCTGTTACAAAAGCAAAGGGAATATTTTAATAGATTCTGGGTGAGCTGCACAATTGTATTGTACAATTTGTAGGACCACACACGATAGGGACTACTTATAACTAATTATATTTTAGTTGCAGATTATATTAGAAAGGCTAAAATAACTCATTTTCTAACACCCCCTGCAAATTAAGCGGTGTTGGAACCAGGCCGAGTTTGTCAACAAGGAAATGGAACCTCATGTGAGTGTGACTTTTCGTAAGGTAGTCTGCAACTTGATCGTAAGAAGGAACATACCTTATATCGAGTGACTTTTCCAGCACCTTATCTCGGACAAAGTGGACATCCAATTCAATGTATTTAGTGCGTGCATGGTACATTAGATTGGAGGCTAAGGCACTGGCTCCCATGTTATCACACCAGGTGACAGGTGTTGATGGTAAAGAAAATCCAAACTCATGTAGGAGAGCTTGAATCTAAGATATTTCTGCTGTCACTTTAGCTAAAGCTCGATACTCTGATTCGATATTAGACCGAGATACCACTGCCTGCTTCTTTGATGACCAAGAGATCAAAGTGTCACCAAGATACACACAATAACCAGCAACTGATCGTCGATCATCCGGGCAACATGCCCAATCAACATCAGAGAACCCAGTCAAGGATAAACAATCACAAGGTTTGATATCAGCCCATGTTGTAGTGTGCCTTTCAAGTACCTTAAAATTCTTTTGGCAGCTACCCAATGGCTAGTTGTTGGAGCTTTGAGAAACTGGCTTAATTTGTTGATTGTAAATGCTATGTCTGGTTTGGTATGTGTGAGGTACTAGAGTTCCCCTATAATGCTTCGATACTCTGTAGGATTTTGAAGAGGTTCACCGTCCGTAATTGACAACATTTTGCCCATTGTCATAGGTGTTGGACAAGGCTTGAGATGTAGCATTTATGCTTTTGTGAGCAGTTCTTCTATGTATTTACCTTAAGTACATTCTAGTTGCATCTCTTTGCACTTCTATTACGAGAAAGTAATGGAGGGACCCAAGATCTTTTAAGGCAAAAGTCTGATTGAGTTGAGAAGTGAACAGCTGCAATTTTTCAGAGTTGTTCCCAGTAACTATTATTTCATCTACGTAGATGAGCACAAAGATAACTTGAGTTGAGGACTTGTAGAAAAATAATGAGGGATCAGGTCTTGAGCTCTTAAAACCCCAGTCAAGAAGTTTGGCCTTCAATCTGTCAAACCAAGCCCTCGGTGCCTGCCGTAATCCATACAACGACTTGTTTAATTTACAAAAGAATTCTGGTCTAGTTGCATCTTCAAAACCGTGTGGTTGTCGCATAAAAAAATCTCCATTTAGGTGGCTATTTAGGAAGGCATTATTGATATCCAATTGCCTCACATCCCAAGATTTCGCTACTGCAATTTTCAAGATAACACGAACTGTTGCAGCCCTTAAAACGGGGCTAAAAGTTTCACCAAAATCAATTTCAGGCCTTTAAGTGAATCCTTTTATTACCAGTCGCACCTTGTATCGTTGAAATGTTCCATTTGAGTTTCTTTTCGCCTTGAATACCCACTTATTTCCCACAATGTTCATCTCAGGAGTCTTTGGTACTAAGCACCAAGTGTTGTTGTCCATGAGTGCTTGATACTCTTCCCTCATCGCTTGTTTCCAGCCACTATGAGAGAGTGCGTCTTCGACATTCGGTGGTTCTTCACTAATTTGTTCCCAAGTGGATTGAGTCAGATATGTTTTTGGCTTAAATATTCCAACTTTGGAACGTGTTACCATAGGGTGTGTGGACTGCTTCTGAGTGGAAGCTGGAACCGTGGGAGTTGGAGCATGAGAAGTGGAAGAGCAGTCAGGTTCTGCAGATAACTCATTATATATTTCTAAACTTTCAGAACTAGTAAAAATATGAGAGTTGTTTATTACCTGATCAGTACATAAAGGAGAAGATTGAAAGGCAGATGGGACACGGCTTTCCCCCCGGATAAACCTCATCAATTCGAGTAACTGAACCAGAAGAAGAAGAAGGCGACGAGACACTAGTGGAAGGATTAAATGAGACAGACGTCGAGAGTGAAACAAGTACCTCGGAATGGTGAGTGTTTAGAAAGCCATGTTTGAATGGAAACTCACTCTCATATATAAACGACCAGTACTACTCAAACATTTATAGCCTTTGTGACTGTCACTATAGCCTAAGTTGACACACTTTGTGGAGTGAAATTGAAACTTGTGAGATTGATAGGAGTGAAGGCAAGGAAAGCAAGCTGACCCGAATACTTTAAGAAAGCTATAGTCCACGGGTTTTGAATGAAGAACCTCAAATGGAGTCTTGTGAAGGATGGGAGTAGGCAAGCCATTGATAAGATAAGCAGAAGTTTGAAAAGCATCCCACCAATACCGTTGAGGCATATGTACTTAGGCCAACAAAGTGAGACCCATTTCGACTATGTGTCGATAGTTTCTTTCAACACGACCATTTTGTGCAGATGTGTGTGGGCAAGAGTGTTGAAAAACAATACCGTGTTGAATGACAAAGTGTGTAAACGCCTGGTATTCCTCCCCCTCAATTTGAACAGTTTTAATCTTTCTGTTAAAAAGATTTTCCACAAGTGTTTTATGTAAGAGTTTTATCCGACAAACTCATATACTCTTCCTTGTGATGGTCCACGACACACCCCTCGTGGATGGATGGTCCACCCCGCAACTACTCCACATTTTCTGTCGCCCACTTTCTCAACCTTCACCCACTGTGATGGACAGTAGGGTATGAGGTATTGTGTTAAAAACACAATATGGTTGTGGTTCTCGGGTCCTATCTTCGCCAAGCATTATCAGAGCACACCATCAGAGCTTGCTTCAGGAAGAGGATAGAAACTCACACCACTCAGAAATCACGAGGCTCATCGACGGCAATGGTTGGAGGTATCATTTTATGCTTCCGCTTATATGATGCATGTATTTTACGTGATTTGCATGCATGAAGTTTCTTTGTTACTATGGCTTGGTTTTACATTTGGTATCAGAGCCATACTATTGCCTCTGTCTTGCTGTATTTCCACTGAAATTTTCAGCCTCTGTTATACTCTGTTTTTGCGTTTTCTGCCGAAAATATATGGGTTGGATGGTTGAAAATTTTTTGACTCGTTTTGACCTCCTTGGGACGTTGGCGTCTTGTTTTTGTGCTTCCTGGAGCTCTTGCCGTCGTCTGGACCGTGAAGGAGAAGGAACGGGGACGACACCGTGCATGGAGGTTCGACGTTGTCCTTCGGGACGCGTTGCATGGTGGAGTTTTGGACGTCTCATGAAGATCGCGTCGTCCACGTCG
>JANQBM010000003.1:33312219-33335701 GCA_025594535.1 Erythroxylum domingense | reverse complement strand
TGTGCAAGTCTTTGCATTTTTAGCTTCTTTATAGGGTCAGTCTCAAGGTCATATTCATCATCTATTGCACCATAGCAGTCACAAGATTCAAGAAGTGCTTTCATCTGGAGTTTCCAGATGGTAAAGTCTTCTTTACCAGAGAATATATCCATTTCTTTGCCTACCATGCTTACTGATGTATAAAGAATCTAAATACTTTCACTTACAGACTTTCTTGATGAATCTTGATGAATCTTTGATATTTGAAGCGTCAAAGAAATGCCCCAGGAGGTCTTGAATTGCTCTGATACCACTTTCTGTTGGGTTTTACTGCTATTGCTGTTATTTTTCAAACCAAGAAACATGAAACAATGTTAATTTTGCAGGTATGTAAATGCAGAAATTAAAGAAGACCAGGTTTTACTTGGTTTGATGGTATGAAACTATCTACATCCAAGGTTCCCACTTGTTAGTGGTGTAGAAATTTTACTAATGCAGAGGAAAGTGAAGAAGAAGATACAAAGATTGAGTGTTCTTTGAACATCTGCAACAAGAGCCTCTCAAACTCACCAGTACCCAAAACAGGTTGGTACTCTAGCACTCTTTGATCTTTTTCCCTCACACAAATTTTTGCACTCTTAAAGACTGAAATTACAAGTGAATGAAGACTGAAATTTTATGTTGTGTTGTTCTGTCCTCTGTGTCTGATGCTTCTTTCTTTTTATATATAGCTGATGAAGATGAAGTCTTCGGATGTGTTGCTGGCTTGAATCAGCTCTACTACATGTGCCTTTCACGTGAGCCTTTAATGAGCCTTCCTATGCTGTTCGTTTTTGGTTTGTGTTATGTTCACCATTTTGTGACTCTTTCCTTTGCGTTTTGCATCTGTTTAAATTCACATGAGAAATGACAGTGTATTGAGTTAAAAGCATCTGACATGTTTTATGTATAGATCGCATGTGTTGGTCTGAAGCAAGCCTTGTTTTTGTCTTAGTTGCTAGAACCATCGAAGACTTCTCCATCTCTTTCACGCACTTCGCACACATCCACTTCTATTCTTCAATCTATCATGTATTGCCGTCGAATCTCAGTGAAGTTTGGTGGAGTAACATGATTTCCATCACAAGGTAGGATGGGAGATCGTAAAGAATTGAGAGGCGATAAGGAAGTAAAGAAGATGGTAGGGCAAAGACTAGGAATAAAGAGTAAAAAATAAACGTGATAAAAACTTAGATTGGAATAAAAACTCGATATCCACTCCCTTGGTGGGCTCAGTAGATTCCTAAATTTAATAGGATAAATCCATTCTCTTAGAATTGAAACCCCAAAGCAAACACTGTTTTTTAAAATTATTCCATTCCTTCGTTCCCAAACCCTCAAACTAAACGCCCCAACTTTCATATAAATTTAATTCATTTACGTTGTCAAAATTTATAAATAAAATATAATTTAAAATATAATAATCTGTGTACGTTAATGTCAATGAACTTAATTTATATATTGTCCATTATATATAAGACACATATGCACACGCGCACTTAGTTAATATAACGAAAAGCCAAATAGATAGTTATATCTTTTGACCTAGCAAAAGAAATTGATATAAGAAAAACATCCTCGGCCGGTTTGGATAGTTTAATCGTAAAAGTCTTGAATCGTTTAATTTTTTGGTTTGATTTATGTTCTTAATTTTTGTTGTTAAAAACTTATCACTTTATTAGTTAATTAGTCAATTTTATAAATTAATAAGTTGTTATACACTAAAATAAATCAATTAATTTTCATTTAATAATATGCTTTTTTAATTCAATTTTAAATTCTTCGATAGATAAGGACAATCTCTTACAGTCATATTCTAAATTCTTTAATTTTGTTTAATTTTTAGTCGAATTTATAACGGTCTAATTTTGATTGAACCTTTTAAACTTTAAACCTCTTATCTTACCGATTTAAATTATGTTCAGGTTTTTAAAATATTGATCATAATTGACTTTCGTAGACTAATCTTGAATTAAAAATAATATTGAGATTATGTTCTTTATAACTCCATTGGTTCTATCTAAAATGTCCCAATTCTCTACAGAAGAAAAGCAATTTTCAAATTATTTAATAAAAGGTGTATAATACTATCTTCGACCTTGTCTTCTTCATAGAAGAAAATGCCGTAGAAAACTGTTAAAAGTCTTCATTTCAAGAAAACTATATGAAAAGCTTCGATGAGAGTATATAATGCCGATCAAGAGATTGGAGATGTCGCCGTAGGTGGACTTTCTCATGACAATGGATGAGTTCACGAATAAGCAATTCTCAACCCTATTGCGGGTCAATAGGTGATGAGAAAATCTATAAATATTATTTAATTTTAAACTATAATTTGTCGAATTATGAGTTCATCCTTATTAAAAGAAGCCCTAAGCCTACTAAGTAATAGAATAGAAATACCCATAAGAGAATTATTGTTAACAACTTAACTTAGGTTTTTTAATTTGTTATTATTGATTTTTCAAAATAAAATAATCTAAAATAATTATGTATTTTAAATAATTGTCAAATATATGATAATTTATTAATTAAATATTTAATGCATTATTTAATAAATTCAATAATTAACTTAAATAATTGTATTTAACCTGATAGTTCTTATTGTAAACTAATAGGGCCTGTTTGGTTGGATGTTAATTAATGAAATGGTATAGAATGGAACGAAACGAAACGGTTTATAATAAAATGGAAGGGAACATAGTGAAAAGTTGTTTGGAAAGGATGGAAGGGTTCATAATATAATGTAGTGAACCCTTGGTTGAAAGATGAAATGAAATGTAATGTATAATAAATGATTATTATACCCCTGATATTAAAATGATTGTTGCAAGAGATTTAACGTTATGATTTTAAAACAGAAATCATGTCCAATTAAAACGTCACGATTGTGAATTGTTTATATATTTTTTCTATTTAAAAATAATAAAAATTTTAATAAAAGTTTTATTATTTTATTATTAATTATATACAATTTATTATTAATTATATAAAAATATTATTACTAATTATTTAATAAATTTTATTATGTTATATGTGATTTATATTTAAAAATTATTTATTTATATTTTTATTTATATAAACAATTAAAGAATATTTTTTTACATATTTTCTATTTTCATTAATAAAAATTTTATTAGTTTTTAGTAATTATATACAATTTTTTATTAATAATATAAAAACATTATTGGGGGTGATAAGCTTGTAGATTGTAATAAGTGAGTTTGGGAAAAAGAGGTTATGGTTAAAAGAAACAATTCATATTAAGAAAAATTATTGAGGGTATATTAGGTAGTATGTATCTATTAGTTTACGTTCCTTTCTAAACCTCCAAATTAAAAGTTTCTTATTTTCACTGTTTATGGTGGAATGAAACATAACATGAAACTCTTCACTTTTATCTTATTCCGTTATATTTTATTATAAAACTCTTAACAAAATAATAAAAGTGTATAACGTTATTTACTATTTTATTAATAACCTCTCAACCAAACAAGATTTAAACGATGAGGTTTTCAGTGCGAATAGGGAAATTGAGATCCATCAATGTCCAATGCTCAATCAACAGAGCTGGTTTGGTTACCAAAAACAGAAAAAGCCTAGCAAACTTCAGGTTTTAAGTAAATGGACTTGCAAATGGCTTGAGGCCATAATCCTAGCTGGAAACCAAGTTGTTTTTATGATTTATTCAAGAATTATGGGTCAGGACTCGCGACAGCTTCGGATTACTAAGGGCATGTTTATTGCAATTTTTTGTTTTTATTTTTATATTTAGTAAAAAATTATTTTTTGAATTTTTTGTTTTTGATTTTAGTTTCTTCCAAATTTTAAAAATTATAAAATCATAAAAAGTAAAATTTTCATAATCTAATTTAATATCAACTAAATATATAAATTAATTATTTAATATTTTATTTTAATAAGATTTATTAATAATTTAATTTAATAATATATATTTAATCAATAAAATTTAATTATTAATAATTATTATGAGTGATTTAATTTAACTTGATATTTTTATTTAATTTAAATTAAATTAAATAATTATTAGTAAATATAATTATCTTAAAAATATATGAATTTTAAATAAAAATTGATTTAATAATTAAAATATATTAAAAATAAATATTAATTTATGAATTAAAAGTTATTTTTTAATTATTTATTTTAATAAATAAAATAAATTTATTAATAATTTGTCAATAAATATTATATAAGAGATTAAAACAAATTTATTTAACTAAAAATAATTTTTCTTTAAGCTTTATATAATATGTAATTATTATGAGTGAAAAAATATCTACCTTTACATTAATAATTAGACTAACTTCACAAAATAATTCAAAAATTATTTTTATTTAAAAATTAAAATTAAAATTAAAATATAATAGAAAATATAAGTAAAATTAAATGGCCTAAGTTTAATATCGAATTTTGTTTTAAAACTTATTTTTAAGATTTTGTCTTTTTTTTTCGCTTTTATTTTTTATTAAGTTTAATTAAATTGAATCGATTTCTCAATTTCAAAAATGGTCCGAATTCAGTTAAACCGTATTTGAACTATTAATTTCGGTTTGATCAATCTAACCAATAGAGTCTTTTCATAGTACTTTCAAACAAGGTGAGACAAGTGACTTAGAAAGCGATAGATGTACACGTAGACGATTCCACAATAAAGTTCAAAAAAAAAAAAGAAAAACATAATTAATAGAGCAACAAATGTCACTTAGTTTCGGATTACTGGCACTTTTCAGCGAATCACACATCTGTTGCCCACCTCAACGTGGAGACATAAGGTGCCTGATTCCTTTCTTTCACCCACCCAGGTACATTATAAATTGGTGTCGGACTATGACATAAAGGTTTATTGGTGGCCTAATTTAATCCAATGAACATTTCGGGCATTGACTACTCTACTATTTAGGTTTCCACGAAACATAATTACCATCTTGAAATTGGATTCCTAATCTCTTGGATTCGAGTTGGCGTTTCTAACATACCATCCAGTTTGACGAAAATTCGAAAAAATTGATGTCATATTATTCGATTTTAAACGAATCGCTAAGATGATGTTATTTTAATTTTAAATTTTAAATTTCGAACCTTAATACCATCTCTACTTTTAAGGACTTTGCAGTCAGCTGAGCCACTCTTTAGGAGCAAAGGTTATGTAATCTTGTTTAATCATAACTCCATTAGATCATTAACAACTTTAACCTGTTTTAACACTATTCATACGTGAACCGAACCAAACTAAAGATCGAACATCGAATACCATTTCTAACACAAACATCGCCGTAATGCATTAATGGTACGACAAGGCTAAAAGACTTACAGACAAATGCGCCACCAGACAAGACAGTTTCCACTTTCCCACTCCTACCGTCCCACGCCCAAGCCACATCCACATAGTTCAACATCCACCGACGGTAGATACGTCTTTTGGTGCCTCCTGTTTCCTGGTTTTCACTCTTCATCGAACTACGACCCCATTAAAATCTGTAAAAATCGCCATAGGAGCTTTGTGATTTGAGCTCCGAAGGTCTGGGGTTGTGTTCATTGATACAGTTACGTCTTCTTTTCTAAGGGATTTGAAAGGAAACGAAAGGAGGAAATGAGTCAGACTCGTTCGGGGACGAGTCGGGATCAAGTCCAAAAACTGAAATCTCTCTCCGTCCCGAACACAACTTGCGAGGTATTGGCAGTTATCGCGAGAGTCTCCCTCCTTCTGTGTCTAGTCTCCTCGATTTCACTAGCTCTGTACATCTCCTTCTCCGACCGACAACATTGGCTACGTTCCCCGAACATCACCCGGAACTCACCGTATCGTCGCGTCGATGGCCCCACCAACATCTCCCATGTCGTCTTCGGCCTCGGCGGATCCACTGCCACGTGGGACAAGAGGAGTCTGTATAGTTCCGTCTGGTGGTCCCCCAACGTCACTCGCGGTTTCGTCTGGTTAGACACAATCCCCAATACTACCACTAATATTACATCTCCGAAGCCGCCGTGGCGCGTTTCGTCGCCGGAGTGGAAGCGATTTAGATTTTCGAGCTCGAGATCAGCGGTGAGGATTGCGAGGATTATAACCGATACGTTTAAGCTGGGACTACCCAACGTGAGATGGTTCGTGATGGGCGACGATGATACTGTGTATTTCACTCGCAACTTGGTATCGGTGTTAGCGAAGTACGACCACAATCGGATGTGGTATATTGGTGGGAACTCCGAGAGCGTGGAGCAAGATGTGATGCATTCGTACGACATGGCGTTTGGTGGGGGGGGGTTTGCGATCAGCTACCCGCTGGCGGAAAGATTGGTCGCTGTATTCGACGGTTGTCTTGACCGTTACTTTAATTTCTACGGCTCTGATCAGCGTATCTGGGCGTGTATCAGTGAGATAGGTGTACGCCTCACCAGAGAACGTGGCTTCCACCAGGTTTTTTTTTAATTTATCTAAATTTCTGCTTCCCGTTACACGGTTGACGGTAAGTCGTTTCTGACCTTCCGACCTTGTTTGTCTGGCATCAAGATAAACGCACACGTGTCCTAATTTTATACAGGGGGCACTTGTACATGTTCCAATTTCATAGGAACGTGTCTTTAAGGAATTGCTCGTAAATCTTTCTTAAATCCAACATTTGCACATGTTCTTGTCAGATACTTTAACAAGGTAGACAAAGTTTATCAGACAAAAGATTGTATTAATCTAGTTGTTAAACTTGGTTTAGTTTTTAATCCTACTCGTGGCCACTAAACTCGTAATTTACGATATATCATTGCATTATTGTTTAGAAACGTACTAAACATAATTGTCTTGTTCTTTGGTAAGTTTCTGACTATAACATACAGCATATATGGTCATAGGCCATGATGTTGGTCCTACTGTTTGTCCTTTTGTACTATATTGCGTCTTCTTATGCTTATAGGAAAAGGGGTCAGCTTGTTTTTGAGGCCATTGAAATGGAACCATACATGTTCCAGTGAGTAAAAAACGAGATGCAAATGATTAACAGAGTGACAAATGAGCACTTTCTTTCAAAAGATGGATGGCCTCTCTTTAATTCATGTTTATTTGAATAATTTAGTATTTATAAATAACTTTTTCAAGTGTATATTAAATATTATCTTGGATATTTCTTTCAGCTGGACATTAGAGGGAACCCCTATGGTCTACTGGCAGCACACCCATCAGCTCCTCTTGTGTCACTTCACCACCTTGACCATTTGAGCCCATTATTTCCCGACCAGGACAAGTTAGAATCACTCAAGACTCTCACCAAAGCATACCATTTAGATCCGCCCAGAATCCTACAACAGACCTTTTGTCAGGACCACAAGCACCAATGGTCCCTATCAGTATCGTGGGGCTACACGGTCCAGTTATACCCTTTATTGTTGCCAGCCATGGACTTGCAGAAGCCATTACAGACATTTAAAACTTGGAGAAGCTCGAGCAATGGTCCATTCACATTCAACACCCGCCCAATTAGTCCCAACCCCTGTGAACGACCATTTATGTTCATGTTGAATCGAGTTAGTGAAGTGGATGATAGAGGGACATTGACTGGTTATAAGAGGGTTGCTTATACTCCTGAGAAGAAGTGCACTAAAAGTGCAGCTTATACACAAGCACTGTCAATAAGTGGAGCACTCGTGTCCTCAGTTAAGATGGACCCAGATTATTGGACCAAGGTTAGTACGTACAAGCAATACAAGCATGGCAATTTTAACATACAAGTTCATAGATGATATGTTTGTGTCTATATATATATATATATATGCATGTGGGTGTTAGAAAATCATAACACTCACAAATAATATAAAAGGAGTAAATGTTACACTAGAAATTTGAGAAGTTTAGACTTGTCAACTTAGAGTGGCTTAATGTTAGGATATAAAGAGTAGCATGGTAATAAAATAAAATTTTTATAATAGAAAATATTAATTAATTATTTTTATCTATCATAGATTTCTCTAAGTTTAAAACGACTTTTGTATTATATAAATTAATTAAAATTTGATTATTCAATTACTGTTTAAAACAATTCCAAAATTAAGTTTACTTCTAACCATATATTTTTTGGAAAAGAATAAAGCTTTTATTATTATAAAAAATCTAGTTCTTTTTGTAATTTGATTTTTATTTTTATTTTAATTGTTATATTCCAAAAATTATTATTTAACTCTTTGTATCTTTTATCGTACAATTTTTTTTGTCATATTTTGTTAATTTTTGCTCATTTATATTCTAAAATGACATCACAATAGAATTCAATAATTCAAATACTTTGTTATCTTGGGTAAAATAAATATAAAACTGACCAAATATTGAAGAATTAATTTTGTGATAGCTAAAAGAAGAAGGTTAAACCACATGTTAAAGTGTATTTAGTTTGTTATTATAAAGATTTCTCATGTATTGAGTGCTTAGGGATTCCTTCATATTCGGTTTCCCTTTCTCGTTTCTCAATTGGGTTTGATCATTCCCCACTTCTATAAGTGGCAAATAATTATGTTTTTGACTCTTTATGTGATTTGCAGGATCAGGCACGACGAAGACAGTGCTGTGAGTTGGTACGGGTGGAGAATAGTATTATGCACATCAGGATTAGAAATTGCAGGCCCTGGGAAACTGTTACTACTTAGCGTCAGGTTAGCGTTGTTGAGTTTTATTTTTCTGTATATATACGAATAGGCTCTATGTTTTTTTTTTGATAAAAATCTTTCTAGTCTGAGGTTAAAGGTGGGTAAAATCTTATTTACTTGAGCTTTTATGAGATGGGAAGCACAAGTACAAAATGATTTAGTCAATATAATTACCACAAAAGCTATTAAGAAGGTGATAATGTAATTAAATTCGCCTACAAAATATGACTTCTAAAAGTGAAAATAATGATACCTCACTTTTTGGTACCACTACTACTAAAGTTATGAGTGGAGTGGAGGGAGTGGCAACTTTACTTGGGAGTGATTAAAAGTGGGAACATTTCAAAGCATAATCTATTATGCTTTGAATGTGAAAGAATGAATGCATCACCCATTACATTTTGGAGATAAACGAGTTTTTATGCCTTGTTAATATGGATGGTATTCTTGTGTCCAGGTCTAGTCTTTCTCCACTTCTCTAATTGATTAGGTCCCAGTGGATCAAAATTTAGATTAGACATGAATTTTATCTTAATTTTTAAGAGTTGAGGAGGAATCAAATTCTGCAATTCGATTTGGGTTGTCAAATGTGTAAAGTGAAAACAATTTTATTTTGATCATCTTTAAATAAAACTAAATTTAATAAAAAAGAAAATAGTCAAACCATCTAGATCCAATCGAAATCGAGGTCAAATTATGATGTCATCCCTACTCGTGAATGATAACATTTGAATAGAAACACCAACCCTCTAAATGAGTTTTGGCCTATTTATGTTGGAATTTAATAGCATTAGTGTTACAAATTCTATTTGACGCACCAAGATATATTTGAAAGTGCTTGGATTTTATGAAAGGAGCTAACCTTCGGCTGAAAGGAGTTTAATGAACCTCATGTAAGGTATAAGTGGCTTGACATGACTTTTCTTTAACTCAAGTGTCTAAAAATAGCTTAAGGTGAGCTTGTAGGAGCTCATTAAAATTAGTTAATACCTAGATAGCTGGGGATAAGCTCAATTGAACTCAATTGAGATTACCCCAGCTCATCCTTAGTTCTTAGAAATTGAAGGTAGCTATAAGTGTGTTCACACTAGTTAAGTTAAAAAAGCTAATTAAGGAGCATGAGTTGGAGTTAAAATCCAAAGCTTATTGGGGCAAAATTGGTGGTGCACAGTGGATACTATGGTTTACCATGAGTTGTAGCACACCATAATGCATCTTCTTATGTATGCACTTAGAGTGCAAGTTCTCATCATTTACCTTGCCTTATAATGAACACATGACACCCTTTTACTAAGATATGTGTACTTTAGATAAAAGGTTATGTTGTTTCGGTCAATGGTTGTGACCATTCGGCTAAAAAAGAGTTCATATACAAGAATGAATGGTCATGAGTGTACCATCATGACTTTAAGTAAAGACACGTAATTCTTTACTCAAAGGATGTTTTTCTTGTCCAAGAGTCATGATGTTTCGCCAAGAGACCTAACTCTTGAAAAAGTCGTAATTCTTTGTCAAAGGATGTGTCTCTCGGCCAAGAATCATGATGTTTCGTTAAGAGACATAACTCTTGGAAGAGTCAATGATGTTTCTCCAAGAGACATAACTCTTGAAAGAGTCATGACTCTTCAAAAGCACCTTTTGGTGGCTTATAAAAGGGAAATTCGTGGTTCCTTTGAGAGAGATTTTTGTTTGGCCGAATACTACACTCTTTTCCCTATCTTTGAGCCGAAAACACTCCATTTTTTAAGTCTTCATGCGATGAAACACTATTTCATAAAATAGTTCTTAAGCTTATTAGGAGCATTGAGGGCGAACCTTAAGAATTGCTACTTTTACAAGTTAGCAACTCCTCTGACCTTAGTGTATTGTAACGAAATCGGTCTACTTCACCCATTCCAATCACGATGAGTTGGATAAGAAGGAGAAGCCATGGTGGATTTCCAAAAAGAAGGCAAAACATCAAACGTACAAAGAGTTATTCCGCTGCATTTTAAGTTAGTATATCATGCTATCCTTCTTAGTGACATGCATAGAATCTTATATGCATATGAAATCATGAGATTTTTTGTTTGAATTATGATCTAAATTCAACAATTTAATATGTAGAGTGGGTAATTGAATTTAGGGTGTATTTGGTTTACTTAAAGGAATAGTAATAAGAATTATGATGAATATTGAAGATATGAAGAATTGCTCTAGAAGGGAATATAAAAACATTATTTATTCAATTATAATATATTATTAATTATTTTTTCTCATTTCTCATTGCTTGAGTATCATTAAGAAAATCCTTGCATCTAAGTTTTTTTTTTTCCAAGGAAGATACGACTCTGAAATTCAAGAGAAATCAGTAATCCTGTGGAGAGAAAGCACACATCTATGAATGATTTGGAGCGAGAAGTGAAATGCTTGTAAAGGCAAAACAAGTTAGCTTAAAATTGTATTCATATGACGCAATTGTTTTAAAATTCAAGTGAGTAATTAAATTCAAATCATGTCCAATACTTTCCGATATATAAAAGAAAAAGTCAATAATTTTAATTGAAAATTAGACTTCCAATTTCATCCAATATCAACATTTAGGTCTTAGGTTCAATTTCATGTTGCGTTGCTACAATCTTCGTAAGAGTCTAGGGCAATCGGAGGTTTTATCTACTAGGAGTGTTGCTTGTCGAGCCTTCCACTGAGGGCATTGCTCGTTGGGCCCTTCCATTGGAGATATTACCTATTGAGCTCCCATTACACGAGAGATGCTGCCCACTAAATCTCTTAGAAAAAGTTTTTCTCGTACTAAAAAAAAAGTATAGATAAAGGTTGATTTTTTATTGGAATACTTAAGTTCAAGATTTATAACTAGTAAATTAATATGTAGAAATGATCATTAACAAATTGTGATTGTGATATATAACTTCAACACCAACATTTAAGTAATATGAATTTCGCTTATGCGTAAAATCCGGAGAGGTTTGTTAATATACATCCTTAGCCTTAATTGGTAGAAAAATTATTTTCAAATGACAATTGTGATATATAACAAAAAATCAATGATTAAATACAACATTTAGATATTTATGTGCAATTTTTTATTTTCAGCAATGTTAGTCAAAAGTTATATATAAATAATTAAAAAAGAATTATATCATCCTGAGAGTTTTAAAATATTAGGCCGGAGACATTTTTAATATGTTAATATATTATAATTAAAGCATTCTCTGACCTTTTAAAGAATCAATTTATTGTTGATAAATACTAAAATTAATTAATCCTTTTTGGATTGTGAAACTGGGCTAGTGCAAATTCATGCATAATTAGATTACATAATCAGAACTGTGCCCCAATTAAGTAAACGGGCTGAATGGTTCGACAACTGTGCACCGAAAGTAGGGAAGAAAGGGAAGAAAAAAACGAAGAAAGAAAGCAAACAACCTACGGATTGTGGTCGAAATTGCTTAATGTTCCAGAGATTGGCATTTGATCTACGTTGTCGGCACTTGTGTCCACAGAAATCAAAATTATGGAATTCAATTCAATTACGCATAATGTAACGGTCTTGAGATCATTAAATTACTATTTTTTTTTACACTTAATCAATTATTTTAATTAAATAGAATAAATTATAATTTTCTTTTATATAAAAAAGATTTTTTATTTTTTTCATTTTTTAGGTCTAAATTAAAAGACTGTTTTCAAATTTCTAATTCACCATATTTACTCTACAGCCTCAAGACAAGATTTATTAAAATAATATTATTTTAAATAATTTAAAGAAGTTTCATGTCGCAGTCACCGCCATAACCAAAGCGCGCCCATAGACATGGAGTGCTAGCCTCACTCCCATTGTAATTTGAAAATTGTAGTTGAACAATCTTCTCTTCTCCCCACCTCATAACAGCCTCCTTGGACTAGGAGCTTCAAACCGTATGCTGAGGAGACAAGACTCTGCAAAACCGGTGATGGGGACAGGTGAAGTGATAAAGCACGAATCCTTATCCTACGCCCGATATTAACGTACGCCCACTTCTCAGAACTTTTAAACGTACGCCCTCCAGACCAAGAACAGGAACTGATCCCGTACAGTCGCAGAGATAGCGAGTGATACAAGCAGGAATCTGCTTGCTTTGTTTGACTCTTTCACCTGAACCCTGCATTTTTTAGTGCCAGGGTAGTCTCGTTATAGCAGGTAAGTTGTTTAGCTTTCTGTCTTGAAGCAATCTTCCATGGCGGGAATTGTTAAAGATATATTTGCGTTTCTGGATTGAGTACGATTGGGGTTTAACAGATTTTAGGTATTGTCTTGTTCTTGTTGTTAGATCTGATTTTTTACGGATTTTTGGAGGGTAGTGTTAAGGTTTGATGCATATCCAACTTGGTTCTAGTCTTTTGGTGCGATAAGGATAAGGTTTTGGATTTTATCTATTTAAAGCTGACGGGCTGTTGCTTTCTTGGCGGGTTCTTATCTAGGTCCATGAACTTCTATTGGTAACTACTGCGTTTTTTTCTTTCAAGAATCGAACATGGCGAATCGATGGTGGACAGGAAATGTTGCAATGAGAGGTGTTGATTCGTTAGCTTCTTCATCTCTTCACCTGAGAAACCCGGAAGAGGACAGTCCCGTAATTAGCCGAATGGGTTTCAAAAGAGAACAGGATTTTAATGAATCCAACACAAACCCCAACAATGGTGGTAGCCCTAAGACACCCTCTCGAAACCAGAACCAAGATGATCAAGACGACATTAGTCGAGACAACAACCCCCAAGAATCAGGGGAACATACCACAGGTCAAGAAGCTGTTGAGCCGGGTAGTGTCAGCAGTTCTAGGAGGCCCAGAGGCAGACCTCAAGGATCCAAAAACAAGCCGAAACCTCCAATTGTCATCACCAAAGAAAGCCCCAATTCTCTTCACAGCCATGTCCTAGAGATCAGCTCTGGTAGTGACATTGCGGAGTGCATTGCTAATTACGCTCGTCTTCGCCACCGTGGGGTTTCAGTCCTAAGTGGAAGTGGCATAGTGACCGATGTCACTCTTAGACAACCTGCTGCACCTGGTGGAGTAGTCACTATGCATGGAAGATTTGAGATTTTATCACTGTCCGGTTCATTCCTACCGGAACCTTCACCACCGGCAGCGACCAGACTGACCGTGTATTTGTCCGTTGGACAAGGACAAGTCGTCGGAGGGGCTGCGGTAGGGCCGTTGGTGGCGGCAGGTCCAGTACTGATCGTAGCTGCAACATTCAGCAATGCAACTTATGAGAGGTTGCCGCTTGAGGATCAAGAACAGGACGGGGTGCAATTACAACAGCAAGTGGCTAATTCTGGTGGTGATAAAAGCTATAAAGCTGCTACTGGTGGTGGTGGTAATAATTCAGGATCTCAATCTTCTGACCAACATGATTCAAATGCAATGCCTGTGTACAATGTTCCTCCTAATTTGTTGCCTGATGGTCAAGTGCCACCTGAAGTGTTTTGGGGTCCTCCTCCTCGTCCACCGCCATCTTACTGATATATAAAAGGTGGGAATTGGAGGAGAATAGAACTAGTTTTGGTTAGCTAACAATATATGTGCAAAGCGTAAAAGTTTTCATGTGATCATAGGAAGGAGCGAAGGAAGATACGAGATTTTGTTAGGTTTGTAAAATTTTGCTGTAGCTTCCTGCTATTCAGATTTGCCATGGTATTTATAATTTTCTTGGAGTAGCTGTTTGCTGGAAGCCTGTAAGTCTCTAAGTGATCATCCTTTTATGAACAATGTTGTATTTCTGATGAAGCCAGTCAAGCAACCTGAACCTTGATCGCATATTTAGGCTTCGGTACAAACTTTGGTAGTAGAGTTCGTGCATTGTGAAAGGTAAAAAAGTTCAGGTCCAATTGGTGGAGTTGGAAATAAATATGTCAAATTACAACGAGAATACTGAACTAGACTTTGGTATAGGATTGAATTCTGATGAGTAGGTAATTTTTAAAAAATTGCAAAATATTTTATTGTTATATTGTGCAGTAATTGTATACTTTTAACTTTGTCTCTAAAAATTATAATAACAAATAATAATCGCAATTAATATAAAATAATAATAATTTTAAAATATTTTACATATATATAATAATCACAATTTATATAAAAAAATCATTATCATATAAATATAAAACTAAGAATAATATAAAATATTTAAAATATTACAATTTCAATTTCGATTATATACTAAATGCTAATTACATCAAAATATTCAATAAAAAGAAAATAAATATCTTTAATTTTCAAATTATTACAATTTACCATAAGAGTTTGTGATAAAGAAACAACCAAGTAGAATTGAATAATGAAACAAAAACATATATTATTTAACTTATTATTAATTAGATATATTATATTTAATTAATTAAATATAATTATTACTAAAATTATGAATATCTTAATTTAATAATTATAATTAAATTTCAAATATTTGAATTTCAAATAAATCTTGATTTAATAATTTAAAATATATAAAATAAATATTAGTTTATAAACAATAAATAATAAATTATTTATTTTAAAAAAATTTCTACTAATATTTTATTAAAAAATATTTAAATAAATTTAAATAAAATAATTTATTTTTAAGTTTTATTTAATGCATAATTATTATTAGTAATAGAAATATTTAATTTATTTTAAAAATTAAAATCAAAAAATCATAATAAAAATTGAACTAAATAATTAATTAAAAACTTTGAAAAAAAAAAGAAAGAGGGAGAAGGGGTGGAAGGAAAGGAAACTTTTACAAAATTTGAAAACTTTGTTAATAAAATTTTATATTTTTTAAAATTTTTAGCGGTATATAACCAGTATCAAAAAATACCGGCCAATACTAAATAAAATAGGTTAATATCAACTAGTATTTACACCTACTATATAAAACTATTATTTCATTCCATTCTCTAACCATATGATATATACCCCCCGATGTTTTGAATTTGAATTTGTTAAGCTTCTTTGGTCTAAGTATGGAGATTCACTTATATTCAAAATTAAAGCGCTCAATTATTCCTTATTTCATTCTTGACTGGACTTCAACTAGGGCTTAAAGAATAACATAAGTTATAAATTCTACATATACTAAGTGGCCGTATTAGCTCAGCCGGTAGAGCGCTTGGCTTTTAACCACGTTGTCGTAGGTTCACATGGCGTCGCGTTTATAAATTTTCAATTACCTTTTCAATTGGAAAATTGTGAAACACAAAAAAAAAAATAAAGATGATATTAATTTATCCATGTAATTGAAAGTCATCTTCTTTATAAATTATAAATTGTATTCACTCCTTTAACAGGATTATAATTACACATTTATCAAAGTTTTTTTTTTATTGTGAATTTTTGTTAAATCTAATTTTTTAACTTGTATTTCTCGTCAAGAATTATTTTATGTCATTTAAAATTAACGTCTTGTTGTTTTATTTTTTAGACTATTTCATTTCTTACTTTTTTTGCATTTCACTTAATTGGATTCTAAAAATTATTAATTAAAATATTATTAATAATTAATTAACTATAATATAATTAATTAATTAAAATATAATTAATTGAATTAACTTCTTTAATAGGTTTATAATTAGATATTTATCAAAGTTTATTTATTTATTGTGAATTTTTATTGAGTCTAATTTTTACCCTATATCTCTCATCAAGAATCATTTTATGCTATTCAAAAGTAACGTCTTGCTCTTTTGCTCATTCATTCTTTAGACTATTTCATTTTTTACTTTTTTGTATTTCACTTGATTGGATTCTAAAAATTATGAATTAAAATATTATTAATAATTAATTAATTAAAATATATTTAATTAATTATAATATAATCAATTAATTAATTACAATATAATTAATTAAAATTAATTATAATATTTTAATTAATTAATTAATCATTTATTTCTTTTAACGAACTATAATTATAGTGATATCTTTCCAAACTTATCTTACGAACCTCTTAACTGGAAAGTCGTTTGATTTCACGTATATAAAGGCGTCGGCGGGAAGTTTCAATTTTCATTTTGACATCCAGTGCCTCTCATTATCTCTAAGATCTCTCTCTCTCTCTCTCTCGCATCTAGAAACATCGACGAACACGTTCTCTGTTCTACAAATGGCGCAAGATGAAGCATGTATTCATAATCAAGCCCGGTAAGTGGAATGGATTCGTTATTCTTCATTCCTTTTGACGTACTTCTTACTGTAGATCACTCTAAAATCTCTCTTTCATATAGAAAAATTGTCGACGCCTCTCTATCTGGTCAACCGTTACTAAATGGAGGAAGATGAAGAAATCGGAATCATATACAAGCACGGTTAGTAAAATCGCTGAGTGATTGTTCTCTTTAAGCGCAGAAGAAATTAATCGCTGCAATTTTCTGCTGTGTTGTTTTGTCAGGATCTGAAATTAAAGGAAGGTGAAGAACAGAGAATCAGACGTTGAGTATTGTAGGTAGATCACTCCGTTATTGTTATTTTGAGTGTTTGCGCTTCGATCTTTCGACTTTACGTTTGTAGTATCTATTCTCATTCTAACTCTCTCCATCTGTTCATCATATTTAATCAGGATCTAAAATGGAAGAAATGAGAATGAGACTGTCAATAGTGTAAGTAGATCCGCTCCGTTATGGTTATTTTTAGTGTTACAGTTTCGATCTTTCACCTTTAAGTTTGTAGTATCATATTCTCATTCTAGATCTCCCTATCTGTTCATTGTATTATTTAATCAGGATCTGAAATAGAAGGAATAAGAAGTGTGAATAGTGTAAGTAGACCAGCTGCGTGATTGTTAGTTTGATTGTTTATCTTTTCGATCTTTCACCTTTAATTTTGTAGAATCACACTCTCATCCTAGATCTCTCTAAAATCTTTCCCTCGCTCTCTTATAGAAACCTCAACGACGATTCTCTTTCTGTTCAACGATTACTAAATGTCGGAGATGAAGAAATGAAAACTGAAGAACGGTAATTTAAATTGGTGCATGATTCTTCTTTTTATGCCCAGATGGAATAAATTACAGCAAATTTCTTTAGTACAATCGGAATCTGAAATGAAAGAGCGTAAATAACTGGTAATCAGACCATTAATAATGCAAGTAGATCGTTGCGCGATTGTTACTTTGCTTACAAATCACTATAGGTTACACTTCAAAAGAAATTGTGGCAACCAATTCATTATAACAAGTGGTCGCACTTCCTGACCACAGAAAGTTAATAACAAATTAAGAACTCTAGCAGAAGATGAGATGGTTTTGTGCTAAGATACATATGTCTTAAACTTCATGGGAAGTTTTGTACTATATCCACTGCTTTTTGATTGCTTGCGTGCTCCCAAAGACCATTATAATCAAATACACAAGAAATTGATAAAGTGCCTGCATTTGGTGCACCGAGATTGATGATATGTCTCTTACATTGGCTTTTTGAAAGATTGGCATATAAGTGCTCCATGTTGAGTTCAGCTTTTTAACATGTACATCACCAATAAATCGAGAAACCATGTAGTTGAAAGAATTATTTTGATGAGCAAATGATTTTTTATGGACCTACGGTTGATGAGATGTGGATTTATGGTTATCATGCTGTTGACGTTGATTGTTTGAACATGCATTTTTCTGATATCATGTCCAAGTAATTTTGTTGGCTACTTTTCATCTTTAATTACGTTTCTTTTTCCTAACTTAACCATGTACACGCTATAAGATTTCATTTCCAGCAGCAGTCAGGATTTATTTTTGAACACATTCTTTTTATTTTGTATTTTACCCAATCATATTTATCTTTTGCTCTACCATATTTTCTGTTTTGTTTTAGCTTTGGCAATTTGAACCATATTTAAATCAGTTAAAAGATATATATATATATATATACCATTAACACGTATGAAGCATACGGTCTTTTTAAATGATTTTTTTCCCTAAAAAGTGATTATAATTTTTTTAGCGTCAACATAATATGAGAAAATATAAGGTTCTGGTAAACGACTCTACTTTTAAAGTTATATTATTTGACCAATCCGTTTGTCATATTTAAAATGAAAATAATTTTTTTAACACTACACATATAAAGAAATATAAGGTCTTCTAAAATGATTATATACTTTTTAAAAATGATTATGATATTTCTTACCATTAACATATATGAAGAAATATAATGTCTTCGTAAAATTTCATTATTTTATCACATTACTCATCTTCTAACAATTCATTGGCATCTTTTCTATTCAGATGTCAGATATACACTTTATTTTCCGGCTGTGATTTTTTGATTTCATTTTACATGGCACCATGCATAGATTACTCACGTCTAATTACATATTTTAGTCTTTGGATGATTAACAGAAATATTTATTGAACAATCTTTGAAAATATAAAAAGTTCGTTGCTTGTTTTTCATCTTCGACCGAGTGTTCAATTCATAAGAAATATGAAGGATTCAATTTATTCTTTTAGATTTTAAAAGTTTTGATTTTCTCACTTAGTGACTGAATTGTTATCTAAGTTAAATTGTGTTGCATCTTAGAATGCTATCCACTAATTTTCTATATAATAACTGCAGTTAACATGTGTCTTTAATGCTACGATTGCAGTTATCACTGAAATTACTTGTAAATTCATTTCCTTATTTGTCATATTAGTTGATCATATCTACCTAGTTAGTCCTGCTGGCTGTTTTGCATCTTTAATCAAGCATTTGTTGTTAATATAATTTATTTATTCCATGTTTTTTGCTGATTCAATCCATAGATTTGAAGCTAAAAGGCCTTAGTATAGTTGCAATTTGGAAAGCTAAACATGCACCCTTTCAGCACAACATAAAAAAGATATCTTCAACATTTTGATTTGACTTTTTCTCGTACCATTTTCACCCTTTTAGGCACGTTTATTCATGAAAGTCTTAAAAGGAAATTAGAACCTTAAAGTTCGGAGAAGTGACAAAAGCTCAGCACGGCTTCTCTCTTTAGCATGAATGACTCGCGGCTGATAGTTTGTGTAAGGGTTACACTTCACGAACCTATTGAATGACCCCTAAGAGACAAGCCGTGCTGAGCTTTTGTCACTTCTCCGAACTTCAATCATGACGCAAGGATCTTTGGAAATAAAGACTCGATAGCACGATCATTTCAGAAACTGCTTGGCGATATAAATATTTTTAACCTGTTACTTTATTAACATAGTAAAATTGCATATCAATTCAATTTAGGGCTGTTTGATACGATTGTATAAAGTTAACGGGAGATTAGAACCTTGGTCAAAACAACTTTGGCAGCTTTTGACCCACCCACCAGATTAACGTTGAGTGTTTAGCACGGGTCTCTACGTAGACATTCTCTACGGAGTTTGTTGTGCTTATCCAGTTTAGCTTGACGTCGAAGTTCGTTGAGCAATCGCTAACAAAACATTACCGCGATTTATTCATGGAATATAAACCTTATTCAAGAACTGTAAGATGAAAAAAGAGTAATTCATCAAATCAAAAAATTTGGGAGAAACGTTGAGTAGAAAAGAAAGTACAAACGGTAGAAGAGAAAGAACTGGCAAATATAAAACGTGAAGGAATCGAATGGAGAGAAACAGAGTAGGCGAGGTGAAATTAGATTAAAGATATTTTCTTATTCATAAAATTAATTGATTTGAAACATAAAAAGACTAACTTATTTGTACATACATTGTTATATATTTTACTAAGTTAACACCCGAGTCTTTAAGAAATATATAATTTCATCTTAAACATTTTAAGAAAATTCAAGCATATCCAATTGTTTTACTATAAATTTGATATTAAATTGAAACCTAAAAAATGTTAAATCACAATAATGCTTTCAACAGTAATCTTGTTACTTAAGCAAAGTTACATATTCTCGCCATTCATTTTAAAATACCATAATTGAAAATAATATTTCAAACTAGGATTCGACTAACTTGGGACAAGAAATAAAGCTTGAAATGGACAAAAAATGAAATACATAAATTCGAAAGAGTTCAAGAACTATCAAAAGTACTAAACATGCTTTAATATATTTCTCCAAAGCTAAGTCCCTAACAAACAAGTTAGGTTATCATTATAATAAGATTAGGCTTATTAATTTTTAAAAAAAAATTAAAAAATTTCAAAATAAATAGATTAGACTTATTTATTATTATACGTCATCTTTTGACTCGCGGTTTATTCTATATTTAGATACGCAAATATATAAGAATTTAACTCAATTCTTTCCACCTAAATTCTTCAATGTTTACTTTTTATACTAAAGAAATAAAGAATAACACAAGTCTTTGAAAAGTCTATTAATGAAGCTAAAATTGATGCAAAAGATTTCTTTGCTATATAAACAAGACCACGTCCATTTTTTTTTCCCAATACTTATATAGTAAATCTCCTATTTTTTTTCATTATTTTATTTGTTAGAGTTAAGTCTGGTGTTATTGAAAGGCCTTACACTTCAAAAACTAATTGAATGATGACCCCTATGAAAACGATTTAAAAGAGTTTTTGTAACTTCTTCAAAAACATCATATAAAGATTTTTAATCAATGATTTCATTCACATAGCCACTTTCCTATTTCTTCACTTTAGGACAGTTAGATATGCTTGTGTAACGTTAGCGGCAGAACACATCTACGTCAAATCATATTCGGCAACTTCTGACCGGCTCAACAAGACCCACAAGAGTAACTTAATAGTGTTGAAGTGCTTACTTATTACACGGAGTGAAATCTTCTCTTCCTTTTATTCAAGACCAACCCTATACCATTCAAGCACAGCCATAAATTTCTGTGCGTCCCAGCAAAATTTGTGGCTATGCATGTATGGAACAGAATTGGTCTTGGATAAAAGAAACAGAAGAATTGGTTCCGTATTACACGAACTGATATTCTGCGTTTCTTCAACTTTAGGGCAGTTAGATATATGCCTGTCTAACGATAACGTCAAATCATGTTTTGGCAACTTGTGACCCGTAATTCACCAAAAAAAAAAAAACTTCTGACCCGTACCACAAGACGCATAGGAGTGTCGTAGTGTTTACACGGAGTGATGTTCTACACAAAAATTCTTGCCACCAATCATATTTTAAGTCATTGTTGAGAGATTCTCTATGGAGCTTAATGCCCTTATCCAGTTTATTTTCTTTTCGAAGTCTCCCGAGCAATCGCTAACTACACGTCGACCAAACACAGTACCCCGATTTATACAAAGAAACCTAAATCTTATTCAAGAAGTGGGAGTAAAAGTATTACTCGTCAATCAAGAGCAAAGGAGAAACGTTGAGTACGAAAGGATAGAAAGTACAAATAGGAAAATGGAAAGAACTGGAAGAGATAACGCGCGAAGGAAAGTGATGGAGGGAAACTGAGACGGCGAAGAGAAGTCTGATTAAATTTAATAATCATAATTCTTAAAGAAAAATTATCATAGTGCTTCAAATAACTAGAGTTGTTAAATTAAGGCAGTGAGAGATAAAAACAAAGTAGAATGAACAAGAACAAAAGCAATAAAAAGTAAAAAATGCATATCGTGTTTTTACAGTTTTTAGACTTCTGCGGTAAAAAATTTAAGTTCGATTTGATTTTCAAAGCAAGGAAATAAATGTTATAAATAATCTAGAGAAACTGTAATCTGAATTTTGTTACATACCTTAGATCTGTCTCAGCTACTGTTACCGCACAAAATGCAATCATCTCTTGTGAACACCAAAGCCCTGCATAATGAATCAGAGAGTCAAAACAAGCAACTAAAACATCCAAAATTCCATAACAAATTAGAGTAAATCTTCGACTCGACTATTTTCTCGTCACGAAACTCTCTACGAGACTAAACTTCATCTCTCAAAACATTGAGAGAAGAAGAAGAAGAAATCGTTAGTTCAGTTTCAAGATCCTTCATCCGTTCTCAGTATCTGCTCTTGTTTTGTTTTCTTTATTTCGCTTGTTTTTATTTTAATTATTTTTTTTTGCAATCACTTTTCATATCATGGTGTATGACGCTCAAGATCTAACAAAAAATAGATTAAAAGAAAGAAACGTGAAATAACAAAGAGACCTTACGTTCTTCATCAGAACTTCACAAATAAGAAATCTTATCATCGTTTATTTTGAAAAAAGAAAAAGACATTCATCAGTTTCAAGATTCTCTTGTCTTTCTAATTCTTTTGCAATATTTTTGGCTGCATTCGCTTCTTATAACATAAGATATTACAGACCGAGATTTAACAAGGAATAGTTGAAAGGAATGAGAGATGTGACGTTCTGCATCAAACCTTCTCAAATCAGATCACAATAAGCATCAAAATATTCATCAATTTCAAGATTCTACTCTTCCTAGTTTTCTGCAGACTTTTTGTGCAATCGCTTCTGACATCATAAGGTATTAACAATCAAGATCTAACAAGAAAGAGATACAGGAATGATAGATCTTACTTTCTTCATCGAATCGTCTAAAATCAGAACAAAAGAATCATCGTGGTCGGAGACGGTTATCGGAGAACAAGAAAACAAAGTATATGTGAGAGAGAGGTGGGGAAATTGAAAGACAAGAGGAGCTAAAAGGGAGCGTAAAAGCGAAAGAAAGTGGAGGGAAAGTGAAAATACAAACACATATATTTATAGGCAAAGGGTTGGATTTATGCGACGCGGAAAGGCATAGCTTGTTTGGAGAATTGCCCGTTATAGGCGGTGACACAGGGAAACTATGACCTTTTTTCTGGTAAACCCTTCAAAGGCTACCTATACTCTCAAACCACTATACTGGTTGACGGCATCGACTAACCAAAGTCGGATTGGAAGTGTGTTCACTCACATAGACATTCCA
>JANQBM010000003.1:33267488-33307100 GCA_025594535.1 Erythroxylum domingense | reverse complement strand
GGCACACTTCTCTTATGGCAGAAAACAACCCTAATGGGTTATATTTGGTCCATCAGATTATATGGGCTCTCCACATTTGAGGGACCTTAGCCCAACAAGTTTCACATCAAGCGAACTTCAAATGCCTGCTCCAAAGTCTTCAAATTCATCATGTGATTGGGTCACCAGCTCTTTCCTGATAGATGGAGGATTAAGTGTCCCCAATCAGCAATCAGCATTCACATAATCAACTGAGCACAAGTGCTCCTCAAATCAGAACACAAGAATAATTGAGATCCGAAACAAATACAATTATCAGAGAACAAAAAACATAAAAAAATCAAAATAATTTATTAATTAATTTACTAATTTTTAATAAATTAATCAATTTTTATAAATTAAAATAAACTAATTAATTTTTAATAGCCTCTTTTGTAATTAAATTTTAACTTTTTAATAAAAATTGATAATTTTGTCAATCATTTTTTAAATTCTTAAATTTTATTTACTTTTTAACCAATTTTTAATTAATTTTATAATAGCCTAATACCGATTAAATATTTTAAATCTGAAGATTTTAATATTATTAAATTAACTTTTAGTTCGATTTTTAAAACATAAAATATAAGCAATTAAAGATTTATATCGGATATTTCTAAAATTAATCAGCCGATGAGTTCGATTCCCACAAAATCTGCCTTTTATTTTTCTTTTAAATTCTTATTTCATTTTTTTTTATAATTGCCCATGAGGTATCTTAGGCAAGTCGAAAAGGCACCTTTAAATTATTCACACTCAAATTAATTTCTACTCAAACTGAGTAAGTCCCTTCTAAGAGAAAGCATTAGCCTAAAATTTTAAACAACTACATAAATGAAGAAAATTTGAACCCACGTCCTGACTTAAATCATAAAAGCTCCTTGTTAACTCACCAGCCCCTGCGGTTCTTATGTCATCCATTTCAGTTATATTACTAATCCATAAGTTTATATGACAAAAAGTCAATGGTTTGGTGACAAGATGGTTTTTTTTTTTTTTGAAAAATGGTTTAGCGACAGATGTTAGCTAAACAGTTTGCCTGATATTGACATGGACTACTAACATGAAACGTGGAGATCACATTTGAATTTTTCATTTAATTCTGAATTATTAAATTGATAATAATATTAAATAAACAAATTATATTTATTTGATAATTTGACCGATAATATATAAAGAATAAGAATCTACCGATATAAAAAATATAATATTTAATCGAAAGATTTCTAAAATAAGAATTCGCCAATATTAAGAAAAACATACAAGTTTAGAGCCATTTAACACCTGAAACCTAAAACTCACGTTAGTTCATTTAACACCTGAAACCTAAAGCTCACGTTAGTTCGTTTACTTTCATCAAAGCAAAGGTTTGAAAGTTGAAACTATTCATGGGCTTCACGTCTATTGGTATCTTTGACGATTTTATGGTTAGCTGTAGTTCATGGGAAGGCCACGCACTACACTTAAGAGCAACCCCTACCTCACCTAAAGATTCGTCCACCTTATATTCTTGCTTATCTTTTCTGTCCCTCAATTCTTCTATTCTGTTTCCAGTTTTAGTTCTGCTCTCTTTTTCTATCCTAACTAACGTTGATGCCACCCACGATTCTCTTAGTAATCCCACTCCTTGTGTTATATTAAGCATTAGCATTTAGCATTGGAAGTGAGTTTCTAATCTCTAGTGGTTCTTTCAGATTGTCAGGTTCTGTACTTCTCCCCCAATTTCTTGTCCTGATTGCTTGAACAATGAAGTTTGAAGATTATCTGATGCAACCAGGCGATGAGAAGCAGACAAGACTGGACTTGGAGAAGGAGGTAAGGCCTATTATAATAGTGTATAATTCCCTGAATATAAGAACCTTACAGTGATTGATGTGTCACAGGTTGAGGAATTGCAAGCTGAGTTAGACAAGGAAAAGGCTATAAAGAAAGTTCTGTACAGTGCTCTACATGGGCCAATTCCATCTAATCAATGTCTGCCCTCTTTTTTCCCACCTCAAGTACGTGCATGCAAAACTGAGTAGGAATAGTTATATCTTCACCGGTTTAATTCTATTAAGAAGGAATTCATCATTTATCTATGTTTCAGGTTCAGGGTCTTCTAGCTGAAATCAGAATGGTGGAACATGAGGTTGCATGGCTAGAGAAAACAATTAATGAACTGAAACTGAGCTTGTACGAGCAGAAGAAACAGACTAAAGAATGGAAGGTAAAGAAGCAGCAGAGAAGGAAGCTGAGGCAACACAATAACCTACCTCCATTTTCCCCAGGAAAATCGATTATGAATGAAAATTTCTGTGAGCTATCTAGATCACAACATTTTCAAGAGTATAAAAAGGAGAAAGTGCATCTTAGACGAGTCTCTGTGGGTTCTGCAGGAGAAATTTTTAGCTTTTCCTCTCCAGTATCCAGTAGTAAGGTTATAATCTATCCCTGCCAAGAATTTCTACTCCTAACAAAGAAAACATAACTAGGACAAAGTTATTTACAATGTTTTGATCTTTATCACTCAGAAGAAAATTCAAGGAGGCATTCAGGGAGAACACAAAAACAGCAAAATATTCACAGGGAATTTTGCAGCGAGATACCAAATGAACTCTCAGAAGAACTACTCAGATGCCTAATGGACATGTTTCTCCGTCTAAATAGAGCGTCAGGACAGGGAATTATGAGCCTCAGTTCCAAAGCTGAATCTTTCCTGCATGAACTCGAAAATACCAAGGATCTCATTCAACTGTAAAGCATCCATGTCTCCACTGTAATCTCGATGTGTCATATCTCAGCCTCTTTGGTACTAAATTTCAGATTTATATGCCACAATCAGGAACATTGGGCCATACAAGAATTTCATTCAGATAACTAGACATCCATTAGAAGTTAATCGGTTCACAGAATCTTCACCAGTAGCAGGAAAACAAAGGTTGAACGCGTCTTCTATGACCAGAGTAATCATTTAACTAAACATTCTTGGAATACAAGCAGAAGCTGATGTTTTAGATTAATAGCTACAACGCTAGCGTAATGCATGTATAGTAAGAGAAACTGATGGGGTCATAACCTTTTCATATGTATCAGGCAATTCTTCAACATGTTTTACCCTCTTCACAGGGGGGCTGTTGATACCATGAAAAGGAATACCATTTTTTGAGTCATCGTCAAGTAACTGAAAGAAACCCAAAAAACATCATAATTGCCCCAGCATCTAAATCAATTTCAGTATTATTTCCTAGCTCACTAGTGTATAATCTTCTAGCTACAAGTTTTGGCTCAAAATTCTGTTTCTCAAATTTGGTATATCTATAGCTTGCTGAGAAAATTTTCTTACAGAGTTACAACTACTAAGCATGGGGTCCTTGTCATGAGAGAGTGATAAATAATCAACTCTTCAAGTTAATTTTGCTAGTGCCCTCTCTTCATGCAAAAATTTGACCAGGTCACAAAATCTCATACAAGGGCCAATTATTGTAAGACTAAATATAGCACTCTTAGCTGCAAATTGTTCCTAGATAAGCTGGAATGAAAATTCTACAAATTTGTAGGCCTTTCATCTGATATGACATAAAAGTTCATCCACTGATTAAATCAAAACGCTCACCAAAATGTAATTTCAATAAATTACACATAGTGTTAGAAAAATAGTTCGATGATACAAAGACGTAATGACGTCATTTCTACATACCTAATTCTGGACAATAACAAAGTGAAAATTTTGTATGAAACTCAAAAGAGGCAATCATTATGAAAATGTCAAGAAAACATCCCTCAAATAAAGGACTCAACAAAAAGATTTTTCAGTAGGGTCATATTAGATGTTACAAATTATCATGCTAATCGGGAAAAATGCAGCTACACTGACACAATGGCATCTGTCTAAACGTCAGATATTCAATCTGTTTTCTTAACAGGAAGTAACTGAAACTAGTTCACACCACGACCTCTAAATAAGATAAAAGGGGTCAAGTGAGGAAATTCACAATCCTATTCAATAGATTTAAGCCAAATACAGTTTCCTCACAGTTGACTTTTACTGACAAGTTCAATGCTTCAGAGCATTTACCTTCAGCCGTAATAGTAATTAAGCTTGGAAGTGAGCTGCTAAGAATTTCACAGCTGAAGCGTAAACACAAACCAGATGCGTCATCAAGATTGGCAGCTATAGGAGATTCAACAGATACAAGAAAAAGATTTGCATTGCTAAGCATCTTCAGTGCTAAGCTCTCACAAACCAAGAGAAAGTTGTCTTTCATCAACACATCGCTCCTGTCCTTGTTCAGCTCTTCAATATGTTCGGTGAAGGTGCAACTGGTACTCCCATATGGAAAAGAAAATGGTAGAAACAAATAGAGATCAATCCACTTTAGAACATTACATACAACAGCAAGTAAAAATGAGGATTAAAAATCATAATGTGAAACGAAAAGGATTAAACACTAATAATCATTAAAGAAACTGCCATATAAAACACCTGCAATATCTTTAAAGTCTTGATAAGCAAGCATCTTGTGTAAAAAGCAATTGCAATGTATGTCAATACAGGAAGCATGTGTGAGGTCAAAACAAAGTATTAAGCCATATTCAAAATTTCCTCATTGGATAAACTTCAACAAAACAAATGCATTGTCAAAAAGGAGCTGAAGAAGGTGACTGACCTTCGGACATACTCGAACATTCCTCGGAGACGAGCTTCATTATCCATGAAGGCCTCAACACCCATAGGAAGCGGTTTTACAAAGTACCCAATATCAGGCTTCAACTTAACAGGATATTTCTTGCCGTTATAGTATAAGGCCAGCTTTAAAGGCAATAGATGATGATGGAAACAAACATGTATAGGCCTATATGTTGTCTCACCAGGCTCCAGAGAAGTAATCTCTTCCATTTGCGCAAGCATTGACACATCAGTAGGAGATGACAAGGAGCTGCAAATGCAGACATAACTAAGTGGCAAGACTTGAACTTTTAAGTCAGCAGACCTAGCAAGGTCATATTATCTCCAAAAGGATTCTGGTATCAACTAATGATTAAGGTGATGTTAACACTCTCCAAAAGGATTCCGGTATCAACTAATGATTAAGGTGATGTTAACACTTAAACAGTAGTATTTGAGTTTTACACTTAAATGTATGTATAGAATTTTTTATTATCTAGTATGAGAAGCATTGTGTTAAGTAGGACTGGATATTTAAGGCATGAATGATTATCCTGATTTTCAATAGAAATGATAAATACATGCACCAATGCCTGGATTAGGTATAAAGAGGAAATGGGATCCCAACATCTTAATAAAAATAAACATTTGATTCTTCAAATTCTGCCACAATCAACATTGATTTTACAAACATCTATGGAACTTTAGTTGCATCTACACACCTAGATCACCACACTGAAGTAGCAAAACAAAACTTTAGCTCCGCAACAGAAAAAGGAAAATACCTCTCAGTAGAATCTGAAACTTTGCTTGAATCCTCCATCAGACTTACTTCTGAAATAGTCTCTGTTGAGCAATTTTTGAAGGAAACTTCTATCCTTACATATTTAGGTGATATGCTCGAATTCTTGGAAGAAAATGAGTAATCAACGTTCAAGCCATTTCCATTTGCAGGATCTAGGAGACTGTAGCATTTAGGTTTAAGTCGGCTCGCAATATCCTTAATGAAGATTCTGGCTGAAGATCCAAGGAACAGATTTCGGTCGGATTTACCCTGACTTGATGAACCAGGTTGCTCATCCAGCCATGATTCTAGAGCTCTATTTGACATCAATTCTCCCAAATCCATGGCAGTAGAGCTTTGATCCATGCTCTTGTTATTATGAGAATAACCAGCATCTGATATCTGAATCAACTGATCAGCATTTCTGTCACCCTCACTTACAGAACCAGTCTCATCGCTGCTACCACTGTCACTTGAAACTGTGCTAGAATGTTCTGAGCCATAATCAGAAGTAACACTTTCCTCATCCAATGACCCAGACAATGTGGCAGAACCATCGGCTCCATCCCCCAACAGATCTGTACCACAAGTCTCATTTTGCAACTGGCCATCATGTAGCAGGGTACAAGCTTTTGGAAGAGGTTCATATCCTGGAGCTGCATGAAGTACTATCTGTGAAAGAGATCCAGGAAGATAGATACGATGGTTAACAGGCTCTCTTGTCAATTGTGAAGTTTGTTGACGTAAAATATGTTCTACAAGCACATGTGGGAGCCTCCCACTTGAGATATTTACATTTTCCTCTGGTCCTTGAGAATACAATTTGAATGACAGAAGGTTCTTCAAAAACCGAGCCCTGTCACGAATATCATAGTTCATATCACACTCTGCCAATTCAAGCACATAGCTGCCTACTTTTCTCAATGTCAATAGATCCTCGCCTTTTGCATCTGCAAAAACCTGTAGAATGTCTTAGGTAAAAAGGGCATGGTCGTATCTAAATCATCAAAAACTAGCTGAGTAAATTCCACATATTCACAGGAAAGTACTGGAAATTTCTCCCTTGTACCTTCATAGTAGTATTCAGAATCTGAAGCTTTGTTTCCAATGCTTCTGAAGTAAATCTCCAAGCAAGGAACTTAAGAACAGTGGTTAATATTCTTGGCATTATCTCCCCTAAGTTGCTGTACTCACCCATCATCCATATTATGGTTGCACGTGCTGCAGATAACTTGATAGCATCTAAACTACGAACCAGCTGAATTACAACCTTTAAAAATAGAAAACAAATTATGCATTCAGTACTATTGCAGACATCGAATGAATAATACAAGATTAGGAAAAAACGACTGTAATGACAACAACTACATTTAAGGACTATGGAAAAAAGTATTTTGATTTTCTTTCATATTCCTAAGGCTAAAATCCTATTGGTATAAACAAAAAGATAGTTACAGGAAAACAGTCATAGCCTAGGTCATTCCTGAAAAGCTTAATCACAAGAGCTTTAGATCTAAAATAAACAATTTTCTCTCAATTCATTCTTATTCCTGTGAATAACAAACAAATATTATTGCTTAAGCAGATATTGAAACTCCAAAAGCCTGATGTATTGATTTTAGTTTACACCACAACTGATGTGCAGTCCCTTGAAACATCCCAAAATCAAAATTTTACCAACTTAAAATGTCGAATGTCCATAACTTTGGAAAACTACAAAATATGAGTATACCTTTTCATGACTAGGTGGATCTTGATTTACAATTGATTTGATAGACGCTATTGCTTGAACTAGAACATCTCCTTCTCCATGCTCAAAGTCACTGGTCAAGGTTTCTGCAACAAGGCTATATTCAGGAAACAAGAAATAGATATCATTTTTCTACTCAAAGAACACTTTAATTCCAAAAAGAGACCTTGTCTAGTAAGAGCCAACAATCCTTCCAAGAACACATTAGCCATTTTTGGAAGTCGCTCTGCACACAAACCAATAGCAGCAACAGCGTGTGCTGCAAATTTTCTGTCTGGATCCATAATATAATCCTAGTCAAAAATTAATAAGATAAGCATCAATCCAAGGATTTGAATCTTACATCTATACAAATGACAAAAAAAATTGCAGAACAGACGAGTCATTTCAGTTACAGAAAAGAAACCATCTATGCAAAACGTACAGGATTGAACCATCATTCATATCACACTCAAAAGAACATAAAATGAAAAAGGTGACCATTGGAGAAATTTTGAAGTGGCCTTCTTTCTGACTCAACTCACAACAGACTAAAGATGGAAGAAAGCATAGAGTTTAAGTACAAAAAAGAATAACTAAGAAACATGATCATTACTCTAGATCTGTGAGGTAAAAAGTCATCAAAGAAAGCCATAACAAGGTACCTGGAACTCTTTAAATATTAAAGGAATCGACGAATCTGTAGCAATGGAACAGAGTATCTCAAGCTTCAAGGATTTTATTTCATATGAATCTGAAGAAACTATGAAGAATTCCTCAAAATGTGAAGCAAAGAGGGAAGGTATTGCTTTGGCAAACACTTGAATGTTGCAAAGGACCTGCACAAGGAAATTAAAGATGCTAAAAGTTCATAAACAATTCTCAATACTTCTTTTTTTCCCTGTTCAGTAGTTACCAGCTCCAAAAGTCTTATCCCTTTTGCGGAATGAGTCTCCTTTTCCTCATTACTAAAAGTTGACAGTTCTCCAATTATCAAGTCTTAAACAATACATCCCTAATCAGTACATGAACCCAGTTCCCTATTATTAACGGTTTGAAACGATGATAAGTGTCTTAATGAGGTAAGAAGCCCGATTATTTACACAAAAGAGGCATTATCTACATGCAATGATGTTTCATAAAAATGGATAATAATGAACAAAGTTACCACATACACAGGAAACAGGACAACTGCACGAATATATAGTACCACATTTTGTGAAGCACTGGATGATCTCAGCAGAAAGAGAAGTGGCTTAACAATTCTCTTAACATCCTCCATTGGTCCCATGATCCAGTGAACCCCAGCTGCAGCTAGTACTACGGCACTATTATTACTCCATAACAATGGTGATGTACACTGAAGCAGAATCTTCACATCCTCGTTACTTCTTCCTGAAGTAAACGTTGCACCACTTTGTTCAGCATAACTCTTGCCACTAGAGCTTAACCACGACAAGTATTCATCAGGACCTTCAATATAGCACCTGGAGACCATACTTGCCAATCCAACATCATAATTCACTGTCATGTCACTAATGTCTTTTTCTAATGCAAAGTCAACATCTGAATCATCCTTTTTTGGCCAACAACTTTCTTCACCACGTATAGAGTACATTATGGATTCTTTCACTAGACCATGCCGTGCTATAACATAACGTAAAAGGATTCCAATCAGCGATATCTGACCCCACTCTTCGACATCAGGAAGAATCTCGCATATCCTTCTATAGTTCTTGCCAATCAAAGAATAATTATTTGAACAAACAGATGTAAATGCTGAAGCAGCAGCTCCAACAACTCCACAAGATTTGTCACACAATAACATTCCAATCATCTGCAAGAAGAGGATATGGTAAAACTTCATGTTAAACGAACATCAACAAATCAAATGCAAATATAATGAGCAGGCATCTAAAGAATGTGATGAATGAGACATTTAAATCACCAACGCCCAGCTCATGAATAAATTTGATCTCCTAAATATAATTTGCAAATCAAAAACATTGATCATATCCTTTAAACAAGAAAAAAAATCCCAAAAAACACCAAACAATACAACACAAGGACAATAAATCAGATAAATGCCTATCTCCATACACATTACTGCATTAAAATGCCATTTGAGATGGGACTCTGCATTACTCACATTACTGTATTAAAATGCCATTTGAGATGGGACTCTGCATTACACTTATCAAGTAATGCCCATCAATTATATGCCAAGCAATCAGAAAATTTCCAATAGAATCTGAACCTTGACTTCTTTGTTTGTATTTGTATGCATAAGAACAATAACAAACAAAACTATCCCATCATCCAATATAACCAAAACTTTAACAAGAAAATCTCTACGAAAAATACTTTTGAACTTGTTTACTCTCATAGACAGGACTGAAGAGTGAAAAGAAAAAGGAAAGAGAGGCATATACAATAGAATCCCCTAGAAAGAAGTTTCAGACCTCTTCAATTGTTGAGGAATGCTCGTCTAGTCGCAAATCATGCAACTTTGGAAGAGCATTGGCAGCACATTTTCTGACATAAGCAGATGGATCTCTGGCACACTTGCTCACAGCCACAAGAACAATAGGAGCAATTTCATGGAGGCGAATCCCTGCCATGGTGCGAAGTGCCCATGCCCTTACTAGTGGATTTGAATCTCCCAAGTCCTTCTGGAAAGAATTGATCGATAGCAATGCCTCATTTGGACGCCTGAAAATGGAAGACAAAAGTAAATATTAATGAAAATAAGTTTTGTATGTTAATAACAATTTTTTTTCCTTATTTCTCACATGACCGAGTGGAATCAACCCTATGTAGCCATAAATGCTAACAGCAATAAAAAAAAATTCTCTTATATTCATCCCTCGATAGAATCAAAGTATAACCACCTAATTTTAAAACCAAATGCGTGGTGATTGCTATAAATCCGCTATGTCCGCAGTTTCAAAGACAGATAATCTGACTTAAAGAACTAAAAAATGAAGTACAAAATCTGTCACATACTTTTGAGCATAATGCAGAAGGTACAAGTAAACCAGCTTCTTTACTTCCAATGACTGAGATGCCACATTCTTTACAACCTGTAGTCCCCTTGTTGAAATGGTGAGAAAAAAACAAAATCGTAAAATAGCCCAACAAGACAAGAGATGCTATGTAATATCATTGAATACTATGGTAATGTATCAAAGAAGTACCAATTTCATATCATAATCATCCCCAGTTCTTTAGTCAATAACAACCTGATAAAATGGAGCCAAATTGTTTATTCCACGATATAGAAATTACGTATCAATCCGATTACAAGTGATCCTGAGTTAGCGAAAGTTTTCTCTTCCACATACCATTGAGCTAATTAAGTCAGAATTCGATCAAACGTTCACATTAGTACATTTCTTTCTCATTCCACTCATTTTCCTAAGCGACCAAACAAATAGCAACATAAACAAAGCACGTAATTTGCTAATCTCGTCTTTCACTTCAAAAATTCAATTCCCATAGCTTTCAGGACTAAATTTAATTTAAGTATAAGCGGGACCTGAGGGAAGAAGTTGGAAACATCAAAACCCTGAGCGATAAGAGCGAGAAGGCGCTTTAGAGCCTCGCACTTCTCGGAATCGAACTTGCTCTCGAGCAACGGCGCGATGTTCACGTCCTCGGGATCGTCGTACAAGTGCGCGTCGGTGCCGATCCGAGACACAATCGTCGACGCCTTGCTCAGCGTATCCGCCGTCGCACCGAATTGAGGGAACATTGTGGGGTCTTGCGCTTGAACTCTCAGAGAGTTCGAGCTTTGTACGGACTGTGTATGAACTGAAGAGATGGCGCTAGTTTGGATGGCAGGATAACGAAGTCGGGTTCCAGAATAGGATTCCGTTCTCGACCCGGTTGGGAAATTGGATCAGGTTTGGGACTCGACGTCAAGTTGAAGATAGTCAATCATGGGCCCACGTGGGAGGAGTCAGAGGACTCTGTCTCCGCATTACCGTCCAACGAGGCAAATGGCCGTTAAATCCAACGAAGAACCTAAATTCACATTCCTATCAAGCGCGTGATGCTCTAGTTTCTTAATGAGCTATATATTACCATTGCTATGATTATTAACTATTTTGTGAACCCATAACTAATTTTGACAAAATTTTAATTTTTAAGATAAAAGAGTATATTAATTAATTATATTCAAAAGAAAAAACTTTTAAATTTTATAAAATTCAAATGTAATTGAATTTATCATTATATATTTTTAAAAGAACAAACAAACATTTAAATATTTATTTACATGTCTTTTATTTACTTTGTATATTGTTTAAAATTAATTTTTATATAAAATTTAATAATATACTAAGTCTAACATATAATAATTATGTGATTTAGATGGTTAAATCTCATATGAAATTTAATAATTTATCTTCTTCTTTTTTTTAAAACAGAAGAACTCACAGTCGTTATCTTTTAAATGCGCATTAGGTAAATTTTCAAATTGACGTAATAACTTGCAAATCACCCCAATCGAGTACCCCGCACTAAACAAGTCCTATATGACAGGCTCGATTGAGATAGTATAAATAAGGGAATTTGAACACAAGACTTTTTGACCACGTACTTTTCCGCTCCACCAACTAGACCACCTAGGACCTTTTGACCCATACTTCTCCACTTCACGGACTAGACTACCCCTAGGTTTTTATATTTCTTAAATCACTGTCATTAGATAAAATTGTCTTAGTTTAATTCAAAAAAGGTGTTGGTTAAATTTGTAAATAAATATTGCAAAATTATTTTAATTTATCAATTGTTAAGTTCTAAATCTATATTATCAACTCTATATTAAATATTATAAAATATTATATATATTATAATTTGCTTTTCTTCATGTATTTTATATGGTCTTAAATGTGAAAGCATTTTTAGAATCATATATGTGAAAATATTTGTTGTAATTACTCAATGAATTTGATAATTTTATCATAAAATAAAATTTTATTTTATTGATTTTATTCCAACTTATAATACTTAATTTTGTTTATAATACTTGAATTGAAATAAGATAAATTCAAAATTTTAGTATTAAAAAAATTAAGTTCAGTTTAAAATTCGATTAAATTTAAATTCTTAAAATTAAGTTTGAATTTAATTAAATTTTAAAATAGGTGTAAACCAGAATCCAGCTAATGAATCGTTCTACATTATTTGGTCTTACACATTGCGCGTGACAACCACTCTCCGACGTCGATATCGTAATCGACGAACACATCTATACATGTGTCGTCTTCTCGGAGTGACTAACCTAATTTTTTGAGAGACAAAACCCATTGAAGCATTGTGCTTCTTCCACCTTTATTATTAGAAGCTCAAGGACTTTCAACACTCAGAATCTTACAGAGCTTAGGTGAAGCGAATCTACTTGGCGTTAAAGCTGATATTTCTGGTTTTTCGTTTCGGTTTCTGGGTTCATCTACATTTTGCATGCTTTAGTTTCTGATTCTACATGCCTAATCTGCAACTGTTTCAAGTGTTTGATGTTAATGGTGGGAATTCGTAAGGCAGGAGTTTGGTAATTTGCCTGATCTCGTTACATTGTTGTGTTTAGTTTTAGCTTAGTTCTACTTCGACTGTTGTTGTTATTTGAAATGGTCGTAGGTCTGTGTGTAGTCAGTTTGCTTCGCAAAAACATCTGTTCTTATTGTGCCTATTCCCTTTGGCTTGTATAATTTTGTGGTCTATTCTGGAATTTATTTTGCAATTTTGTTTCGCATGTCCATTTTAATTTTATTTGCCAAACTTGGATTGACTCTGGTTGAGGAATGTGGAAAGAAAGGTTGTTCCATTTCTTGTCCAATCTTTTAAGTGGGCTTTCTTTTATTTCTCTCTGATTCTCTGGTTGATGTCAGATTGCTATAGTTTGTAGTTGGAATGATGACTAAAGGAAGCAGCCATTATTCCAACCAACACGGGTGCACGCATTAACCCGCAAAAAGAAGCAGCTTTTGGCTTCTAAACGAAAGTTGAAAGGGCTTGAGTGTCGATAAAGTAGTTTGTTGCAGGAATTGGTTTTTTATGTGTGATTAATAGTTTGAAGGTATCTAATGATAAGGTATCATATATGATAAATGTTTCTTGCTACTCCTTTCTTGCATTTTCTTGAGTACATTGACTATATGTGTTTTATGTTGTTTTCTTCTCTTATCAGTGATTAAAATAATGTCCGTTTAGATTTTGAAATTGGTTTTAACCCTTAATTCAATTTCAAGCGGCCTATTGGCAGAATGAAATGGAAAGCTCAAATGGTTACGGGTCAGATAGCGACACAGACGGTAGTGATTCTGAGATGAATGATTATGAAGATAAATGTTATGAAGAACTGTTGACTGGAACTCAGCAGGTGAGAACATCGGACGGTACTTTTACTTGTCCTTATTGCCAAAACAAGAAACGAAAGCGGGATTACATCTACGATGAACTTCTTCAACATGCATCTGGTGTGGGCAAGAGTACTTCGGCGAAGAGAACAGCTAAGGAGAAGGCAAACCACCTGGCATTAGCTAAATACTTGGAAAAGGATGTAGCCTCAAGCAAACCATCAAAGCCAGGGGTTGAGAGTGGTCCGCTTAGCAGTTGCAGCAGTGATGAGAAGCTTGTATGGCCTTGGACAGGAATTGTTGTTAATATTCCAACAACAAGGACAGACGATGGACGTTATGTGGGAGCGAGTGGATCTAAGTTTAGAGATGAGCTAATAAGCAGAGGGTTCAATCCCACACGTGTTCATCCACTTTGGAACTACCGAGGCCATTCTGGATGTGCTGTAGTGGAATTCAACAAAGATTGGCCTGGTTTACATAATGCCATATCATTTGAGAAGGATTATGAGGCAAATCATCATGGGAGAAAGGAATGGTTTTCTAATGATGAGGAAAAGTCAGGAGTCTATTGTTGGTTGGCACGGTCTGATGATTACAACACTAAAAATATTGTGGGGGAGCATTTACGCAAAATTGGCGACCTTAAATCAATATCTGAAATCATGGAGGAAGAAGCTCGAAAGCAGGACCAACTTGTATACAACCTTACAAACATTATCGAGATAAAGCATAGACATTTGAAGGACATAGAATTAAAATGTAATGAGACTTCAGACACACTCAAAAAGGTGATGGGAGAGAAAGAAAGGCTTCTCCAAGCTTATAATGAAGGTATAATTTGCTTTAACTTTTATATGCAGTACAGTTTCATAATTCCATTTGATATTGTTTGAGTGAACTAACTTACCAATCATTCCATTTTCAAGCTAAAATTTGTTGGACCTTGTAACTATTTGCTTTGATTTCCTTCAGTAGCTTGCTGGTATTGGCAATTAGATTATAATCTACGTTTTCATTTACAGAGATTAGGAAAATCCAGACAAGTGCAAGAGAACATTTCCAAAAGATATCTAATGATCATGAAAAGCTCAAGTCACAATTAGAATCACAAAAGAAAGCGCTTGAAAACCGCAGTATAGAGTTGGAAAAGCGTGAAGCTAAAAATGAAAGTGACAGAAAACTGCTATCCGAGGAGATTGAAAAGGTACAGTATCTAGTTTTTTATTAGCAAAAGTCTCTTTGTCAATTTTCTGTATTCTTTATATTGTATGTGCAAGCAGTAAACTGAATTCATTGTTATAATTATCGGCTTAAAATAGTATGGCGTTCAGTTAACCAGCCAATTATGATTTTCTTTTTTGCTAGAATGCAATTGAAAACAACTCACTTCAAATGGCCTCGTTGGAGCAACAGAAGGCTGATGAAGATGTTTTGAAATTGGCTGAAGATCAAAAGGTTTGCAAGTGCTCTAGGTAATTTGGAAAAGAGTGAAACTTCAAAAAATGACATTTGTTCAATTTTATTCAGAGGCAAAAAGAGGAGCTTCACAATAAAATTATTCAATTGGAAAAGCAACTGGATGCCAAACAAGCACTGGAGCTGGAAATCGAGCAGCTCAGAGGCAAATTAAATGTCACAAAGCACATGGGAGGGGATGGTGATGTGGATGTTCTGAGCAAGATAGACACAATAATGAAGGATTTGCGAGAAAAGGAAGGAGAACTTGAAGACTTGGAAACACTAAACCAAAACCTTATTGTAAAAGAGCGTAAGAGCAACGATGAGCTACAGGAGGCCCGTAAAGAACTAATAGATGTTAGTAACTTCTAATTGCTCTTTTTTCATTAATTTAACTTCATTCTTTCATTATGTTGTGATAGATATTGCATTTTCAAATTTCATAATCATTCTTAAGCATTAATTTTAAAACGCCATTCTACAACAGTATTTTTGTTGATGACCTGACAAAGATATAGAATCTATCTTATTATTTAAATGAACATTATTTCATAAACTTGAACTTGAAGCTTAAATCATTATTATCATTGCCTGACAACTTGACACTAATGGTATACCTACGGTACAGGGGTTGAAAGATATGTCAAGTAACGGTCGTATCGGTATCAAAAGAATGGGAGAGCTGAACGGGGAACCTTTTCTTGAAGCTCTGAAGAAAAGGTATCATGAGGAGGAAGCAGAAGACAGAGCTTCAGAAATTTGCTCATTGTGGGTTGAATATCTTAAAGATCCAGATTGGCATCCTTTCAGAGTCGAACTTGTTAAGGGGGAACATCAGGTGCGCCTTAAGCAAATATCTTACCATTAGTAATCCAATGCTGGTTTTGTACTCCAGTGTTTCAACCCAGCGCCTGCTGTGAATGCGTAACTTAACTTCTGATAATTACCAGGATAAAGTCAAGGATACCGTTGAAAATGCAACCAACGATATTTGTACTGTTAGATTATGGAGTGCATGCCATTTGCGTATATTTGTTCTGTGTCTTTAATGCAGGGAAGAAACTTGGCAGGCCTGGTATTTCTTTATTGAAGAACTTAGTAATTGCACTGGTAACTTGTTCTAATGTGTCTTTGTCTTTTTCCACTTACCGTCCTTTCCGAAACTGTGTGGAACCTAGATTGTCTCTTCCTATTACAAGGATTTTGCTAAGTTTCATTTTATTGTCCAGAGAGTTCTGGATGAAGGAGATGAAAGATTAAGGAATCTGAAGAAGGAGATGGGTGATGAAGTATATAAGGCTGTGGTAACAGCTTTAGTGGAGATAAACGAATACAACCCGAGTGGAAGGTATATCACCTCAGAGTTGTGGAACTACAAAGACAAAAGAAAGGCTACCCTTGAAGAGGGAGTGTCCTTTTTACTGGAAAATTGGAGGAAACGGCACCAGGAACACTGAAGGTCAGTATATATTTTGTGATTGGAAGAAAGCATTACCTTACCATTCTAAGTACTCGATTCATCTTTTCTTCACAGAAGTACTCAAATGTACTGTTCCCATAAACTGAAAACAAAGTAACTTTAGATCTCACTTCATCTAAGAAAAGGTCTTTCTACGATGAATGACTTGAAATTTGGATTTTATGAGTTGCATTTCTCTCACATTCCATGCCATTGATTGTTATTACACGTACATATAATCCTTGGAGGATTACACCTTTGATGATGTCTTTACATAGAGATACTGATAACGCACAGGGAAACATTCGTGTTCCTCAGCCAGAGCGGAGTTGTGTGCTTAAACTCGGACTACACATCCGGGAGATGGAGGAGACGGAAAATAAACTTCACCGATGAAGACATCTATTTATGCACAAATTACTGTTTCTATGCAGGGTGCATTTCTGCTCACTTGCGACAAGCTTATTTGTTGGATAAATGTTTTCATTGGTGTAGACAGTGAAGGAAGAACCTCTATGTTCCTCAATAATATCTTCTTAGCGGTCCAAATCTTTATAATGGATGAATGGTTTTAGCGGATACAAAATTGCCTGAATTTCAGACGCGTTTCATGGATTTTGCGGTGGTTGAAACCCGACGGAGTTTAAGGTTTTGATGCTTCATGGATTTTGTGGCAATTCGAACCTGTTTGAATTTCAAACGCTTCTGATTGGTTCAGTGTTACAGTCTAATTGTCTCGTATCGGTTGTGGAGTTTATAGTCTTATGAGTTTTCTCACTCTTTAAGTTGATTTAGAGGCCTGTAACAATTAGTATCAGAGACCACCACTTTTTTGAGTCCTTGTGCCACAGGTGGTAACACCGGTGTAGCCAACGCACAGATGTCTGGGCTGTGAGGCATAGTGGAATATTGCATAGTGTGAATATTAGGGTTTAATTGTCTCACGTTGATAATAAGAGAGATTGATGTGAAGTTCGTAAGTTTATGAATTATTCACCCTTTAAGCTAATTTTTAGGGTTAACTTCCATAAAACCTTCAAACCTACCTCGTTGCCAAGCTCACTTATTAGACATGAGCAAAAGCTTTGTTTACTTATTCACATATATTAATAAACCATTATATGTATAAACTTTTGAATTTAAACTTAAATTTGATCTCTCACAATTAGTTGAACTTGAAAAGAATTTATCAAATTCAAATCTAAACTTAGGCTTCAGCTTGATCAAGTTAAATATTCAAGTTTGAATACAAATCTGAATTTGATCATCTGCTTCAGCTTGATCAAGTTAAATATTCAAGTTTGAATACAAATCCGAATTTGATCAAATAGATGAGACTTAGAGCTTGTTTAGTTGGAGGGTTAGTAATAAAATGGAATGGAATGTAACACATTTCATAATAGAATGGAATGGAATGGAATGGAATGAGATGAAAGCGGAGGATTTCATATTACATTCCATTCCATCTTAAACAGTAAAAATAAAAAACCTCTGATTCGGAGGGCTTAGTATAGAACGTAAACTAATAAATACATACTACTTAATATACCCTCAAAAATTTTTCTTAATACTAATTATTTCTTCTAACCCTAACTCCCTTCTATATAATTAATAATATTTGTATTTTATTTCTCCTTACTTTAATAATAATATTTTTATATTATTAATAAAAAATTTGTATAATTAATAATATAATAAAAAATTTTAATAAAATTTTTATTAATGAAAACAGAAAATATATAAAAAATTATTCTGTAATTGCTTATTAATTATATAAAATATTAATTATTTAATAAATTTTATTCTATTATAAGTGATTTATATTTAAAATTTTTATATTTATATAGAAATATATAAATACAATTAAAGAATAATTTTTATATATTTTCTATTTTCGTTAATAAAAATTTATTAATTTTGTATTTTATTATTAATTATATACAATTTATTATTAATTATATTAAATATTATTATTATTAATTATTTAATAAATTTTCTATTATATGTGATTTATATTTAAAAATTATTTATTTATATTTTTATTTATATAGAAATATATATAAACAATTACAAAATAATTTTTATATATTTTCTATTTCATTAACAAAAATTTTATAAATTAATAATAATATTTTTTATATAATTAATAATAAATTATATATAATTAATAATAAAACAATAAAACTTTTATTAAAATTTTTATTATTTTAAAATAGAAAATATATTTAAAAATTATTTGTCACAGTTGTGCGTGATTTTTTAGTTGGACATAATTTCTGTTTTAAAATCATAGCATTAAACCTCTTGCAATAATTATTTTAATATCAGGGATAGAATAGTCATTTATTATATATTCCATTATATTACATCAATCTTCCAAACAATGTTTCACTATATTACATTATGAACTCTTCCATCCCTCGTAAACAACTTTTTACTATCTTATTTTTTATTTCATTATAAATCGTTCTATTATGTTCCATTTTATTTTATTAATTAATGTCCAATTAAACAGACCCTTGGTCTATTAAATTTTGGGTCGGGTCAAACTGAATGTTTTCGCAGTGCTCAAGAGGCAATTGTGTCTATGTAACAAATTGTAAGTGAGCGTTTCTGTTGGGCTGTAACTATATGACACGATTATAGACCCATCCAAGAAGCATTACTGAGTGAACACGTCTTTTGAGAATGGGCTTTACCTAGAAAACACTACAAATACCAGAATTGATTTAAAAAACCCTAATCTCGCCAGTTATCCTCCGCGTTCAGCCTCCATCATAGAGCACTGAAAACCTTAATTTGCCATTCTTCTTTTACAATTAGGATGCTTTCCTTTGATGGGTTATGATTAGAAAGAGAGAGGCTTGAGTGGGATCTTGACAACCCCTTTGGAGTTTAGGCGTAGGTAGAGATTGGAAATGGAGGCAAACACAGAAAAAGAAGAAGACGCCGCCATTCTTTTCACAGATTTAGGCTTTGGTGTCTTCAATTTTTGTCCTCGATTTTTCCTCTTCTTTACACTAATCTCCATATGGGGTTTTTTCCCCCCACAATGACAGATCTTTCCATTTTACACTTGATATGAGCCCGTTCGATGAGAACTGTCATTTGATTTTATGGATTTGCATTGGTTGTTTAGTACGAGGAAGCATTGTTTCTTCTTGATGCTTTCTCAGATCAACTGTGCAGAAAGAAAAAGCCTGAAAGCTACTCTGTTTTCAGGCGGCGGCCAGACAACCGTAGGGATGGTTTCCACAGACTACGGGACTTTTCCGATCCCGGCTTGTCTACTATAATCCATCTCACATTCTCTCTTTTGAAATGTTCTTTTTTTCTAGTTTTTTAAGCGATAATTTATATTTTGTTGGAATGATCATAAGTCCGATTAGCTTTAGCTTCAAACAAGATTTGAGTGCCTACTTCTTCGTAGCCCAAAAAATTTTTAATTAATTAATTCAAAATTAAAGTAATGAATTTGATTTTAAAATTTTAAAAATTATATATTTCGGATATATTCTCAATAATTTATTTTAAAATATTTAAATTAATAATTTAAAATGAAGTCATAAATTTGATTTAATTAATATAAATAAATTATTTTTCTTCTAATCAAAATATACTCAAACTTAATTATGAGATATTGAGACTAATTATGCATGATTATATTCTTAACAATTTAGCCATTTTTACTCTACGGACATTTATATCCACAATTTATTTAAAATAATGTCATATTCTTAATAATTTAAGTGTCATATTTTTAACAATTTGGTTAAAATACTTAAAAAAATTAACGATGTATGAGGTAATTAAGTTAATGTAAGTTTAGAGATTAATTTTGTTTTGACCAGGTCACGGGAGAATCATAGGTCGACCATGGTCGACCCAGCCTTGTCATGGGCCGAGGTCGAACAAGCCACAGGTCTGATCGTTATTACAAGTAACAGTCGTTTTCTTTTTAAAAAAGGACAGGCTCATTGAGCCACCGGTCACTGTAACTCGATCCATTGACATTTCGTTGTAAGTTTTACTTTATTTGAAATTAAAATTTTATTTTTATTAAATTTTTAATATTTAATGTCAATCTCATTTTAAATTTTATTATATTCGTAATATTCAAAATTGCCACTCAGAGATCAAAGGCTAAAGAGTGAGGGAGGCCAGCAAATAATTAATAACTTACTCATTTGTATTTTAAGTAGTCGTCATAGAAACTTAGATGGCGGAGCGGAAGTGAACAAAAGCCGCGGGCACCATCTTCACTTTGCAGCCACCTCAGCGTCATCACTTTTTCCCCACACATACATACACACACTAATGTCTCTCATTTTTTCATAAAAGACACAAAAAGCTCACTCTGTCACACACAACCACTAAACCAGAATTATAGTTAGACTCCAAAGTTCTTGCCGGTGAAAGCTTGACCGAATTCCCAGTTTGAGGGAACAATGTTCCAGGAAGTGGTGGTGCGCCTGTCACTGCCTGTGACCCTGAAGGACAGTGACTGACCTACCAAAACAGAGTTCACTTGCCAGTTCTGACCCCAATTCCGGCTCATGCTCATCCAACCAGTTTTTGACCCTTTTACGCTTACTTTCACCAGGTCTCCTGCACCAGCGACGTTGGTGATCAATACCAAGCTGAAGTAAGTATTTCCATTGATTTGGAACCTGATTCCTCCTCTCTTCCTACAGGTCACTCTGTTTTCCCCACAAAACAGAACGAGCTTATCATGAGGAACAGATTGTTTGGTTATATAAAGGTGAAATCTTGAGTTGATAGCAAAGTATAATATGGATACAGAGAACTAAAGTAAAGTATCTTTACCGGCGATAAGAGATGGGGACGATGCCTGCTCGATACTTGGCGATCTTAAGGAACATGGGCATGGCAAGATCAAAATGCGGGCGAGGAGGGTTGCACCATCCACCATTGTCACTGGGTAGAGCGTAGTTTGGAGGGCAAAAGTTTGTGGCTGTAATGAAGATGGATGGACTGCCAGAGTGGCACCATTGTGGGTCATTTACACACTTGATCTCGAAGCAAGCTCCACAACTTTTACCCTCGTTGAACAATGCAGTGCTTAGTGCTGCTGTGTTCACGCCATAGCCTTGGCTGTATAGATTTCCATATCCACAAGCACCACCTACACACGAGATGGAGAAGAAATTTGACGTGATTAGTTGATCCAGAAGAACAAGGTTTTTAAAACGCATTGAATAGAAAATTGAGCTTCTGTAGCCTTTTGAAATCAATATTTTAGTAGAAACAGAGTTTGGATCAGAAAAACAGGGGAAAACAGAGTACCCATTGTCCCGGAGGCATCATTGCCACCGTAGAAAGTGGCATGAGCGCTCTGCCACGGTCCACCGGAGAAGACACCTGGAATTCTCGCCTGAACAAACTTCAGAACCAGCAATAAGAATATTCCATGAATGAAACCCTTCAAAGCCATGACTTTTCACTTGCTACGTACGCTCGAGAGATGGAGAAACTAGCAAAGACTTCTGAACAAGTTGGGTGTGAAGTGAAGAGGGAGTGAAGAGCAGAGGTGCTATTTATGGACAAAAAACAGAGGAAAGTTTAAAGAGAAACCAAAGTATCATCAACATTAATTACTTATGTTGTCTGTTGGTATTTAGTTAATTAACCCCCCCAAGCCTTCTCTTTCACACTCCCTCCCTTTGGCGGGTATCCTATTTCATCCTCCATGGAAGTACTTGCATGGGGTTTTTTCACTTTTTACCTTTATATGACGAACATGTCCTTGTGGTTTATGCACATACTATGGTTTTCGAGTGACAAAAGAAAAAGGGCACCAAAGCTTTGAATGCTTGATAATACGAAAAAGGCTTTGCTTCATTTGTAAGTTGTGCCATTGATTACATGTTCTGTCCTAAACATGTGCTTTTCCCTTTTATGATAGTTTATACCTTCGAATTTAGGAGGGAATGGACTGGTGGGCGCTACCGGACCCAAGAAAGGTAAATGTTAAGCCATAAACTACAAAGTTGGTATTTTTTCGAATCCAAATATGTAAATTTTGGGTTAGTCAGATTTTAAACTAATTAAATTTTTAAAAAATTTGGTTTAAAAATAAGAATCTTAACAAAATTAGAGCTAAATCCAACAATTAGATTAAATTTTAAATTAAACTCGAATTTATTGAAAAAATTAAACTCAATTCAATTCCTTTTTCTTTAACAGAATAATCCGCAATTGCTATCTTTTAGATATGCACTGAGTAAATTTTCGGATTTACGTAATAGCCTGCAAATCACGCCAATTAGGTACTCCGCACTAGAAAAACCTTATACGACATGCTCAATTAAAAAAGTATAAGTAGAGGATTCGAACATATAACCTTTTGACCCTATGTTTCCTATTCCACCAATTCAATTTATTGCTAATATTATTATTAGTAGTGAGTATACATATTACAAATGTTAGGATATAATTAGTTGGAGTTAAATAAGAGCCATAAGATCTTTTCTTTTAATAATTTGCATTCGTTATATATTATATATGAGTTAGATAAACTTGTGGAAATATCTAATAACATGTCAACTACACATTTCAGAACAAATCACTTGATAAGTACACTTACATTCAAATGGTCTTTGGCTACTCCTAACATTTTTTTTAGTTTGTAAAGTTATTAAAATTTAATTATTAATTGAATTAAAACTATCGTTTATTTTTAATTATTATTTTTTCAAATAATTTATTTAAAATATTGTATTTTGTAACATAACACATGCACTTAATGATTCGCCCAATAATTATTTTAAAAAATGCATTAATTAAGACATTTCTTCACGTTCCTAGCTCTTTTACATGAAAAATGTTGGCAAGTGACAATTCAGTCGTAGCCTGAAACCAGTCCTTGCCAGTTTCCTTAATTATCCCGAGTCCAACTCTGTAATTACACCGAGGAAGTAAATATATAACTACTTACAGTTGACCTCGTACAAATAAAGTGTATCACGGTTATAACTTATAACGTGGCATGTCAACCGTACTTGCGCAGTTACTAATGAGTTGGTTGCGAGTACGAGCATGAAATTAGAGTTGGCATTTAAAGCTTAGTCTATTCTAGTCCAATTCAATCTAAAACCAAATAGTTGATCAAGCAATTAGAATTTTTAACACGGACAGAGTATAAAATTTATTAATAAGAATTAAATTTAGGTTTATTATTATCAAAATGATTAGAATTAGTCATTTAGATAGTTGACATTTACTACTTATAAACTCTTTAATATTTTTATATTTAGTCAATGTAAGACATTCTAATATTTTTCCTCGAGTGCAACTGAGACTAGACATCTAATTGTCACTTGAAATATACGCAGTAGTAACCGGACCAAACAGCTGAGGCTAAACATCTAGACGAATATCTAAGAAATTAATTATTTGAACCAAACATGTTCTAATACTATGTTAGAATTTTTAATATAGATAGAATGTAGAGCCCATTAATAAGAATTGAGTTTGAATCAACTATTATCAAAATGACTAGAACTAGTCATTTAAATAATTGACCCTTACTATTTATAAACCATTTAATAATTAGATACTCTAGTATTATTTTTATATTTTATTCAAACTTAGAGAATTGGCAATGAAGATTGAATTTAAGTCTTAATCCTTTACTCCTTTATACAAAGTCTTGAATGAGTTGGTTGTACTTGTTACTTTTAATGAGTTTAACGGGTCTCATTAAACTCAAGCTTTAAAAATTTTTCAAAAACGTATTCAAACTTAAAAAACGGAGACTAATATTATCTATTGTTAGCCCTAAGTAAAACTTAAGTTAGCAAGAACATAAATAACATCAGGAAGGAATAGCAAGGAACGGTTAGGGCGGTGTAGCTTTACAGGTTTGGCATTAAGAGGACAAGGGCCTAACCATCCACCAAATGTAGCTGGAAGATCAACAAGACCAGACCACCCTCATGAAAGTAATTAAGCTAGTGTTGTTCAACGATCTATACACCTACTTGTCCAACACAAACAAACCATTTGAGCTTATCCAGAATCTCTCTTACAATCCCACATCCATTACATGTGAAGTTGCCACCAATATTTTACCTACAACTCTGTCTAATCGTCTCTCCCAGAAAAGCAAGCTTGTGATCAAACGACATCGAAAATATAGGTTAAATACATTCCGATTTCTCCTTTATTTTAATTGTTATTTATTTATTTATTTGTACGGTATTATTTATTCTAATTTGTTGCCATATTTCGTTAATTTTTTATTTAAAATAATGTAATAATTTTCATCAATAATTCATTTGAAGTTATGAATAAATCAAATTAAGTACAATAAAAAGTCTGCAAGAAAATTAAAGATGCAATAAAAATAATAATATTTTTAAAATATAAAATAGTCAAACCACAAGAAATATAATATAATTAATCCTCTTTACAGTTCTCCAGAGAGCTTGCGATGTCGCCTATTCCGAACCATCATCACTATTATTGCATTAAATTTTAATGAGTGTATTTAATTTTCTACGCCATTTCAATTGTAAATACTTATTACTTGTAGATTTCAATTTGAAGTAGACTACGAGTTAGATTATTGGCTTGTTTGCAAGATGACCAAGTAAATTATAATCAAGACAATTAAGTATACTAAAAATCTTATAAACCTTCATAAATAATACAAAAAGGTAAGTAAATACATCATTAATGATTATCATAAACAATGGTAATTGAGTATTAATCCATCTTTATCTTAAATTAATGAGTTTATTAATTAATTACTCAAATTACATAGCAATGTTATGAATATCCACATGTGAGTGTCCCACGTTGGAGAAAGAAGAAAAAGAAGACTAACATATAAGTTTAATAGGCTACTCTATCTATTGCTAATTGATTTTATGATGGAATCTCACTTGGGCTTATGTGTAGTCTAATTTTCCTTCTCGTGTGGGTCTATAAGCTCATTGTAAATTTAACATGATATCAGAGCCAAAGAAAATCTTGGCCTACTATTTACCTCATAAAGAGGTCCGTTATTTAAGCAACTGGAGAAAGAATTAAAATTTGCATAAAGCAAGTGACTTAATAATATTGTTTGCCTCAAGGAGGGAACCTATTTGACCTTAATCTGATGAGGATTATCTACGTACATCTCCAGCTTGTCTAAGTAAAAAGAGACTCACATATGAGGGGAAGTGTTAAGAATACCTATATATGAGTGTCACATATCGAAAAAAGAGGGAAAAGAAGACTAACATATAAGTTTAGTGGGCTACTTTACCTATTGTCAAATAATTTTAAGATGAAACCTCACTTGAATTTATGTGTGGTTTAACTTTCCTTCTCATGTAGACCCGTAAGCTTATGGCAAATTTAACAAGCAAGTAATTTCTTATATACTTAAAGAGTTTATTCAAAAGGTTAGTTTATAAAATATGTTTTGACCAGACAAGATTGTAAACAAATAGACATGCTTCCTTCATCAAAATTTTGCCTGGTCGGTCTTCGGCTGGACCATTTTGTCGGAGAAGGGGACCGATAATATTAGCATGTATGTTACTAAAGGAACAACCAACAACATGAATATATGTATATGGGTTTACTAAACTTTACGCAATCCTTAAAAATTGCTAAAGTTTCGGGTGGAAGCAAAATTGGAATCATATCTTTCAACTTTTTGCCTTTTCCATGCATGACTTAATACTATAATCACAACATATCAACTTTGATATTCTCTTCTGCTCTTTTTTCTTTTAATGTTACCGAAATTATAACTACTAAGTAAATAACCGAATGCATGCAAGTAATGATTTATTAATATCAAACTCTATTTAATTTATTTGTCAGTTATTAATTTAAAATTAAATAATATATCCGACTTAATTAGTACTATGTTATGGTTTGATCCAATTGTAAAATATGAGACTTGGATCTTACATTGATTAAATACAAAGTTGGTGTAAGATTTATAGAGACTTTGAGTTTTTTACCTTCATAAGCTAGCTTTTAGGGTGTGACTTTCCCAAAGTCCTTGTCAATTGGTATAGGAACCTGGTCTTAGAGTGGTAGCCCATGGAGTGGTGGCCTGGGAATGCCAGCCGTGACCAACGCGGTCGTGACCAACAAAGATCTCAGAGTGATGGCCCATGGGGTGATGACCTGAAAATATCAGCCATGACCAACATGGCCGTGACCAACAAGAACATTGGTCCTTATGAGGGATCAATGTTACGATTTGATCCAATTGTAAGCTATGAGACTTGGATCTCACATTGATTAAATATAAAATTAGTGTGAGAATTATAAAGAGTTTAGACTCTCCATCTTCATAAGCTAACTTTTAGAGTATGACCTTCCTAAAATCCTTATCATATTAACAAATTTAATAAATACTCCTAATAATTTATAAACTATTTGATTCGTGTAATTCACTGGATGAAGTAAAAAATTACAATTAAAAGATAGATTTAAAATAATTCTTATTAAGGATTTTTTCTTTAACACGAACTTGTGTTCGACCAATCATAAATTACAAGAAATGAGAGGCACGAACCACGAGTTGGTCCACCCTTAAAGGGTCATGTATACTTTCCATGGTCTAAGGCAGGGACACCATTACTTACTCTCCATCATTTGATTCTCTCCTATAAACTTAACGATATTAACTATCATACCAACTAACTTAACCACCATTGAGAGCTTTAGTGTATTCATGCAAAACAGTGATTACTATAACGTGCCGAGAGTTTCTAAAGCACAAGTTTGGTTTCGTTTCACGTGAAATTGTCGGTGTTTTATCATGTGCAAGTGGTTGAATGACGTTTGTATTATGTCATGTTCAGAAAGAATGGGCTTTCAAGTTTAAATATAGTTAGTGGTTGGATCTCCCTTTTATAATTAATGATATTTGGGCTTGGATCTTGGGCTTAATGGATAATATTTTACTTTTTCTTTTTATAATTAAGCTGGACTATGGAACTCCTTTGATGTTTAAGATTGGATAAGCATTTAAAAATATTAAGGGGGTTTATTTAGGATCGCTTAGATCGTAGTTTTTAGTTTTTGTTTTTGTTTTTATTTTAAATAAAAACAAAAATTTATGTGGTTATTAATATTAATGTAGTTATATTTTTATCATTGATAATAATTACATATTAGATAAAACTTAAAGATGAATTATTTTTAATTAAATAAATTTATTTAATCTCTTATATAATATTTATTAACAAATTATTAATAAAATTATGTTATTTTAATAAATTTAATAATTTAAAAATCAAAATTTTATCTATAAATTAATATTTATTTGAAATATATTTTAATTATTAAATCAAATTTTATTTGAATATATATATTTTAAATTTAATTATATTTATTAATAATTATTAAAATTTAATTACATATAATTTAATTATTAATAATTTTTATTGATAATTAATTTTAATTTATTCAATATGCAATGTTGAATTAAATTATTCATAATTTTTTTAAAAAATTAAAAAAATATATTTAAGTGATAATAAATCAGATTATGCAAAAAACTAAAACAGGAAACAAAAAATCACTTTTTTTAGTTTTCATAATTTTTGAAAATTGAAAGAAACCAAAACTACTAAAAATTTAAACAAACATATTTTTTTAATAAATTTGAAAACAAAAACAGGAAATTAAAAATAAAAGTGGAAATAAACACCCCTTAGTTAGTATGGAAAAAAAAGAAATGGGTAGGAAATAAAAAAATAAATGGTAATATATTATGATTAAATTAATAATGTTTTTATATCTTTTTTTAGCGCAATATTTCATACCCTACAATATAGTAAAAAATAGAAGTCATATCTATTTTCATCATTCACTATATTCATTATAATTTTTATTACCATTATCTCAAATGAACCAAACACACCCTAAATAACTATCATCGACATATATTAATATTATTCATAATTACATAAATATCTTCTCTAAAATTTTGACTTTAAAGTAATTAAGAAATATTTTCCTTAAGTATCTGTGATTATCCCATTACAACATACTTAACTTTTATGACATTTATAATAAAAATTAATAATTATAAAATATTAAATATTAAATAACTATGGTAAACATTTATTAGTATTGGTTATAATTATATAAATAAGAATTTTAGATTGAATAATTTAAAACGAATAGAAATTTTAGTTTTTTAAGGAATAGAAAACAAGTCAAGTTAAATTATAATTGTTTCAGTTTCTTAAAATTTTAAATTGAATTGAATTTAATATCTAATTGGATTTGCTAAAAATATTTTTATTTGTTAAAATAATACTATTTTAATTTATTTTAAATCGGATTGGATTTACCAATTTTGCTCATCTTATGGATCATCCTCAAGGACCTCAACGAGCAGCCTTAGCCTCTCGTGTGCCGATGATTTCGTGTACTCACAGATAAGTTCAGACATTACGACATTAGTTCACAATTCTACGAAAATAAAAACGTGAACAAAAGCAAAACCATTCGCCAACCGAAACAACCGAACTCCCAAGTCCCAACCAGACTAGGAATTCCAAGGGCATTCCACGTTTGATCCTCAAAGTGGCTGACACTTGTAAAGACTTATCTGAAGCTCATTGGGTCTATACGGAACATTGGTCTATACGGAAAGGATAACGCGGACACTTTTTAAGGTGAGACCCACTTTATTCGATAACTTCTAGGCTAATAATACACCACTCAGAAGGCCAAAACATTAAAGGAAAAAATAAAATATTAAAATTGTTAAATAATTAAATTAAGTTATTAAAAATTGAGAAATAAATATAATATTGTTTTTCTTGTAATTGTCCTCGTTATTGTTTTTTTATTGATTTAGAAGATATCAAATTTTCTATTTTAGTTACTCTATTTTAATTCTGTTTTATTAAATTTTATTCAAATATTTATATAAAATATACAAAAATATGTGAATAAATTTTAATAAAATATAATAAAAATATAATAATTAAAATAAAAGATCTAATCCGCTCTAATAATAGTCCATACTACTAAATTTTTCTATACCCCTGCATCAACAGGATTCCTAACGTTGTTGTACTCGCTAATCGAATGCCACTCGGCTGCTTAGTGGGCGAACCACTAAAGTCATATTTTAGTATTTTACTTTTCCGTGTAAGCACAAGGTGTTGTTAAGTATTCTTAATTCTTAGTTCTTACCTTTCGTTTTTTTCCAAATTAGAAGTAAAGTCTCTTTCTAATTGTGGTCGCAGTCTATTTTTCATCGTGATGGTTTGGATTACCGTGGAATAGAAATAGAAATATGTTAAAATGAATAAATATTAATTAAATTAAATTTGTTATTTAATTTTAATATATTATCTTTCAAATAATTTGTATTTAACATACTTAAAATAAAAATTATGGATTTGATTATTATAAAAAAATTTCAATCTCAAACCCTCTTAATTACAAGAGTTTAATATCTTAAATAACTATTCAATAAAAATTTTGTTGAACACATAATTTGCTTAGTAAGTTATTAGTTAGAGGATAGTTTTTCAAGTCTCTTAAAGACTGTCGATTTGATAGAGTAAGAGCATGAGATTAAAAAGTCTTGTGTGTGAATTATAGCAGTTACGCTCTCTCAATCGAACCTGTCGTATAAGGATTGTTTAGTGCGGAACACTCAGTTAACGTGATTTGTAAGCTATTGTGTTAATCCAAAAGCTTACTCAGCACACATCAAAAAGATAAAGACTACGGATTCCTCTATTTAAAAAAATATACATAATTTTTTTAATTTAAAAATATTAACTTACATTAGCCTTAATCCCTACAGAACTCAAAGATGAGATCTAATTACAATAGGGTAAAGACTGCAGATTTCTCTATTTAAAAAAAGATACATAGTTTTTTTAATTTAGAAATATTAACTTACATTAGCCTTAATCCCTAAAGAACTCAAAGATGAGATCTCATTACATGATTATATCTAATGCAAATATTATTTAAAACCAAAGGCATTACAAAATTGGAATGTTAAGAATATACTTGAGATTCTAAAACTGAATGGATCATGTTCAACGATATCAAATTGCACCTCCTCCACAAATTCTAATCTCTCGGACATCTGACATCTCATAAAAGCCCCATGTTGAATCGAATCTTTCATTTTCAGTCCCATACGTTCTTCCAACCTTTTTCTTTTCCTTATCCCTAAAATTTGTGGGCCCGCACAGTACGGTGCAAGAAAGAATATGCTTATAAATAAAAATAATAATTTATTTTCGGTTAATAAATCCGTGATTTAATTTTCTTTTCAAATTTTCAGGTCACAAAAAATCATTACTTATTTATTTATTTGTTATATAACTATATTATTAAATTTTCATTTATTTATAATTTTAAAAATATCATATTAGAAATGGAGAATTTTAATTTTGCATTGTTTTGAATAAAAATTAAAATAAAGAAGAATTTTAATATTGTATTATTTTGAATAAAAATAAATAAAAAGTAATAAAATATGTGTTATAACAAAAGGAGTGGAAAATTAAATAATATAAAAAAAGTAAATTATAATTTTTGAAATTATAACAAATTAAAATATTCTTAATTTTCATTTTAGTGTATAATTTTTCAAATTTTTAATTGTGTTAAAATTTTTAAAAATAAAAAAAACTAAAAGGCTATCTTTTATTAATATAAATAACAAACTAATATAAACATTACAATTTGAAGGGATTATATCACTCTTTATTTTTTATCAATATAGTTTTTGGATTTTATGTGAAAAAGATAATAGTGTTTATGTATTTAAAATATATATTTATTTAATGCTCTAATATTATATAGAAATATATAAAAGAAAATACTAAGTAAAATTTTAAATATTAATTTTATGTTACTCTATCTAACACATATTATGAAATTATTTTTAAAATTTTAAAATTTAAACACTTAACTAAAATTAGTTTATAAAATTTTTAAAATTTGAAAACTTAATTAAAATTTTTTAAAAATATATTTACCTAAAAATTATTTTTAATTTTTAATTTATTATCCTATTTAAAAATAAACAACTACGAAAACAAAGTAATGTGCCACGTGGCGAAAACCCGTCTGCGTCTTGAATATTTCAATAGAGAGAGAGAGAGGAATTGCTCGGACATAAGTGCCCTTTGGGTTTGTGGTTAAAACTTAAAAAACTCATAAAAGGAAAGAGAGGGAGAGAGCGAAGGGGGTGGGGGGGTTTAAGCTACTGTTCTATGGTGGTTTTGGTTTTGACAGAGAAATAGAAGAACAGGGATAGAGGTTTTTCATGCTTTGTGTTTCTCGTGAGAGATGTTTGAGGATCAAGATACATAAAAAATGATATAGAATATGAAATCTGTTGCTTTCTTTTCGTCTTTGCTTGACACCAACTTGTAATTCACTGTTATTGATTGCTCCAACTTTGATTTTCTTCGACTTGGTGCATTTCTGGGAGGATATTTCTAACTCTGTGTTGTTTTGCACCGAAGATCGTTCGCGATCCGGTAAGTGAGTCGAATTTCGATGTTTTTTCGTTAAATTTGATGCCTTCATGTTTGTTTCGCTGGAGTTATGTTCAGAGACTTTGAATCTGACTCCGAATTTGAACATCCTGAGGGGTTTTGGGTTTTAGAGAAACGATTACTTAATTGAAAATTGAGATCGCGATCACGTCGCGGGAAAGTTCAGTTGTTGTAATTGGAGTTGGATTTTGGGCGGGAATTGAGAAAATTTTTCTCTCTCTATCTTGAGTATGTGGGTTTAAAGGATTCTCTGAATTGTTGGTTTTGTTTTTCTCTGTTTTAAAGTGCGTACAGATTCGGCAATCATAGAGAGAATTTGTTTTTAGCTTCTGAAACTGAGATTTCTGCTTTTTACGTTTATTTTTTAAGGACATAATTGATATCCAATCAGTGGTTTTCAAGATCTCCTCTTGTTAATATGATACTTGAATCGAGAACAGCTAATTGGAACTTGCTTTTAGTAATTCTTCGGAATTTTCCCTTTTCATTCCCGAGGAATGCTTATGATTCAGTTCATATAGTTTTAATCAAGCCAAGATCTTCTCTGTTGAATTTTTTCCTTTTAAGTTTATTTTTAATTATTATTATCTTAATGGGATGTTATGTAGAACCCAGTTTTCCCGGTTCAAGAAATCGGTGAGGCAGCTATGTTGGCTATATAAATTGTTCATTTAAAGCATCCCGAATCTTATATTGTGGCAAGTTTTTCAGATGACATTATCACTTAATCATTTTATTTTCTCTTCTGATCTGTAATGCAACATTTTCTTTATACATCTGTAATGCAACGCGAGCTAATTCATTTTGTGGATGTAATTAATGAGGGCATCATTCTATTTTTCTCTTGCACTAGGCAGTTAAAGTTGCAGTTGCACTTCTTATGTATGGTTTATTAGTTAATTTGTTATGTGTTTGATGTGTTGAAGTATCTTTCCAGGGTGATGCTTCACTTTTGATGAATTCTGATGACTTGCATGGTTAAGATATGGTGTTGAAGAAGCAATATCATGGTTTCAATGGCTTCCTTGTTCCTTCATTTCCGAGGGCTCCCAGATCTTCTAGAGTAAGTAACACGTACTTGTCGGTTTTGTTAGCATTTCAATTATCCTTCTTTTATAATTCTCTTGAGCCTCATTTCTTAATGTTGTTTGCTTCCAGAGGAGACGTCTGCTGCAAAAGAATGTTGATGATAATCAGATATGTGCAATTGAATTGCTTGCTTCTTTAGCAGGGAAGCTATTAGAGGAGAGTGAAAGTTCCTCTGCTTCCAGTAATGCATCTGAAGCAAATAAGCTGCCTGCCATTCGTAATGATGCTGTTAAACTGGAACAAGGTGAAGATACTCTGCTGAAAAAAGAGTACGTTGACCCGGGAAGCTGTGAAGAAAGTGTATATATGCCTGTTTTCGCCTCACAAAACAAGGATAGGAAATTTCTTCTGAAGGAATCCCAAGACAATGCAAGTAATTCCATACTGGAACAATTTTCAATAATCACAAATTCAGACTCATCAGATAAAATAAGTAAGGATGTGAAGCCCATAGTTACTACTAACAAGATTACTCGTGAAGCTTTCCCTGGAAAACTAGAGGGAGGTTCTCCTGATCCTAGAGAGTCTTGTGGCTGTAATGTAGATAGTAGATTTGGTAAAGAGCAACAAGCAAATGCACTGGAGGCTGGAGGTTTGGCCAATGGCAATACATCCAATCCAAAGGATCCTATGGGATTATACGTGAAATTCCCAGCCTTGAATATTCTAGATAGAAACACCCAATCTCCATCATGCCGGGTCCACATTCCAAATACCTCCTTTCAGTGCAGGAATGATGTTAAGTTAGGTATTAGAGATGATGATGAAAACTTTTCTCATTGTAGTAAATCTATCACTAAAGGAAAGGTTCTTAGGCCTCCATCCCGGATTGGGGATCGAAGAATCAGGAAGTTACTAACATCCAAGTATTGGAAAATAGCTCCAAAACTGAGGGATTATGAGCATTCCAGAGTTGGTAAGAAGTTGTTTTGATGGCTTGCTTAAACAAATAATCTTATAAGGTTTCAAGTATTTATGTGTCTGGATATTAATTTCAAACTGTTCTGAAATTTGAAATTTGCTTTCCATCAGCTTTAGATGGAGTAAAGCCTCTTTGCCACAAGAGGAAGTTGAGTTACAGTCGTGGAAGTTACCAGCATGAAAATCTTCACAAAAGGAGGAAGTTCTCCAAGCGTGGCCTAATTATTGCTTCTGATGGGGGGTTTAGCAGTGGGAGTGTGTGTAATTCACCTGAAAAGGGCATGAATAGAGACAAGAATGGCTCATCTGCAAGGTTTCTTGGAGGTATTTTGTTTAACTTTCTACTCATCAGGTGAAGTTCACGCTACTTATGCTTCATGGTTTTGCTAAAAGGCTACCTTTGAAATATGCAGCAAATGGGGTATCGTCTCCAGTTGCAGGTTGTCAATCATCTAACCAATCCGAGGATTCTCATGGTACTAGAGATCGTGTTACATTAACTCTTTATGGTATGAATTAGTCGAGCATTCGGAAGCCTTATATGTGATTAATTCCTCTGTGCAGTGAAACTCAATATTAAGTCCTTCAGGATACCAGAACTTTATTTTGAGGTCCCAGAAACTGCAACTGTTGGTCACCTTAAGGTATAAAAATGCGGTCTTATTTTATTGGAAATTGCAGTTGGGACACCTTATAGATGCCAACATTCTCACTTTCATTGTCTCTTCTTTTTTATAGTCTATTTTCCATGAGAAAGATTATGATATAATTGTTGTATAACTTATCTTCTGACCATTGGTGATTTTTTAATTCCTCTTTCCTTATTTTGTTATTTGCATTTCTTTAGAGGACAATTATGGAGGCTGTGACTGCTGCGTTTGGAGGTGGTTTACATGTTGAGGTGCTTTTTCATGAGAAAAAGGTCAGAGATGATAACAGAACCCTGTTGCAAACTGGTATAACTTCTGATGAAAATCTCAATAGCCTGGGTTTCTCATTGGAGCCTACTTCTGTTCAAGCTTCCACTCTAGTTTGTAATGATGATCCTCCCTCTTTACTACCATTTGACATACCTCAATCAATATCAAGGTAAATCAGAAGTTCCTTCTATTATAAGAAGAAAATGAAAAAAGTTACTTCGCTTTTCTGTTGTTAAGATTTGATACGGTGTCTACCATTGTGTGTTCTCCAAAATGAATTTTCTCTAGATTTGGTTCGTCATTGCCACTCACTTATATTCATAGTTGTATTTTGTTGATTGACTGTTTATCACAGTGATCCTCCTATGTGTAATGTTTTTGTAGGTCTCCAGCTTCTCCAGTTTTAGATATGGGAATTTCTGACATGTTAGCTGATCCTCCTCCTCCACTTGATCCAGACAATGATATCCAGAGTAATCATGAATCAGTTTCCTCTCGTACTGACATACTAACTGACAGAACACTGCCAGATTCTAGTGCTCTGGTTCCAGTCCCCCAAATGAGTGCTGAGGCGATTGCTGTGGTTCCAATAAACCAGAAACCTAGGCGAACTGCAGTTGTAAAGCGTCGAACTAGACGACCATTCTCTGTTTCGGAAGTAGAAGCACTGGTGACGGCTGTTGAGGAACTTGGAACTGGAAGGTATCTTTTTTCTTAGTGCCTGTACCATTATGTGCCTTCTGTCCCGTTGCTTAGGTATTTAAAATTTTTGGCACTTTTCAGGTGGCGTGACGTTAAGTTGCGATCTTTTGAAAATGCTAACCATAGGACTTATGTGGACTTGAAGGTAATATTTCTATCTTCAATCTGTGGATTTGTGGATGCAGCATAAGTGTTAACTTTAGTAAGAGCTTTTTGTCTCTGATAAATATATTTGCTTTCTTTTTTGTTTCTTAGACTCCATTAGGACCTATAATTTTCATTTGCTATCAGATTGGAACCGAGTTGATAAGAGATCTTTTAATAATTTTTTATCTTAGAAGCAATAATTTTACTTCCTAAATTTCGATGATATATATGAATACTATGTTTGCAGGACAAGTGGAAGACATTAGTTCACACGGCAAAGATCACCCCGCAACAGAGAAGGGGTGAACCGGTGCCGCAGGAGCTCTTGGACAGAGTCCTGGCTGCTCATGCGTACTGGTCTCAGCTTCAATGCAAGCAACATAGCAAGAACGAAGCTGCTACTCTTAATATTACAGATGCTCCTGCGATTTAGGAAAGGGGGTTAAGGCGTCTGTTTGATGAAGATGAAGCTAACATCGACAGGAACAGGAAACAAGAACAATTGTACAAATGTTTCAAATTGGTGTAACACTCTTCACACTTGCATGATTCATTGTAAATGATTTGATGGAATAAAGGTGACTAACACAGTTCACAATGTTTTTTTCACTGTCATTCATTGATTTAGTTTCTGTAATACAATACGCTTGTCCAAAGTAATTATCTCATTGATATGGAATTCCATCTCTCTTTTGTCTTTTGCTGAGTTCATCCCTACTTTCATGCTCATTACTGACTCTCACTATTAACTCTTTTACCTCTCGTCTTTCGCTCTGGAGTTTCACTACATTAATTCTTTTTCTTTATACATAAAGAGGAACATGAACCAAATACTCCACCAATTTGTGGGAAAAGTCCGTAAATTTCTTTGAGCTTCATTCTCACAAACGTACTCTTAAATTGAAATACTTGACATATTAACTATAGTATCGCACTGATTGATAACGTACATTACGACTAACACTACTCAAGTAGCTAATCTCATTTATTCCACCATCACTCATTACTGTTCAGATTCGCCTTCCCTAACTTTTCAATTACATGTAATAATTTGTAAGCTTGGCCTGTTTGACATAAATCAATGGACTATTTCATCTAGAAGTACAATTCCTCAAGTGGTCAAAGACAAATTGTTGAAAGATATTTAGTTGCTAGTTCACCAACCTTGACATAAATTTCAGGTACACCAAATTTGACCCTCTCGAAGGCTTGGTTTCAAAGCAAAGATCTTCCATGGAGAAAAAGTGCAAAAACCAAAAAACGACAAAGAGTGGCTTTCCTAATTAGCAGCCTAGTTAGATCCGATGTCCATTATTTACGACTTTTAGTCTAGTCTGAATTCAATTAATTACTTACTCTAATATTGATTTGCAAATTATTAGAATTTTTAATATAAGTAGAGTGTATAACTCATTAACAAAAATTATGTTTGGGTCAACCATTGCCAAAATAATTTGATAGTTGACCTTTATCAATTATAAACCTTTTAACATTTTCATGTTTAGTCAATATGAGATACTCTAACACTTCCCCTCAAGTACAATTGAGAATGAACATCCAGTTGTCCCTTGAAATAAATGCAATGACAGTCGAACTGGGTCCTTAGGACTGGACATATAAACGGACAACCTGAAAATTAATAATCCAGATCAAACCTGCTCTGATACCATATTAAAATTTTTAATATAGGTAGAGTGCAGAGTCCATTAATAAGAATTAGGTTTGGATCAACCATCACTAAAATGATTAGAAATAATCATTTGGATAATTGACCCTTACTATTTATGAACCCTTTAACATTTTTATGTTTAGTCAATATGATATATTCTAACACAATATAAAAAAACTGTATTTAAACATTTCAAATTTACAAATATAAGAAAGACAATAGATTGAATTGAACTTAAATCGTTCATGACTTGAAGTTGTTTTTTCAGTCCGTACCCCTACTCGATTTGGTAACATTAAAATGATATCATTTATATTTATTAATTAGAATAATGTCGTTTTTAAGTATTTATTTTAAAATATTATTTTAAATTAAATCTCAATTAATTTAATTTGATTATATGAAATTGAATTTGTTATCTCTATGCACCAACTTTTATGCTTTTTCGACTACATTGTTCTCTATAAATGTCTTCAAATCTAAGCTTATAGCGAGTAAATATTGGTGATGCTTCATTTAGGATCTTTACTGGTAATCCTTCGTTGATTCGTTCCCAGCACGTAACCACCATGTGACCGTGGAACAGCTCTTCTTTTTGCTTTCAATGATGGTTAAGTGACTGATAGGTCCCGTAAGAACCAAGTTTTCGCTAATATCTATAAAACAATCACGCAACCATCAACCATCATGGAGAATTTGTTTACAAGAAATAAATACTGTGTCCCTTATTTTAAGAAGAGAGTTTTAATAAAATTAAAATTAAAATTGTTAAACCTAATAATAAGTCTTGACATTACCTTGTAATGTTTCTTTCTCATTGCTAATATTGTCATAACTGGTGTTACAATTATGGATTATTACGAGTTGGTCTGGTCTTTGACGTTGTTATAAGCATTCGCCCAATTTCAACCTGTCAGATCTGGGAAGCTTAGTTACGTAGAAGATCTTTAATATTGGTTTATTGAGAGAGCATATTTGTAGGTTTTGACATCATATTTTAATCCAAAATTTTAAAGATATTAAGTTGATGGGTCCTTTTCACTTATATCTCTTTCATTAGTTCTATCTTTTTTTAATATGAAATTTTTATTCACACTTTGACATTTCAATAATCTCCCTCTCAGTGTGAACTTTCACATTGAGCTTGAACTTTCCCTTAAGTAAAAGTCTTTTTCTTAGCAGTTCGAATATATGAAATCATCAAGAGTTTTTCTACTCTACTGGTCTGGGCCTACTAGGAGTCTCCTTGCTTTTCTTTGTGGGGAGGCAATCACGAAATTTGACTACTGTTTTCATACTAGTCCCTTATCGAATCATCAGCTTTCATACCACTTGTTAAATTTAGGAAGCTCACTTATATGGGAGATCTTCAATATGGGTCTAGTGAGATAACATATTTGTGGGCTTTGACATCATACTTCAACCTAAAACTTTAAAGTATTAGGTTTATGGGTCCTTTTTACTTACATGTTCTTTATTAATTACATCTCTTTTCAACGTGAGATTCATACTGACACTTGACATCCCAACACACCTAAAGTTGCATAAATAAATTTGAACTTAATATGAAATTTAAAGAAATTCTTGAATATAAAATCTAAAATTTTATAATTTTAGACAACGAGGAGAGACTTAATGGCTTAAGTTCCTCACTTAAGACTTTCCCTTACAGGAGGTCTTAAGTTCGAGTCACGCCAAAGGAGAAGAAATAAGAAATTTGTCCTATTGATGATCCTCTAGTTCCCTGGGCAAAATTCCTTGATCGGATAAATTACGGACGCCTCCCTTCTAGTGGCAGTGTGAGAGTTGAAGCTACTAGGGAGCCTAAAGGCTGCTGAGAACTTGATGCTGAGCAGGACCAGTGATCAATCAGCAGTTGATCAATCAAGTATGTGACGACTCCTTATGAGCATAACCATGCGTTTGTTTAGTGTCTTCAGGGGTGAGGACGGTGGACAAAGGCGCAAAAGTTCTGTCCTTCGTCTTGTTTGCTTGCTGTCTTTACCCATTCTTGTTCCGTCTTCAGAGGATAAGGACAGAAATTTTCGTTCCTTCCAAAACTGAGGTACAAAAATTCTTGTCTTACGGACAAGATCAAGAAAAGACGAAAATAGCCTCATGTAACATCTGAAACCTAAAACAAACAATATTTTAATTAATTAACAATTATATTTTA